>JAJOZX010003599.1:0-290000 GCA_023014485.1 Bathynomus jamesi | reverse complement strand
CATATGCGGCTAATCGATTTTTAAACATGTTTATAGACGTGCTATTAATTACTTCTACCGGCAAACTATTCGACCTATTTCCTATTCTATGCGTAAAAAAGGTTTTGGCAACTGCTGTCTCGAACCTTCTACTTGTCAACTTACACCCGTCATTTCTAGTCCTATTATATTGAGATATTTCGAAAAAGCTATCTCTATCTACACTATCGAACCCATTCATAATTTTGAAAAACTGAATTAGATCACCCTTAGCCTTCTAATCTCGAGTGTAGTCAATTTTAACTCCATAAGCCTATCCTCGTACGACTTTGACCTGAGCGACGGAATCATCTTAGTTGCTCGTCTTTGAACTCTTTCGAATTTGTCTATATCTTTTCGCATATGCGGATTCCAAAATTGGATCGCGTACTCAAAATGGGGTCCAACTAATGATTTATAAAGAGGAACTATAATATCGCGCGATTTGTACTCAAAATTCCGAGTTATAAAACCGAACACTTTGTTCGCTTTATTAACCACTGCTGTACTTTGTTTCGCTACTTTTAAATCACCAGTGATTATAACTCCTAAATCTTCTTCCTGCTCTACGTTAACTCCTTCCCTGACATACTATACGCAAAATTACCGTTACGCGAACCTATATGTAAAATTTTGCACTTATCGACGTTAAATCTCATTTGCCATGTGACTGACCAATCAACGATTTTATTCAGATCTTCCTGGATTTTACCTCTATCTTCGTCATTAATCGCCCTACCACCCAGCTTCGTGTCATCCGCAAACTTTGAAACTGTACTGACTAGGCCGACATCTAAATCGTTAATATATATAAGAAAAAGCAAGGGGCCCAATACAGAACCCTGAGGAACGCCACTCGCTACATTAGCCCAACACGACTCCGCTCCATCAACGACCACCTCTGTTTCCTACCTCGCAACCACTCTTCTATCCAATTTATTACTACACCCTGATTCCATGAGCCTTAGTTTTTTCAATGAGTCTTTTGTGCGGTACGGTGTCAAACGCTTTTTGAAAATCTAAATACACTACATCAACCGCCCGATGACTATCGTAAACGTCAACCACGCTTTGAAAAAATTCTAAAAGATTAGTTAAGCAAGATTTGTTTCGCCTAAAACCGTGCTGCGTATTTCTAACTAAGTTATGCAATTCTAAGTGTTCGACTATACGATCCCTAATTATTGATTCCAGTAGCTTACCTACAACAGACGTTAAACTGATTGGCCTATAATTTCCCGCCGCATCTTTATCGCCTTTCTTAAAGATAGGTGTTACGTTTGCTAACTTGAAATTATCTGGTACGCACCCCTCAGAAATAGACGCATTAAAAATCTTTGTTATCGGTACAACAATGCTATCTTTTAATTCTTTTAGTTGTATGGAATATATGGAATCCTGTCCCTGTGATTTACGCATTTTCATTTTATCAATATAACGCATTACCTCCCCTTCACTAACTACAGTATTATCCAAAATATTACCATTATCAAAAGGTATTATGTCTGTGAATGTAAGGATATTCGTTACATCTTCTATAGTAAAAACTGACGTAAAAAATTCGTTTAACAAGGTAGCCATTTCCTTCTTTTCAGAAACTAGATCTCTGTTAACATTTTTCAACGGCCCCAAGACACTTTTTACTGGATTTCTATTGTTGACGTATTGAAAGAATCGCTTGGGGTTTTCTTTACCATCACGAACTATGGTGATTTCAAATTCGCGCTTGAACTTTTTTATTACACTTTTCGCTTCACGCCTTAGAGATATGTAGTTGTTTATTAACCACAAATTGTCTTTATAGCACTTATTTAGGCAATAAGCCCTGTCTCTACTCTTTATAATGTCTCCTTCTCTAGAAGTAAACAACAAGGGCTTGTTGTTTACTTTCGCACGCTTAATTTTGTATGGTACACATTCCTCATTTATAATTCTAAATACTGTTTCAAACAATTCCCTCATTAGTTTTGCGTTGATCCCCATTACGTTTTCCCAATTGACGTGTGACAATTTATTTCGAAATTTACAAAAGTCTGCGTGCTGGAAGTTAGGAATTTTAGTCGAGTTAGCTGGTTGCGGGTGACTTACTGAGAGGACAAACTCTACAATATTGTGATCGCTATTGCTTAACGGTTCTATTAGTTGAAGATCAATGATTAGCTTATCATCCGTAGTTATTACTAAATCTAAAATACTGTCCAACCTCGTAGGTTCCTAACTTTTAGAATAAGAAAGCTATCCTCGAGAAAATTAACTAAACGATTACCTTCCGCGTCACCCTGCATTGTATCGTAATTCACGTTGGCGCAATTAAAGTCACCCATAACTAAAGCCTGCTCACTACCTATTATTCTCTTTAGTTCACGATATAACGCTTCGTCCGTATCAGCTGTTTGATTAGGGGGCCTATATATAACCGCAACAACAAGTTTGAAATCGTTCAATTTAAGTTCTGCTATAGTCGAATCTATCGGTTCTGGAATTGTGTGCTTTACTTCTATAACGTTCGCAATATTATCTTTGATATACAACAACACCGCCTCCTCGCCTACCTATTCTGTTTTTAACAAAAAGTCTATAACCTCTAATTTGATACTCCCCTACAAAGTCACGTGTTTCAGTGCTAAGCCACGATTCATTTATCGCAATTAAATCATAGTCTTTACAAGCAATTAAAGAAAAAATTCGTTTATTTTATTTCGTAGCTACGAGCATTTAAGGATAGAACCTTCAAATTGTTTGTAATTGCGACACCTTCGCGAGCGCAGGGGAAATTTGTGGAAATTACGCTGGGACCGTTCGAGTTACGGCAGCCTGAAAAGAAGAGACAGTATTATGAAATAGTCTTCCTAAACGCGCAGCTCCAACGTCATTAAGATGAAGTCCATCTCCGAGGAACAAGTCCCTCCTGCCGTAGAAACTGTTCCAAAAATTCGCAAAATGCACTCCTTCCTGTTGGCAAAGAGACTTTAGGTTATTGTTGATATAGGTCGCCTTGCCGTAGAAATCGCTACGTTGGATAATTCGAGGAAGTATACCTGTTAAAACAATCTTATTAGTTTTTTCCTTTAATCGCTCTTGTAAGTCCCTGTACCTAGCCAGCAGTTCTTCCGATCTAGAATTTAAAACGTTATTAGTACCGACATGAATAACATACGTTGTGTCCTCGGAGGTACCGTCTGTAAAATGGTCAACACTATTAGTTATATCCTCCACCCTTGCACCAGGGTAGCAGTAACGGCGCCTACGACGAGGGTTTCTCCCACAGAATTCCTCGAGCTGCCCTGGAACAATGGAATCGCCAACGAGTCGTATTTCCGGTTCATCAGCATCTTCGAAACCTAAAACAGAAAATTTATTGTTTGTTATTACTGCTAGACAAGTCTCAAGTTTTCTCAATGGGGCTCCATTACGCACTTGAACGAAGGGTTGGGAACTAGGGGAAAAGAGAGGGCTCTTAGTACTCTTTATATTATCAGTAGAAACTGAGGCAGGAGGGGTCGTAACTGGAGTGTCAAGGGATTCTAATTTTGCCGTCAGGAGCATCACGCTTTCTTCGAGACTCACTCTGGCCTTCCTCTCACGTTCTAACTCGTTCCTCAGGACTTCCATGCATGAGTACCACTTCCAAACTAACTGTGCATTATTATTAGCCATTGTGAAGGCGTAAGCGGCAACTTTCCCTTCACAGCGACTGCAAGTACTTGACGGGGATGCCATGTTCTTAATTAATTAAAAAACAAAAAACGAGCGTTTGGAAATTAATAAATAACAACGTAGGTCTACCGCGTGCTTATTGTGCCGTCACCTGCGCAAGCCCGCGAAAATGTTCTTGAAACGCAGAAACAGGTTCTTGTAACACAAATTTATACAAAAGAATATGTACTTAATTAAGCTACCGACGAAAGATCTGTGAAAAAAAAAGTATTAATAAAACTTATCTGTTCTCTATTCGAACGACTTTTTTCTTTTCGTTTATCCTTTTTCCCACGGTGTGTGACCACACTGTACTTGATCCCCCGTAGGAAGGGAAAATGAACATTATGAAACTGCGTTCTCTAATAAATTCGAAAAACAAACAAGGCAAGCAAGGGAATTTCAACCTTATGAAACCTCGTTTAGTAATAGATTCGGAAAACAAACAAGGCAAGCCTCGTGCACTACCCTTGATTTAATCAAATAATATACTAATGAATAAACTCTTTACTAATGGTAGGTTACATAGGATTGGTGGTGGCTTTTTGCTGTACATTCGTAATTCCCATAGGGCTATCGAGGCTAAGATAGATTTTCCGGCAGCAATTAATGCGACATGCGTTGAAGTTAGGGCGCGTATTATTAGTTTTAATTTTGTTGTTGTTTATAGACCTCCCGTTCAACCCCTCGATACCGATACTAGATTTTACTCACTTCTGGGTAACTTTATTGACAATGGGAATAGTATAATTGTCCAGGACTTTAACTTCCCTAATGTTTACTAATTAATTACTGGTAATGAAGAGGGTTTGAGATTGATTGAGTTCATGGAAGATACTTTTTTACGACAGATAGTTACCGAACCAACGCGCGGTGACAATATTTTAGATTTGGTGATGACGAACAGCGAAAATATAGTCGAAGGTTTAGAAGTAGGCGAGAGTTTAGGATGTAGTGATCATCAAATTCTTAGTTTTAAGTTATTGATAGAAAACACTAAGGTTAGTAACGTAATAGAAGTCCTTGATTTTCGTAGTGCCAATTTTGATAGTTTTGTGGATAGGATGAGAGTAGTGGACTGGGATAACTTATTTATGGGTAATGACACAAATTTGCATTGGGAGGCGTTTAAAGAAAGTTTTATGAATATTGAGAGGGAGTTTATTCCTCGTAGGCCCAAGCGCGACCAAATGGGCCCAAGCGGTGGACTAGGGAAATAGGCCAGTTCATAAACGAGCGTAACAGAGCGTATAGACTTAATAAGAGCAATGGCACGGCAGCTAACTTTAATAGATATATCGAGCTTAGACGTCAGGTTAAAAGATCTGTTAGGAATGCTAAGAGTAATTTAGAGATACTTATAGCTGCGGATAGTAAACATAATCCGAAAAAGTTTTTTGAAAACGTAAATAATCGTAAGCCGATAAAACATAACATAGACCCTCTAGTGGATGTAAACGGCGCTTTGGCTTCTGATGCTCAGGTGATGGCAGGTATTTTCAATAACTTTTTTGCGACAATTCTTACCGTAGAAGACGTAAATAATGTCCCCGACGTGGACGATATCGTTCCATTTAGTAGCGAGACTATTTTGGATGAAATAAGTGTTCACGAGGGTAAGATTGCGCATTATATCGAGAGGCTAAAAGTTATCAAGTCTCCAGGCACTGACGCGCTTTATCCCAGACATTTGAAAGATTTGAAAGACGTTATCGTAGGCCCCTCAACGAAGATTTTTAATCAGTCACTCGAAACGGGGATTATTCCTGAAGACTTCAAATTAGCTAACGTCACGCCTATTTTTATAAAAGGCGACCGCACACTAGCTAGCAATTATAGGCCCATTAGCTGAACGTCAATTGTCGGTAAACTTTTCGAATCCGCAGTTAGGGATCGTATCATCGATCACTTAGAAAGTCGAGATTTGTTTAATAGTAGTCAGCATGGGTTTCGACGCCATTATTCTTGTTTAACTAATTTGTTAGAATTTTATAACGAAATAGTGCGCGAATACGGTAGGCATAGACCGGCTGACGTCATTTATTTAGATTTTAAAAAGGCGTTCGATACAGTTCCACATAGAAGATTAATTGCGAAGGTTAAAGCGCACGGTATACGCGGTCAGGAAGCAAACTAGTTAGAAGAATGGCTTCGTGCTAGGAGACAGAGGGTCGTTGTTAATGGTAGTGAATCGGGGTGGTTGGGTGTAGGTAGCGGTGTCCCACAGGTTTATTGTTAGGCCCATTGCTATTCGTAATTTACATTAACGACATAGATGTAGGATTGACTAGTAAAGTGTCAAAATTCGTGGACGATACTAAAATAGGCGTTAAGGTTGTTAACGAGGACGATAGAAATAGGCTCCAAGACGATGTAAATAGGATTGTGGAGTGGACGGATAAATGGCAGATGCACTTTAACGTAGACAAATGAAAAGTTTTGCTTATAGGTTCTCGTAACAATAATTGCACGTACACGATGGATGATAGAGAGTTAGCGAGCGTTGACGAGGAAGTAGATTTAGGCGCACGTGTATCTAAGGACTTAAATTTAGGAACCAGTACCTGGAGTCTTGCGCAAAAGCTAATAGGATGTTAGGCTTCATAGCGCGTAATTTCGAATTTAAATCGAAGGATATTATACTGCCCCTTTACAAGTCCCTAGTCAGCCCTTATTTAGAATATGCCGTTCAGTTTTGGTGCCCGTATTTGCGTGAGGATATTGATAGGTTAGAAAGGGTTCAGCGTCGTGTCACAAAACTAATTCCGTCATTGCGCAACAAGCCTTATGAAGATAGTATTAAAGCGTTAGACTTGCATTCACTCGAAACTAGGGGAAGTTTTCAAAATCGTTAATAATATTGATAACGTAAATTTTGACAAACTGTTCACTTTCGATAATAGCAATACTCGTAATAACGGATTTAAGTTGCGTGGCAGACGTTTCATTACTAATATCGCTAAAAACTTCTTTACGTTTAAAGTAATTGATAAATTGAATAATCTTCCCGCGTCCGTCGTGAACTCTACCAGCGTTAATGTTTTTAAAAACCGTCTAGATAGGCATTTTAAAAATATTAACGTTGTTTAAAATAAAAAAACCAATTGGCAACCGGAGCTCTAGGGGTGGTAATCGGGGATGAGTCTGTTGACGTCTAATGCCAGCTTGTGACATGCCAGCGTGTGATATGCCAGCAAAAAAAAAAAAAAATTAGACTAACACGAACTTAGTTGTAGCTTGTTGAGTAAATTACCCCACTTTTTTTTATTCTTTATACTTTTTTCTTCTCCTTATTTATATGTCTGTAACTCTATTGCATGTCTGTAGTTTGCATGGTATGATAGTGTTTGAGTTAAGAATGTGTTGCAAGGTTTGTAATGCGTTCTTATTTTACTTCTTTACATCTTTCACGCCTTTCCAGCCTAGTGGGCTGCATCCTCTACCTCCCTATGGAGTAGAGGATCGGTCTGCAACAGCTGGAAGGATGTGTTGCTTTGAGTTAAGAATGTGTTGTTCTTGAGTTAAGAATGAATGTATTGCATGGTTTGTAAGCGTTCTTATTTTACTTCTTTTCATCTCTCACCCTTTTCCGGTAGAGTGTGCTCTACCTCCTTATGGAGTAGAGGACCGTTCTGCAATCTTTCCTATTCTTTCCGACTATTTTTCTGACTTGTCGGCAGTGGCCGGCGGATGATGATGGTGAGTCCTTTTTCTCTTTTTCTGAATGAATGTTAACCCACGAGTGATAAATGTTGCTACTTACTTAACCCCTAATTCTCTTCTCTGAACCCCGTACTCTTTCCTTTCTCTCGGGCTAACCTTAGAGTGGATCTTAGGGTCTTTGTTAGCGTTAGCTTCTGTAGATCTGTAGATAGGTGTGCACACAAAGCACGCGCGCAAAAAGGGGAAACTGGTCATCAAGATCATCGGCCGTACTTTTTGGATTGACAGGTTGGGTGAGGACCCCGGCACCGGTAAAAAGACGATGTGCTCCTTCCACGGCTATCGTTGTCATGAATGTTCACGTTATGAGTGTGGTATCATAGGTAACCTACACGGTAGATCACCCGCTGATAATCTGGATCGGACCCATAATTGAGATCAACTTATATGTTCTCAGTTCACACACAAGATATTATCGAAGCACGAGTATGATGAATGGAGGGAAACCAACGAGCAATACCGTGACAAGATAAGGGCTATCAAAAGTTCGATGGTAGTGGACCTTCTCAAGTGTGTCTGGAGGTTGTACAAACCCTTTCTAACTATACAGGGTGTACATAAAGTCAGGATCTATTTTTGTGAAGCACTTGGAAATTATATGGAATTCAATCATAAAATGATAAAGTGGTAACATTTATTAAATAATTAAGAGTAGGATTCGAGGTGACGCCCATCAGTATCCCTGCACAGCTCAAATCGCTCCGCAGCATTTCTAAACACATTCTGGAGCATTTGCGGGGGTTATGTTATCTGCAGCAGTTCGTATACGTGTACGTAAGTTTTCAAGACTCGTAATCTTCGTCTGATAGACGTGCGATTTGATAAAGACCCATGCAAAGAAATCTAAAGGGGTTAAATCTGGTGATCTCGCTGGCCAAGGTCTGTTGCTTCCGCGTCCGATCCAGCGATTTGGAAAACGTCCATTTAGATAATCCTGAACAATTTTGGCATAGTGACAAGGAGCACCATCATGTTGATAGACGACGGTACTAACAATCCTATCCCCGTCGTCTATCAACATGATGGTGCTCCTTGTCACTATGCCAAAATTGTTCAGGATTATCTAAATGGACGTTTTCCAAATCGCTGGATCGGACGCGGAAGCAACAGACCTTGGCCAGCGAGATCACCAGATTTAACTCCTTTAGATTTCTTTGCATGGGGCTTTATCAAATCGCACGTCTATCAGACGAAGATTACGAGTCTTGAAAACTTACGTACACGTATACGAACTGCTGCAGATAACATAACCCCCGCAAATGCTCCAGAATGTGTTTAGAAATGCTGCGGAACGATTTGAGCTGTGCAGGGATACTGATGGGCGTCACGTCGAATCCTACTCTTAATTATTTAATAAATGTTACCACTTTATCATTTTATGATTGAATTCCATATAATTTCCAAGTGCTTCACAAAAATAGATCCTGACTTTATGTACACCCTGTATATACTTTCCATCTGCGGAGAGAGTAAAGATTCACTAGTTTGACTTTTGCTCGTTATACCCCTAAGTTATTAAGAATAATCCGTACCCTGTCGGTGCACCTGAAAAGCACGTGAGACCCATCTTGTCGACCATCGAAGAATTGTTAGACAATTTAAACGAGAACTTTTTTGATATATCATTCGTTGATGTACGTGCTTTATGGATACCCATCTTATCCGTTGTCATCTTATGTTTCCTATGTGAGTGAAATGTGCGGAGGAGAACAATGGGACCTTAATCACATAATCAACTAAAGGGAGATTGGCGACATTTTTACAAGTCCTGAGCTGGACCTAAGCGTTTGTCACAATTACAGAATAATAGAGATTTATGAGGTGTGGAGGTTCCAGAAGTTCGATAACTTCTTCATTCCTTATAGCAACACCTTCTTGACTGATTAAATTGAAGTGTGAAGGTGTCCAAGAGGTTTTGAGACCGAAGATGAAAAAACGGCCTATGTTCAGCGTTACCGTGACCATGAGGGAATACAACTTCAGCGGGAGCATATTGCGCGAAAGCCTGGCAAGGGCTTTAGTGCAAGTTTTGTTTAAACAGACTTTGAGGAAGTTTGCACAGAACATTGATAAGGGGAACGTGTACTTAGCTCATAGTTTTGACGAATTACGCCACACCTGACGACAAAGTGGTTCATGAAATTGTACACGTAGGTAATACGTTACAATAGAACCGAGTTGGCTACAGACATATCCTACGTCACAAACATCCTTGTGTCTAGTTTTACGACGGCTTACGGACGCATCATCAAGCTTTGTGAATTAATGCATTCTCTTGGTCGAACTGTACGCCGACACCGATAGTCAGAGATAATATTTAAATACATTTAAAAGCATTTATTCCCAAATAATAGCGAGGATTCTAATTAAATACAAGATACATTACACCTAAATTAGTGTAATTAAATACTAAATATATTACTGTGAAAATGTATTTAAATAACTTACATTACCAAATACATAATGTTAGATTATCTTAATTTATAAAATCACGACAAGACATGGTTACATACTAATGTATAGCCTAGTGGCTTGTAACTAGGCCTAATTATTAAAATATTATGTAAGCTGCTAACGCAGTTTCTTTAAATAACTAGTGAGGCGTATGATACATAATTACAGTATTTAAATACATTAGGCTTATTCAATCTTTGGTCGGAGTAACGCAAATTATGTACGTATCTATACGATATGATCTGCATTATTATTGTTATAAGTATTATTATTATTATTGTTTTTACAAAATAAAAGTTATAAATAGAACTACATTTTATTGATGATCTGTTACTCCAAAAGTGCAATTTCTTAATAAAAAATAAAAAATATTTTCTAATAACTAAAGAGATGATCATCAAGAAACTAGATAAATAAAAAAATAATCAATTCTCCTGGTCCTGATGCTGTACACCCCCGAGTACTGAAGGAATTAGCGATAACTATAACTAAACCACTGGTTTAGTTATATCAAATCTATAACACAACACTCAGAACAGGCAACCATAGTAAGTACGTTAAGATGAATGGAGGGACGGACGAGGACAATCTGCATATTTACCTTCACTAGGCTAGGACTAAGCTTTCGAACAGTGTGTCAGACAATCTTCCTCTCCTCGGTGGATGAGCAAACCTAGTGTAAACATAAATACAATAGTCGTTAGCTATTTTACCATCTCAGAAATATGTATTGAGAATGTTGTGGCGTGTGGTAAAAATCCTTTGTTATCGCTGACAACGTGGTCCCACGACCTCTTTCAAAACAATGTAATTGAAAATGTTTTCGAAATATATGTATTTATATATACCAGTTACTTTTGAAATGTATCTAAATATGTATTAAATACTCGAAAATAAATGTATTTATAAATACAATATTTACATACAAATTGTATTTAGATACGTATTTGAGTAATGTCAAATACATTACTGCCCATCTTTCCCGATAGTGTAGCGTTTATGGCGAAGGAAGGTGAATATATGCCTCCTGTAGGTGAGTTCTCCGGTGAATTCACTGACGAGATCGAGGACAAGTATGAGGAAAATGCGTACGCAGACTTATTTGTTTCAACCGCGCCAAAAACTTACGGAATACGTATGAGGGTCAGTGATAATTTCAATTACATCGTGAAGGAGAAGGGTATTACTTTAAACCCATCAAAATGTTAAATGATCAACTTCACATCACTCAAACACCTGGTGTGCCTGGAGGATCCTGAAGATGGTGACGATGCCGAGCCTCCTCATCTGTTTGTGGGAACCCATATCTTTCGCGCGTAGTTCCCGTGAAGGAACTTACGGACGAATGTGTTTTTGTAATACACAGAGAAAGCGATATCAGTTACTTGGAACCTATGAAACTATCCCCTTTGGTTTCCGTGGGGAGTAATTAATCGGCGTACATAATTATTATTTTTAATTTTTAATGCGTTTATTTACTTTTTGTTATTTTTATTACTATTATGAAATGTTCACTTACCCGTAAGTATTTGTTTTATATTTTAATTAATTCGTGTATTTTAAATAAATTATTTTGCTTTTTGGATCGTGTTTATCATTTTCTTTTACTCTATAATAAAAGCTAAGTTAGTTTAAATACATTATTTATATTAAATCAAATATCGCCGCCCACAGTTGAAATTATAACTGTTGGGGTTTTGTAAAGTAGTTAAATGTACGTGTGTGTGTGTATGTGTGTGTGTGTGGGTGTGTGTGAGTGAAATTCCCATCTGGACATGATGTATAGACTCCGCCAGTGTATTGATAAGCTCACGAATAACTCTGCTTGATTTGGATTCCCTGTCTGGTCATGCTGTATAGGCTGCACCCACAAACAAGTGTCGTCATCCTTCACTCTGTTTAGTCTAGTTAGTCCTTCGTGGACACTTACTCAGCTGCTGAAGTTTTACTTCTATGTTTTTCCATAATTAACTGTGTGCGCTTATACTCCTCTCCCGAATTTATCTTTTTGACAACGATGGCACCCTCTAATATTGCTTGCAACGCACTTGTAAAGTGGTACTCTATAAACTATGAAGATGTAGTGAATACTTGTCAGTCGTCCTTTCACGTCTCTTTTGAAGTTTTTAAATCAACCTTAATTCACACAAGGATGACGCGGCAGGATGTTTAAGTACTTTATGGCTATTCTAACGAGAATATCACAGGGCTTCGTAATGCTGAAGACGTCTTGGAGTAATGTATCGAAATTTAGCTGTGTTAAGGTATATAGCCACTGTGAAATAGTCGACCCTTAGGGAAGAAAAACAGACATTCTGAATTATGAAACTCATTGACGAATGGTACAAGAAATCTTCTTACGTCATGTTACACCTCACTGATTATGCTCTCGCAACAAAAAAACGTGAATCTAGTGATTATGAATAATTTAAAATTTTTTTATCACTACATCAACATTTACCACGATGAAGCGTCTAGTGAGGTCATTGCTAAATGATTGTCTACCTTTTTAATAGATCTTGGTGACGAGTACCTTTTGTCTCCCAGAGTGAAACAGTATAGACATGCCTATTTCTTGAATAGAGATCCTGTGTTAATTGATTTACTAACGAATCATTTTAAGTGTTAAGTAATTTTGTGTATATACTTTTTCTCCGCCCGAAACTCTTTTCATGTTGGGACTCGCTGGACAAAAATTGAAAGGATATGCACCGAGTCGCCAAGGTACCTATTCAGAAGCCTCCTTACAGCAGCAGTACCACCAAAACACACTTGCACCTACAGTAGCAAAAAAAGAAGAAAGATGGTTTTACCGCCAAGCTTATCCTTAACGCACAATACGCTGTGACTTTTTCCAAATGAGTGAGAGTGCTTAAACTAGCAGTGGCGCAATTAATTACGTGCTCAAGACAAATTATAAGCGTATATACTCCACGAAACGTAATACATTTATTTGAGTGTTGATGAGATATGAAAAATCTATATGTTGGTTGGTCGAGAAGTGGGCGGGAGAGGGTTATAAAATACCAGCTACGGCGCGTGCACCAAGAGTGCCAATCAGTGATGCCCCTCATATAGTATTATTTGCATATTAATTGAGAGTCGTGATACGGATTAGCCCTAAAGTGAAGCACGATTGATGTAGAAAACTAATCTAAAATCTTTCGGTACAAACAATGTTAATAACGGCCTAGTACCTACTCGTCGCCTATTCTCGATAAACTATTTGAAATAGCCGCCTTCCTCAACCTAAACCTGTATTAAGTGGGAGCGTTGATGATATGCGTTATTTTGATACTCATGCATGCATATACAGATTTAACTGACTTCATGAAGTGTAGAGATGAACAAAGTGAGAACGGCTTGGAGCTCAGAGAATATTTAGAAGACACTTCCTCCGAGAAGTACCTGTCGCTTTGGGACGTTGGTCTAGAACAGTGGTTCCCAACCTTTTTTGTGTGGTTACGTAAAACCCAATTCTAATCCAGCTCCATTACTCCTATCATCAGAAAGCATAGCTGCTATAGTATCTATTGTGTTTTCATTACTTTACTTACTTTATTTTTGCTACAATATTATGTTTTATAACTTTTGGATCGCAGGACATTACCCAACAAAATAGTTGTCATTAGCCCAGTGGGGTAATTTACCTCTAGGTTGGGAACCACTAGTCTAAAGCGTTACAAGCCCTCCCTCGCCTTTACTGTTCATCCAGCGGTGCTGTATTTTTATGTACGATTTAGAGGATTTCAATATACAACGACATGAACTCTGAACAGTTTTCAATTGAAAAAGCAGGTGAAAAGAGAATAAGCGCTCGCCTGAGCGTGGTGTATATACAATAACTTTTTATGATAATATTGTAATATCCGACCGTGTACTCGAGCAAGCTTTTAAAACTACATGTTCAAAGAATAAGAATTATGAAAATGTTACGTCCAATTGTAAAGTTGGAACAAAACTAATTCTAAATGATCTTACAGCTCTATATATCGAGTATAGAAGCCCTCATACATTAAACGGGGCATTATTTCTAAAATGAATTGCTTGTATTATGCAAAAGTACTGAGGATGTACGTACTTCCACCATTATTTGTGAGTTTAATATAATAATAAAAAAATCTTGCCATGTTAATAGATATTGTATGTACAGTATATGTGATGTATTATTATTTCTAAAAAGAATTGTACGTACCACTACATCAAGAAACCATTATTTGTAAGTTTTCTACATTAATAAAAAATAATCTCTGGACATGTTAATTAATAGTATTGTATGTATATATTGTTACCGTTTCCTTGCCTGGCTGCTCGTTTTTCCTTGACCTTAAGGGTTCGAACAGCAATACACTCTATTAGGTCCATTAAAGAAAAACACCACAAAAATAAGTCAAATATATTAACACTAGCATATTATCTTATCTAATCCCTTAAATTAACATACGAAAACCACGCACTTATATTAATAAAAATATATACACAAACAGCAGGGCTGGGGTCAAATCCATATCTGTATTTAAAATAGTCATTTTCTGTATTTGTATTTAAGAATTTCGAAGGATGTGTATTTGTATTTTATTTGTATATGACTGTTGTATTTTTCGTATTTGCTCAAATACATGTCAGATATAGACTTTCTGCAGTTGACTGAGTTGGCTTGCCAGTATTTATACACCCCAGCTTCTTCTGCCCCTGTAGAGCGACTGTTTAGTGTTGCAGGGAAGGTTTTTCGCCCGGAGATGATGAGCTGATGAGCGGTTTGAAGAATTAATGTTTGTAAAGTGTAACCAGTAACGAATTGTTTTTTGTTAATTGTTAACGAACAGGACCTACTGTTTGTCAAACAGTGGGTCCTGTTCCTTTTTAAATAAAGTAAACTATCATTGCTTCACTTCCACCAAAACGGTTTTCATTTTGGGCTAGTTTCAGATGCAGTGGTATCCAAACCGTTGTAAATGCCGTAGATAACAGGAAAGGGTAGGGTTTACTTCCAATCTTACCTTCGACCTCCAAATTTAATGCTGAAGCTCAACCTCGGAAATGGGGCCACAAAACATTCTGACTGTTCACGTTCAACTCCGGGTGGACGAAATAGAATTGTAATTAAACCGGGAATTCGGCTCCCCAGCCGAACTTAAGCGTTATCCCAGATTCCAAATTTGAAGCCTATTAAAACAATAACAAACTGAAATGTCGCTTACATGGGTTTGAAATCACACTTTACTAAAAATCACACCAGTTCAATAAAAGGTTAATATTCCACAGAGCACATCACCTAAACCTTAGAAAAAAAACAATATATTCAGAATCTTTGTAAAAAATAATGAAAGAAAATATGTTTCATATGATGTGCAAATGAATATTAATAAGATAAAAAAAATTTAATATGTCACCTAATCAAAATTGGCAGCTGAAAGTATTAGCAGTAAATAATTGTTTCTTTGTTTCTGCGTTTCTGTGACCATGATCTGTGCTGGTTGTGAAATAGACTTTGGAGACTTAATTCTTCTTGTTGCCTTAGACGAAGATAAAGCTTTGGATTTTTTTTCTTGCAAATCACAGTGTTATGGTAAAATCTTGTTTATGTTCAAACTGTGGAAAAAAATGTAATTATAGAAAAGACCAACATATTTTCTATTGTCAGAGGCAATATACTGACCGAAAGAGTAAGCGTGTAAAAAAATGTAATTTTAGTGCATCTACAGTAGGTTTAAAGACTCGTGGCTAAGTAAGCATAAACTATAGGCAAATAAGAACTTAAGGTTTATTAATTTATACAGTGGATGACGGTTATAGTAAACTGGTTGGTTCTCGGTCAAAAGTTTACGATATCAGACTGTTACTATATCTGTAGGTACTTTATCAACGCAATATTTCGTTCAGAAAAGGAAGGGAATATGCATGTACAATTAAAAAAACGATACTTTTTCCTTATCTGCCCCTTGACGATTGGTTAGGTTAAGTCGTAATATTTTTGTGAAAACTAACGAAAATATCACGACTTAACCTAAACACTCGTCAAGTGGGCAGATAACGGAAAAGTACCAAAAAACCTTTATTAACGAAATCAACATACGTTATAAATCGAAATACATGACAAGGTTATATGTACAGTACATGTTTAGTGATTATGGATTACAGTAAAAACTTTAATTCCTAAGATTTCTATTGAAGAAAAAATTGGGTGTGAATCCATGTTGGTGGTGGTGGTGTTGAAATTGCTGAGTCACATTTTGGTTATTCAAAGTATAATCGCGGCCGTGAAATGAAAGGAATTTGGGTGTTCGGAGGTATAGAAAGAGTTTCTAAAAGAAATTTATAACACTGGTTGAAAACCGCAAAGCAGAAACACTTATAATAATGGAACCGGGCTTAATATATTTTTTAATTATGGGTATAAGTGATTCGTGGCGGGCATACGATAGTTTAGGACAGCTGGGTTATGCCCATAAAAAATAAACCATAGTCAGAATTTTGTGAACCCTAAAGGCCCTACGATCCATATGTAGAACATCGAAAGACTGTGGAAACATGAAAAGTTACGTGCTTCGCGCAGGAAACAACATACCATTGAAAGCAGTACTTTCCAAGATAGTTATTTCGGTGCTTTCCTGTTAACGGGAATACCCAACCGCCCGCCATCATCTGGACTCATCTTGCGGAATTAATGTGGCGACAACGTACCAAAAGCAGCGACGTTTTTTCTGCGATTTTAGATGACATAAAGACATTTTGGCTCCCTACTAACTGATTATCACTTACATATTAACTAATTTCATTTAAATGATTAATAAATTCGGTACTTACGTATAATCGGGACTACCAAACTGTTTATGATGTACTTTTGCTCTTATCATTTTCGTTTAAACTAACGAAAATATCACAACTTAACCTAACCAATTATAATCATCAAAGGCGTACAGTTGACCCTAACCGGGCATTCAATTAACCTAACTGGGCATTCAGTTGACCTAACCGGGCATTTTCCGTTATATTAACCTGTTAGGTTAATTCAATGCCCGGTTAGGTCAACTGAATGCCAGGTTAGGTCAACTGTACGCCCTTGATGATTGGTTAGGTTAAGTTGTGATATTTTCGTTAGTTTAAACGAAAATGACGAGAGCAAAAATACATAAACAGTTTGGTGGCGGACGGTTGGGTATTCCCGTTAACAGAAAATCACCGTTATTTCTTTCCGAACATCAAAACGCGTCCACAGTGTTACATTTCTTTCTTTGTGCTGTTGCTCAGCTGTATTCTCCACAAGCTTAGTTATCAACTTCACTTCATTATTCGTAGGACACTCTTGTTTTGTGAACTACAAACAGTTGTAACATTTTATTAATGAATCTGGGGTTCAGCGTTGATTGGTTGATTGACTCATTGCCAAATGTCTTTAGAACATAATTATTTCCATTCATCACTCTGGTTTACATATTAAGGAAACATAAATGAATAATTAAATATAAATTCAAGAAGGGGATATATATTAACAATGAAGTGAATAAAAAGTGGTCTTGTAAAAACTAAAAAAAAAAACCTGCGGACGTGATGACAGTGTTCATGGCATTGGTAAGCCTGTCATCCTGAACTGAAGTTTCAATGTATAGAAACAGAGCCGTTGGTAGGTATTATTTTGCCCTGAGCAAATTCCAAATTGATTTATTTATTTATTTAGTTACATTTAATATTGAACATTGATTCAGATATTATTTTGTATTATAACAAAGACAGTGCTAAAACCTGATACATATAAATACATATAGTATAGGTCATTTATGAATGAAAAAACAATGTTTTGATGTATATTAAATTTTAATAACATTATAACATTACCAGAGTGGTGGGTATCTGTAGGTTTCATACGTCCACTGCTTAGAATAACTTCCACTTGGCAAATGGACGACAGCTGAATAGATACTACTGGTATGGCATTGTTATATCCAGAGCAAATGTTATTTCTAGATCAGCAACACTGATATGGTAATAAAGTGTCACTGATAGGAATATTATTTAGAAACGAAGAATGTTTTGTATTGAGGCAGCATCATAAATGTATATAACTGTTTTGTATTCATAAGTTCCATGTTACAACTTAAGTGCTGAACCACTGCAGCTGTGACTGTTGGCGGTCTCTCATCCTACCTCACTTTTTCCGTTAAAAGCATTAATTTTTATTAATTAAACCTGGCAGTTTTTTAAATATAATATTTAAACTTCTAAACCTTTACTGCAATAATATTGTATAATTAATTTTCTTTTGAACAAATAAAAATATTTGAATACGAATTATGTTAAAATAAAGGTAATTATTGTTCTACAGTCTTGTTCACTTCAATTTAACCACAGATACACACCAAATTTAATTAATTTATTACTATAGATATTTTAAACCAAATGCTCAAATGGGCCAATGTCAAAATTAATATATAATATATATATATATTATATATATATATATATATATATATATATAGGTGCTAGTTAAGTGTGCGGTCTACCTACGATTGGTTAGGTTTAATCATGATATTTTCGTTAAAACTAACGAAAATATCATGACTAAGCCTAACCAATCGTCAAGGGCGATTGACAATGGGATGTAAACAAACAATTAGTAAAAAGATAAGAAGCTATAATTAAAAGGTAGACCGCCGAATCGTAGGTAGACCGCACACTTAACCAGCACATATATATATATATATATATATATATATATATATATATATATATATATATATATGGGATGAATTTCACAATAAAACGCGTGAAATGAATGAATGCTGCAAACCCACAAGGAAAAAGAAAAACGATTCCAAGGCCTTTCCTGTATTCAAAGCTACACCTCGTCAGGGAATGAAGATAAAAGGCGAGATGCCCATAAATATATACAACGTACAGGAAAAACAAAACAATTAGCATATACTTAACAAGGGTTAATGAGAGGCAAAAGAAATTTTAACATGATATCGTCAATTTTATACGTCCCCGCACTGTTATTGAAATTGTTTTTAAAATGAATAAATGCACATTCTAGAATATTTCTTTCTATTATATCTCTGTGTTTAACAAGCGCTTTAGAACTATCCCACTTGATGCTATGGTTACATCTATACATATGGTTAAATAAAGCATTTGAATTATTAGCTGTTCTACCAGCATATTTATGCTGTTTTACCCGTTTGACCTATATATACTGAGTTACATTGTGTACATCCGATCGAATACACACAACCAACAACATTATCAGGGCTATTCCTTATTAGGCATGATTTAACAGTATTATTATACTTAAAGATTACATTAATGCCAATTGCTTTAAGTACAGTTGGAAGGTATTGAAAATTAACATGGTAAGGTAGGCTAAGGATATTTTTACGCTGAAATTCCTTTACAATTACATTATTATAATACCTATTCTTGGCTTTCTTAAGACAGTTATCTAAAAATGAAATAGGATAACATAATTTAGTACCAATATTCATGATATTGCATAACTCAGAAGAAACATAGCAGAGAAAATAGAGGATTTAATCGAAGGATGATGGTCAGAATAAAAATGCACATAAGAGTTATTATTAGTAGGCTTACGGTAGACTTCATATTTGAACTGATTAGAGCATCTCCAAACTTTTAGATCAAGAAAAGATATTTGTGTCTTTCCTTGATCTAAAAATTTGGAGATGCTCTAATCAGTTCAAATATGAAGTCTACCGTAAGCCTACTAATAATAACTCTTATGTGCATTTTTATTCTGACCATCATCCTTCGATTAAATCCTCTATTTTCTCTGCTATGTTTCTTCGAGCATTGAGAGTTGTCAGTCCTGAATTTTTAGATTCTGGGTTATGCAATATCATGAATATTGGTACAAAATTATGTTATCATATTTCATTTTTAGATAACTGTCTTAAGAAAGCCAAGAATAGGTATTATAATAATGTAATTGTAAAGGAATTTCAGCGTAAAAATATCCTTAGCCTACCTTACCATGTTAATTTTCAATACCTTCCAACTGTACTTAAAGCAATTGGCATTAATGTAATCTTTAAGTATAATACTACAGTTAAATCACGCCTAATAAAGAATAGCCCTGATAATGTTGTTGGTTGTGTGTATTCGATCAGATGTACACAATGTAACTCAGTATATATAGGCCAAACCGGTAAAACGTTAGATATTAGGGTAAAACAGCATAAATATGCTTGTAGAACAGCTAATAATTCCAATGCTTTATTTAACCATATGTATAGATGTAACAATAGCATCAAGTGGGATAGTTCTGAAGCGCTTGTTAAAAACAGAGATATAATAGAAAGAAATATTCTAGAATGTGCATTTATTCATTTTAAAAACAATTTCAATAACAGTGCGGGGACGTATAAAATTGACGATATCATGTTAAAATTTCTTTTGCCTCTCATTAACCCTTGTTAAGTATATGCTAATTGTTTTGTTTTTCCTGTACGTTGTATATATTTATGGGCATCTCGCCTTTTAGCTTCATTTCCTGACAGGTGTAGCTCTGAATACACGAAAGGCCTTGGAATCGTTTTTCTTTTTCCTTGTGGGTTTGCAGCATATATATATATATATATATATATATATATATATATATATATATATATATATATATATATATATAATACTGTATATATAATACTGTATATATATATATATATATATATATATATATTATATATATATATATAATATACTGTTATATATATATATATATATATATATATATATATATATATATATATATATATATATATATATAATAAATTAAAATTTTCCTCATATTAATAATTAATAATTTATTAATATGAATAAAAAAGTGAATAATATAAATGTTAATATTAAAAATGTAATTTGCAATACGATACATAAAGTCTCTGTTTCTCATATATATATAACCATACCTTACAACCTTACAAAGGTTCCGCGTGATGATTTCTCATTTCGCGAAGGTCAAGCTTGTCGCCCCTCCTCTCTATATATATATATATATATATATATATATATATATATATATATATATATATATACAGTATATATATATATATATATATCAGTGGCGACTCCAGCTCTTCAAGACTACTCGGGCTCTTTTTAAATTTTCAAGTCTACATATGAGCCGACATTTAAATGCATGACAATAACTTAAGATTATCAATAAAATAAATAAATACATACCTCGGTAAAAAAAATTATTTGAATTTTATTTACTTGAACATAAAGTCCAAGCGTCTTGGTTTTAAAGCAAATTCCTTTAATATTCGGTCATGTAATTCCTTTTTGCTTTCTAAATCAATAAGTATTTCTTTTTCAATTGAAATCCTAGCCAGGGACGAGAGCCGTTCTTGAGCCATTGTGTTTCTTAAATATGATCTAATTCGATCAAGAACAGAGAAACTTCTTTCATTTGAAACAGAAGTTACAGGTATGGTAAGAAGGAGCTGAATCAGCTTTGTGGTTTCCGACATCGCAGACAATAATCCTAGTTCGTGAAAGACTTCTAAAATTTCATTTGCAGATTTGCATTTTCTAAAGTCACTGTCACGATAAAGATATTTCAATTCGTTAACTAAGGATTTGGAGTCTTACATTACATTTGGATATTTAGTTTGTAAAGCATTAAGATGATGCATTGGAAAATTTTCAGCAAATTCTGGAAATTGGTCACATCAATCAACTCAAAGAACGCAAACTCCTGAATGCAATCAAATCGTTCCCTCATTGACATTAGTATAATGTCAATTATTTCGAAATATATTGCTTTATAGTTTATTTGTTTGCCTCTAGCTCTTTCTCTCGGGGGAGAAGGCAGGTCTTTGGATTGTTCGAAGTCTGGCATTGTTTCTTGAAAAACTTTATTATATGCTTTATCAGTACGAGGGCACTCAATAAATTCAATAAAGTCATTTACTTTCTGTTGCGCAAACTTCATGTGAAGCTGCTTGCATTGCAGAAGATCAAATAGTTTTTCGGCTTGTGACAATATATTTTCAAAGCAGTTAATAAAAAACAGAAAAGTGAAATCATGCAATTTTATAAGTAGATTAATTATCAGTTTGATTAAGAGTATCTTCATCCCATCTTGCACTGTCATCTAAAATCTTTTGAAATGCATTTTTCAGAGTTTCACGCTGCCTTTTTATTGATGACACGGTTCTAGATCTATAGCACCACCTTCTTTCACAAAGTGATGGAATGCTGATATTAAGCTCTCTAAATACAGCTTTTTGTTTCGTACTTGAAGAAGCAAATTTACTGAAAGCACGTACATTGGAAAATAACATTTTAGCCCCGTTAACTTTCTCTGACATTTTACTTAACACTGAATTTAACTTATGTGCATAGCAATAAATAAAATAGCCGAATTTAAAACCTTTTTGTCTCAGGCAGTTGAAGGCATGCTTATCGAAACGTAAAAAGTTACCATGTATCGCCAGAATTAAAAATTGTGCCTCTACAAGGCCGAAGGATATAAGCCCGAGTTGAAATGTTTTTTTCTTTATAAAAAAAATTAATAGGAGGAAAAATGTATTTTCTTTAATGAGAATTAGAAGAAGGACTATTATGTAACCGTATGCAAGCAAATAATTATTCATTAAAAGAACTTTAAATATACGATATTACTTATACTTTCTCGGGCGTAATGTCTTGCGCCCGAGTAAAAGATCTTGAAAGATTACACAAAAACTTAATGTGTCAATATAGTTCTTTTATAGGTAGTAAGGGTATCTAAATGCGCTCAAAATTTACTTGCGTGACGAAGGCTAGACAGAAAAATAGTAACATACTACCAGCCAAAAGCCATTTTTACAATTTGTATTTAAAACTTTTTTTTAAAAACTTAAATCTATAAATACACAATTTTATCTCTCATACTTCTCCTTGCCCCTTGCCTCTCGGGCTGAGCCCGAGAAGCCCGAGTGCAGGAGTCGCCACTGATATATATATACAGGGTGGGCCGAAAGTCTGGATCCATAGGAAAATATATATTTTAATACATAAATTACAACAAATGGTAAATACTTAAAATGAATATCAACTTTAACTCGTAAATGCGTATCCGTGATACTGTACAGTGGTTCGTACTCCAGTATAAACAACAAATTATAACAAATGCTCAAATTGGCGGCCTCTGACATCGAGACACTTAGGGATGGAATTTATGATTTTTAATAATTCTTCGAATTGACGTTCTCGAGATGCTTGTTTCATTTGATAATCTTCTTGTTGACTTTACTGGACTATTCGTTAAAGTTTCACATACCATTGCAGAGGTATTTTCATCAGTTGCAGTTTTTGGACGACCAGAACGCCGTCGATCATGTACACTTCCTGTTTCTTTGAAACGTTTAAACAACTTGCCAACAGTCGCATGTGTTACTGGATGCTTATCAGGATGATTTCTATTGAATTCGGTAGCAACTTCTCTGTGTGTAGCGCCCTGTCTTGCGTACATGAGCACAAGTTCTACCCGGTCTTCTGTTGTTAGATTCGAAGCCATTTCTGGGCTGAAATAAAAAAGTATTTGAGTATTTATACTGGAGTACGAACTACTGTACAGTATCACGGATACGCATTTACGAGTTAAAGTTGATATTCATTTTAAGTATTTACCATTTGTTGTAATTTATGTATTAAAATAAATATTTTCCTATGGATCCAGACTTTCGGCCCACCCTGTATATATATATATATATATATATATACATACAGTATATATATAATTTTAAAGTTCCTTATTCAATATAAATACTTGTCAGGGACTAATTATTAATTAGTGTATTCAAAAATTTACTTAGAATCGCAGCATGTTGGCACTGTAAATGTTTTTATTTAGTCGATAAATATTTTACAGGGTGGTTCAAAAGTTCCTAGATATTTTGCTGAAATAATGATATTTCTATTTTATTTTCTACAGGCCATAGATGATAATAGATGTATAAGAACGTGTGATGGTAGTAACACTACGTATTAGGCCGGGTCGAAAAATTAAATTTGTGAATTTCCACATGCCTGTGTCCAAGAAATTTGTAGATGCACTATAAATGCTCAACAATGATTAAAAAACTAAATTGATCAAGTTTTAAATGTTCCGCAAGTCCTATGAAGATTGCAAGTAAAACGTAAAACATTACAAAAAACTTTAAAACTTTTAAAACTTTATTTAAATACGTGAACTTTATTAATTATTTGGCAATTATGATTTTTGATTAAGATTTTCTTGTATTTTTTGTATTCTTGTTGCTATTAAGTTTTTTCTTGACTGTGTTTCGTCCAGAATATATATAATTTATATATACAATTTTTCTTTTCGAAATTGATTACACTGCCCAACACCAATTTTGCTGATTTAATTCTAACACCTGTTTTTAGGTAACTTTGGTGTGCTGATTTAAAAACTTACCTTAGTTTTTGCCTATCACGTCAGGTTTTCGAGCAATCAAATACGGACATTTTGGAGATATCGCATTTTGGCAGGGTTATGGCCAATTTTTTTCTTTTCAAAAAATAAGTTTTTACATACTCAGAATCAGCATGGAAAAGTAAACAATTGTGCAGGGAGTGAACTTTAATATACAATGGTAATATTAACACATAAAGTGATTAAAAGTGTTTAAATAAGCAAAAAATGAATCCATATTAAAGCAAGCACGGGACCAGTTCTCTTAACATTGTCTTTTTCTTGTTTTCTTACTTTTCAGTGCTGATAAATTTTCTCTTATAGGACTTCCTAGAATGAGAGATGTCAAGACAATCTCTTTGCAGGCTCCAGCAGTAGTCAGCCATCATATGGGTATCCCATCTTCCTTGGTATCGTTCTTCCATCACTTTGATATCTTGGTGGAACCTTTCACCTTGCTCTTCACTAACATGAAGATTTTTTGGAAATTTATCCAGATGACGATAGTGAACTTTAATGCTCATGTTGCAACCCAACTGCTGAAAGTTTACAAGTAAATCCTTTACAAGATCTTTATAATTTTCAGACTTTTTCTTTCCTAGGAAGTTCTTAACTACTGCCACAAAAGCATTCCAAGCTCTTGCCTCCGTTTCAGTCATTGAGTTACTGAACTGCGTACATGTTGTACATGACCTTTAGATTTAATGCACAGATTTGCGTATTCCACATATAAAATTTTAACAGCAAAACAGCTGTTAACAGGTCTCAAAAATCATCAATTTTGATAAGCGCCCTTCATGGATCACCCAAAATAGGCATATTGCATTGCACGAAAACCTGATGTGATGGACAAAATCTGAGGTGATTTTTGAAATCAGCACATCAATATTTTCCAGAAACAGGTCTTAGAATTAAATCAGCAGCAAAAATGTTTTTTTTGTTGGGCAGTGTTATTTGAGTAGTTAAATACGCGTTGTTACACTAACAGAATGACTTTCCCAAATTATCCGAAATGGCTGAGGCAGTAGAAGTGAAAGAAACTTGAAAAAATCACGAGTCCAGCTGTTTCCCTTTTTGGGAAAGCTGAGTTCAGTGGAAATCAACTTCCCCTATATGAAGAAGTTTTAAGATAATATTTACAAACAAGATATCTCTTACTTATAGCTAGTGAGGGGAAAAAAGAGCCAAATGCTAATGATGTGGCAAGAATAGTTGCATCAAAGGTAAAAGACATCTGGAAAAGTGCATCAGTTCCAGCAATATCAGAACAGCAAATATTAGCCAGAGTCATGAAAAATCTAAAAATATGATGAAGACTGGTAGAAAAATTAAAGATTTTGAAGCTAAACTGACCGCGTTCAAATCCAAAAATCAAAGGCTTTTTGATATTGCTGCCTGCAAATGCCATGATCTGTTTTTTTGCACTTGTGAAAAAGAGCTAAAAGTTCATGCCATGGAACGTTCTTTCCTAATTGACCAAAGAGGTGCACGAAAAACGGCAAGAGGCAGTATTGATTTACAGACAACGAAGAAACTGCAAATAAGATCTGAGGGTAAAGAACAAGAACGAGCAAGATTTTCTAAACACATTGAAGATGGAGATATCAATAACCCATCCACTTCCTGGGAAGAGCCAATGGACTGGGATAACTTTCATGCAATTCCTGATTCTGACACATCAACAGATACAGATAGAGAGCTTGATCTACAGATCTCCAGAAGCTAAGGCTAACAAAGACCCTACGATCCACTCTAAGGTTAGCCCGAGAGAAAGGAAAGAGTAGAGGGTTAAGAGAAGAGAAGAGAAGAGAAGAGAATAAGGGATTAAGTAAGGAGGAACACCTATCACTCGTGGGTTAACATTCATTCAGAAAAAGAGAAAAAAGACTCACCATCATCATCCGCCGGCCACTGCCGACAAGTCAGAAAAATAGTCGGAGAAAATAGGAGAGGGATGAAAGATGAAAAGAAGTAAAATAAGAACGCTTACAAACCATGCAAACACAGTCTTAACTCACTGTCATACCATGCAAACTACAAACATGCAAGAAAAGAGTTATAGACATGCAAAGTAAGGATATAAGAAAAAAAAAAGTAGGTAAAGTTAAACAAAAAGTGGGTTAGTTTACGATACGAGCTACATCTACGTTCGTGTTAGTCTAATTTTTTTTTTTTTTATTGCTGGAATCACGCTGGCATGTCACAAGCTGGCATTCATCGTCAACAGACTCATCTCATCCTCGATCACCACCACCAGAGCTCCAGTTGCTAATTTTTTTATATTTAAAACAACGTTAATATTTTTAAAATGTCTGTCAAGACGGTTCTAAAACACATTAACGCTGGTAGAGTTCACGACGGGCGCGGGAAGATTATTCCATTTATCAATTACTTTAAACGTAAAGAAGTTTTTAGCGATATTGGTAATGAAACGTCTGCCACGCAACTTAAATCCATTATTACGAGTATTACTATTATCGAAAGTGAACAATTTGTCAAAATTTACATTATCGATGTTATTAACGATTTTGAAAACTTCAATAAGCTCCCCCCTTAATCTCCTAGTTTCGAGTGAATACAGGTCTAACTCTTTAATCCTATCTTCATAAGGCTTGTTGCGCAATGACGGAATTAGTTTCGTGGCACGACGTTGAACCCTTTCTAACCTAGCAATATCCTTACGCAAGTACGGGCACCAAAACTGAACTGCATATTCTAAATGAGGCCTGACTAGGGACTTGTAAAGGGGCAATATAATATCCTTCGATTTAAATTCGAAATTACGCGCTATCAAGCCTAACATCCTATTAGCTTTTGCGCAAGACTACAGGCACTGGTTCCTAACCTTTAAATCCTTAGATACGCGTACGCCTAAATCTACTTCCTCGTCAACGCTCGCTAACTCCCTATCATCCATCGTGTACGTGTAATTATTGTTGCGAGAACGTATATGCAAAACTTTACATTTGTCTAAGTTAAAGTGCATCTGCCACTAATCTGTCCACTCCATAATCCTATTTACATCGTCTTGGAGCCTATTACTATCGTCCTCGTTAACAACCTTACCGCCTATTTTAGTATTGTCCGCGAATTTTGACACGTTACTAGTCAATCCTACATCTATGTCGTTAATGTAAATTACGAATAGCAATGGGCCTAACACTGAACCCTGTGGGACACCGCTACCTACATCTAACCACCCCGATTCACTACCATTAACTACGACCCTCTGTCTCCTAGCACGAAGCCATTCTTCTAACCAGTTAGCTACCTGACCGCGTATACCGTGCGCTTTGACCTTCGCAATTAGTCTCCTATGCGGAACTCTATCGAACGCCTTTTTAAAATCTAAATAAATAACGTCAGCTGCTTATTCGCGCACTATTTCGTTATAAAATTCTAACAAATTAGTTAAACAAGACCTATGGCGTCGAAACCCATGCTGACTACTATTAATCAAATTTCTACTTTCTAAGTGATCGATGATACGATCCCTAACTACGGATTCCAAAAGTTTACCGACAATTGACGTTAAGCTAATGGGCCTATAATTGCTAGCTGCGTGACGTTAGCTAATTTGAAGTCTTCAGGAATAATCCCCGTTTCGAGTGACTGATTAAAAATCTTCGTTAAGAGGCCTACGATAACGTCTTTCAAATCTTTCAAATGTCTGGGATAAAGCGCGTCAGTGCCTGAAGCCTTGCTAACTTTTAGCCTATCGATATAATGCGCAATCTCAGCCTCGTAAACAGTAATTTCATCCAAAATAGTCTCGCTACTAAATGGAACGATATCGTCCACGTCGGGGACATTATTTCGTCTTCTACGATAAAAACTGTCGCAAAAAAGTTATTGAAAATACCCGCCATCGCCTCAGCGTCAGAAGACAAAGCGCCATTAACATCCACTAGAGGGCCTATGTTATCTTTTACCGGCTTACGATTATTAACGTATTCAAAAAACTTTTTTGGATTATGTTTACTATCCGCAGCTATAAGTATCTCTAAATTACGCTTGGCATTCCTAACTGATATTTTAACCTGACGTCTAAGCTCGATATATCTATTAAAGTTAGCTGCCGTGCCATTGCGCTCATTAAGTCTATACGCTCTATTACGCTCGTGTATGAACTCGCCTATTTCCATAGTCCACCACTTCGGCCTACCATGATATCTAGCGCGCTTGGGCCAACGAGGAATAAACTCCCTTTCAATATTCCTAAAACTTTCTTTAAACGCCACCCAACGCAAATTTGTGTTATTACCCATAAATAAGTTATCCCAGTCCAATACTCTCATCCTATCCGCAAAACTATCAAAATTAGCCCTACGAAAATCAGGGACTTCTATTACGTTACTATCCTGATTGTTTTTTATCGCTAACTTAAACCTAAGAATTTGATGATCACTACATCCTAAACTCTCGCCTACTTCTAAACCTTCGACTATATTCTCGCCGTTCGTCATCACCAAATCTAAAATATTATCACCGCGCGTTGGTTCGGTAACTATCTGTCGTAAAAAGTTATCTTCCATAAACTCAATCAATCTCAAACCCTCCTCATTACCAGTAAAATTCTCGTAATTAACATTAGGGCAGTTAAAGTCTCCGACAATTATGCTATTCCGATCGTCAATAAAATTACCAAGAAGTGAGTAAAATCTAGTATCTGTATCGAGGTGTTGAACGGGAGGTCTATAAACAACAACAAAATTAAAACTAATACTACGCGCCCTAACTTCAACACATATCGCATTAATTGCTGCCGGAAAATCTAACTTAACGCCTCCACCAAACCTATGTAACCTATCATTAGTAAAGAGTTTAAAACCCGGTATATCAAGTTCCCCCAACAAGTCCCGAGTCACGGTATTTAACCAAGTTTCAGTGATAGCAACTATATCATAGTTGCCGGAATAAATTATCGCCTTAAATTCATTTAATTTATTTCTAATACTACGCGCGTTACAATAAAAGAAGATGGAGATATCAATAACCCATTCACTTCCTGGGAAGAGCCAATGGACTAGGATAACTTTCATGCAATTCCTGATTCTGACACATCAAAAGATACAGATAGAGAGCGTGATGATGATAATCATATTGAGGAAGGTATAAAGAAATGAGGTGAAGCACATAAGTTCACTCGCAAATTGCCTTCATTAGCAAAAACTTGTGATCGATTCGGAATATCAGACAGAGCTGGTGCAGCCGTCGCTTCTGCTGTTCTGGAAGATTTTGGTCTCATTACTTCTGAAGATTATCACAATGTTGTGGATAAGAATAAGGTGAGACGGCAGAAAGAGAAGATCAGAGAGGAGTTGAGTAAATCAAGTGAAGAAAGTATAGAAACATTGTATTTTGATGGAAGAAAGGACTTAACTAAAGCAAATATCTGTAAGGATGGGAGGTACTACAGTACAACAATTACTGAGGAACACATCACGCTTATAGCTGAACCAGGATCAAAATATCTTCGACACTTCACTCCTGTGACTGGAAATTCAACTAACATTTCTAAGGGAGTGATAAAGTTTCTTAACAGTAACAATATTAAGGTAGACAATCTGAAGGTCATTGAATGTGATGGAACCAATGTAAACAATGGCATACATAATGGAGTTATTAGGCTACTAGAGGTACACTACAATACTCCTTTTCATTGGTTCGTGTTTTTGCTGCATACCAATGAGCTACCTCTCTGCCATTTGTTTAATTATTGGGATGGTAAAACCAAAGGACCAAAAGCCCTTGCTGGAAATGTTGGCAAAAGTCTTACTGCGTGCGAAAAGATGCCAGTTGTCAAGTTTGAAGCAATCAAATCAAGTAATATGCCTTCTATTCCGGGAGATCTCGATCTAAGCCAAGATCAAAAGTATCTCATGGAAATTTGTAATGCAGTCATAGAAGGCCAATGTTCCCAAAACCTTGAAAACCGCTTAAGGCAGTCATTGATCCTGTTATTGAAAGAGGTGCATATTTTGCTCACCCTGAAACTTTATTGGTCTCGATGTTATTTGATGAAAGGCAAGTGATGAGAGAGTTAGCTTTCCGGCGCATTCTCTTAGCCAGAGAAAGTGTGACCTCGGGCATTAGAGAATTTAGACGGCCTAAAATTAATTTCTTGGCAAGAGACTACACAGATTTAATTCGATTTGGAGACTACCCACGACATGAACCACCTCTGACAAAAAGCTTGACAAACACCCAGTTAGAGCTTATCGTAAGGGGTGATGAAACTAACCCTCTATTGAAAAAGTACCCATGTCATTCACAAGCTGTGGAAAGACACGTCAAACTTGTAACAGAAGCATCAGCTTCTGTCTGTGGCCAGGAAAATAGAGATGGTTTTATAAAGGCAAAAATTGCTTCAAGATCAAACATGCCTACATTTGAGTGAAAATGCGAATACAAATGTCAATAAACTACATGTAAAAACTAATGGAAGGGAGGTTGGGCTGGGCATGGTGTGGAATTCGACCTACAGCCACCTCCTCGTGGTGAATTCTGGGTGATTTGCCTTGTAAACTATCATGGCAAGTCGGCAAAGAGCTGTAGTATACTATACGGAGTATCGGAAAAAAATCACCAAAACTTTAAGTGACTTGTGGAACCTCAAAATATTTATATAAAAGCTTGAAACTTTGTCATGATACTTCCTATGTAGGTACACAAACTTTCTTAATACAGGGTAAGTTAAACTTCCCCCCAAAAAATTTTCAAGCAAAAACGACCCGGCCTACTACGAATCCAAAGGATGAAGTGCAAAGAAATTCGAGAAAAAGTCAAAAGAAAATTTGACAAACCAGGACCTCCAGACAAAGAAATTCGCGAGCTGGTGAATAAATTTAAAAGAACAGGGTCTGTTCATGATGAGGCAGGATCTGGACGTCCAGGTACCTCTCAAGAAAATGTCGAATTGGTAAGAGATGCCTTTGAAACAAATCCTCGAATGTCAACTCGCATAGCATCACGTAGACTGAGTATACCAAAAACGAATGTTCTAAGGATTTTAAAATCAACATTAAAAAGAAAAGTTACCATATTCAAGTGCTACACGAGTTACACAGAATTGATTGAAAAAATTCATATCGAAAACTTATTAAACCACATTCTCTTCAGCGATGAGACGACATTCCACACACGCAGCAAGGTTAATCGACATAATTGCCGTATCTGGGATAGTGAAAAAAACAACCGAGTTCAACGAATGGGGGAGAGATTTTCCTAAAGTTAATGTCTGGTTGAGTATGACAAGCTCGAAAATATACGGACCTTTTTTCATCGCAGAAGCTATGGTAACAGGGCCAATTTATCTTGATATGCTTCAGCAGTTTCTTGAACCCCAGCTTCGTTCAGGTGGCATTCTCGACACTGTTGTCTTTGAACAAGATGGAGCTCCATGTCACTATGCAAACATCGTTCGGGCGTACCTTGATGAGCTCTTACCAAATCGCTGGATTGGACATGGTGGAAACAGACCCTGGGCAGCACCATCTCTGGATTTAACACCATTAGACTTCTTTGCGTGGGGCTTTATAATGTCTGAGGTTTACCAAACAAGAGTTACAGATCTGCAGGATCTGTGAACCCGCATTGGCGTGGTAGTCGCTAAAATAACCCCAGAGATGCTTGAGAATGTGTTCTGCAATGCAGTGGACAGATTTGAGATTTGCAGAGATACTGATGGTGCTCACGTCGAATCTTAGACCTAAGCTTGATAAATAAATATACATCTAATTATGTTACTACATTTTTATACTAAAATACTATTATTTTAGCAGAAGAGATAGGGACTTTTGGACCACTCTGTATATTATATAATATAATATTTATAATATTATATTATATATTTAGTTCAGGTATATTATATCTTATTATATAATATTTAGTCCAGGTATATTATATTATATTCTATAGTACAGGGTGCGGCATAAGTCGGTTTACCGAGGATAATGAAATCACCTTGTGAAGAATAATATACCTATAAAATTATTTTCCTTTGACGGCACTGTTAATGCCGTCACTTATCTTGAAATGTTGCAGAACATGATGTTGCCTACACTTAGAAACCATCATATTTTTTAAAACATAATATGACAAAAAGATGGTGCTCCACCACATTTCGAAAGAAATGTTCGTACATTCTTAAACGATAATTTTTTCAGAGTGCATAGGACGTCGTGGGATAGTCGAATGGCCTCCTTGGTCACCAGACACCCATGTGATCATCCAATGTGGGATATAATCAAAGATAGAGTTTACAACCAGAAACCTTGGGACTTCGATCACATGAAAACTTTGATACGCCAAGAGTTCGAGACGTTGAATAATAACAAAGAACTGTGCCACGCTATTTATTGTTCAGTGACTCAGAGATGCAATGTGTCTATTGAACATGTTGGAGGACAATTTTAACTATTTCTTTAATAATAAATATTATTGTTCACAAGGTGATTTCATTATTCTTGGTAAAGCGACTTATGCCGCACGCTGTATTTATATAACGGTGAAGGCAGCGATGAAGAACTAGAAGCCAAGAAGAAATTTGTCACGTTGGTGACACGTATCCATTAAAACCATCACAGCAGTGCAAACCCGGTAATGCCGACCCATCTCCAGATATTTCATGTCCTCCCAGGGTTAGTTAAGTTTAGGTTAGGTTAGATTAAATTACAATAAAGAAAATTAAATTACAAACCAGAAAATATTTATTTGATGTATTTTGAGGCGTTCTAACAGAATTTGCTGTCCGTGTTTTGTCAAATTTAACAGCTTTCGAGATATACATTTCTTCGAAAAAAACTTATCTCAAAACTTGCTCAACTGCACAAAAAACGGATAGCAGATTCTGTTAAAAGACATTAAAATACACCAGAAAACTACTATCTGGTATGTGATTTCGGATGATGTGTTTTACAGAATTTTTAACAAATAAAATTCTGAAAAATGTCCAAACAACATAAATTCGATATTTCACTTATCTTGAAGTAAAATTAATCTGAATTATACGTTACCTCGTATAAAGGCTTCAACACTTGCACAATAAACAATATTTAAAGATACTCCTGTTCTGACCCTGCACAATAATCATATGTATTAATTACAGTACTTTCAAAATTACGTCTTGCATTAAAGAAAAACCATACTAAATGTATTCAATTCACTGTAATCAGTATCCAGTATAACAATAAATAAATAAATAAGTTATTCAAACATTATTAAAAAAATGTACACTAACATTAAAGATCATATATAAAAATTATCTGAAGTGACCACAGATCTAATGACAAGTTCAGAAAATTACAAATCTCCAACTTTCTCACAAATATGTATAACTTTAAATCTTCCGCTTCTAACCCTTATCGTCGAGAAAACAAGCACAAATAAACCACAAAACTTCCATTATTACCTTCCACCTGGTTTACTTTTAAATCATTCACACCAAGCTCTAGTCACACACTCCACCTGTCGCTCACATTCTATTTTCACAGCTGTATTATTATTTCTAAAAAGAAATGTATGTATTAACTATTTCCACCATTATTTGTAAGTTTATTAATAAAAAATAATCTCATGACATGTTAATATTGTCTGCAGATGTATTTTTATTTATTCATTTACTCATTTTTAAATTAGGTCTATGTATGCGTCTTATATAAAGATGATGGTCATCAAAAATGGAATGTGAGGGCTGTCGCCAGAAGATAAGAAGAAAAGCTAAGGAAAAAATAAATGAAAATGTACAGGGTGTACACAAATTAACTTTACAACTTCTCTTTCAAATAAAAATATTAGGAAATGAGGTACACATACCATTTTTGCGCCATCTGTGAGAGATAGTAATATAGTTTAACGTGGTAGTTGTCAGATGTCACTAGTAGCCGGGAGGCGGCCGACTGGTCGGCGATTTGGTGAATCAGTCATAATGACGCCGCAGGAAAAGGCACAGTGCGTGGAGTGATTCATCCAAACGAAGTCATATACTCAGGTCCAAAGAAACTTTAGAACAACGTATCACAAGACGCCACCATCACAACCATCGATACGTGGTTGGTACCAACAGTTTAAGGAGACAGGGAGTGTTCTGCACAACAAAAGTGCAGGTCGTCCGCGCGTATCTGATGAAAATGTGGAACGTGTTCACCAAGCATTTGTCCGCAGTCCTCGCAAGTCAACACGAGCTACAGCCTATCAGCTACAATTGTCACATTCAACTGTGCATAAGGTTTAACGTAAACGTTTGCGTATGTAAGCTTACAAGTTGCAAATATTGCATGCAATCAAGCCAGATGACAAGTATGGAATTCGCGAATTCTGTAAGGACTGGCCTGAGTTACTGGACCAAGACAACTATTTCTTCAAGAAAATTCTGTTCTCGGGCGAAGCAACATTCCACGTGTCCGGTAAGGTAAACAAACAAAACGTACGAATTTGGGGATCAGAACAGCCTCACGCTGGACTCGAACACATTAGAGAGTCCAAAAATTTATGTCTGGTGTGGCCTGTTACACGATAGTGTGATTGCTCTTATTTCTTCGCTGAGGCGACAGTAACAACCACCAATTGTCTGGATATGCTTGAGAACTACGTCTATCCACAGTTAAAGAAACTGCAGCATAATGTTTTTTCCCAGCAAGATGGCGCACCACCACATTGGAGCTCTTTGGTCCGAAATTCTCTTAACATACATTTCCCTAATAGGTCGGAAAGGACTATATTCATCAACCTAGAGAAATTATCACGCCCACTTCGGACTCCGAAAGGTAAAACCTGGAATTCATAATGGCCTCGATTAGTGGAGAAAGCAGTCAATGTCTGAAATTCGGGACTGACCTCCACTTGCCAATAACCGGATGCTAAATCGAGGGATGAAAAGAAGTTAGCTCTCCCTACGTTCAGAATTATTTCCGGCATGTTTGGAATAGGGAACCGGTCTGGGATGGTAATGTGGTTTAGGCGTCTAAAATCTATACAAGGGCGAGATGTTCCGTCCTTTTTGGAAACAAGAATCATAGGAGCGGACCAGGGACTAGCTGAAGGCTGAATGACATTCTGCTCCAACATGTCCTTCATGTGTTCCTCAATAGCTACTAATTGGGAATGTGGAACCCGATAGGGAGGAATGAAGATGGGTTTGGAACTGGGTTTCATCTTGATTTCGAAAGGGACCAAATTAGTTCGGCCCAGAGGATCTCCTTTTAGGGCAATCACATCTCTATTTCTTAATAGGAAATCGAGAAGTGATTCCAGTAGTTTGGGATCCTGTAAGGCAGGTGACTCCTGAAGGGAGTGCTCCAGACATTTCTTATATTCTTCTTTTAATTCTGAAGGGTTTAACTCTAATGAACTGGAAACACGATTTATAGTACTGGTAGGGAAATCTTAATTTATTTCTACTGTGGAAACAGTTCCTATTCTCTGATTTGAAGTTAATTCAATTGGGCTTTTTCCTTTGTTTAAACAAACAACAGGGATAGCTGAATTCTGACTATGACTAAGAACTTGGGCAATAAGGACATCTCTCTTGAAATTACTTTTCTCTGTAATAAGAGTACGATCTGACTCTAATAGTTTTCCTTCATTGTTTACTATTCTTGCTAGGAAACAAATCTTCTCATAAGGTGCTACTGTTATATGCTCTGTTGGGCATATGAAAAATTATGAATCTGACTCTGGTTCGGTGATTAAAATTTGCCTTATTGGTTGAAAACTCGTTTCAGTTGGATTTCGAATCTCAACTGCTGAGTTAACTGAAACTGGCTGACTGGAAACTGAATGACTGGAAAGTCGCTAACTGGAAACTGACTGACTGGAAATTGATGACTGGAAATTGACTGGATGGAAATTGACTGACTGGAAACTGACTGACTGGAAACTGACTGTGCTGATCCTTCTGGATTCAACAACTGGAAGTGATTACTCTGGGGGCTGATTTCTGGGGCGGTTGTCCCTCTAGATGCAACCGACTCACTTGAACTGCTATAAACTGGCGTGGGTTTCCTATTTCTTTCGGAAATCTGAACTAAACTGATTCTGTTAGCATTAAGCTGTCTATTATTCTCATGGAGAGGGTGTGTCCTGTTTCTACACTTAACTGATTTTCCGGCTGGGTAAATTTCCCATTGATTCCGATTGAAGAAATCCATACCTAGTAAAATATCTGTCTGAAAGGTGGCGACTACATCCACAGTACAACATTTTGCGGGATATACCGCATTACCAACTTCTAAATATAATTCAATTTCTCCATATGTATGTACAGGTGTGCCTGTAACTCCTCTGAGTTGGCAGGAACGTACCTTAATTTCATATTTATAATCTGTACTCTCTAATAACTCATCTGCACATTGCTTCTTAATTAATGTCGCATGTGCTCCTCTATCTAGGAGAGCGGTTAAATCTCGGTTATCTGTGCTGCAATTTATTATTAAATCTAGTAGGTTCGCACCTATTATCCTGATGGGTAGTTCATGTTTGTATGTGGGTTCATTACTGCTATTTAGGAGGGAGGAGGTTGAGCTGCTGCCTCCAAAGTGGGATCTAAAAAATAACTTGAACTGACTTCAATGGGAGGACCTGAGTTATATGCTACGGGATCACCATACACTGGAGGGTCTTCTTGGAAATTATACTCTGGGGAAACTGATGTACTGAACCATCCGACCTTGCTGATTATATTGAGGCCTGGACATCGGGTAATAGTGTGGTTGACCTTGTGATCGTGATCTGTTTGGTGGGTGGTTCTGTTGATGCTGGGAACTAACTGGTTTCTGAGAATTGGAGGGCTTTTGGGAACATTGGTGATTTGATCTCTGGAAGTGGGGCCTGTACCCTACATGGGCTTTGTCAGCACATTTTTGTCGGTCGCCACGGCGATGACCATGTTCATGACAGTGGGAGCAATAGGGGGGGGGGGGATAATTGCATTGACTCATCATGTGCCCAAACCTATCACAATTAAAACACTGTGGAGGAGGGCGTGCATTCTGCGTTTGTGGGGCTTGTTTCTGAGGTGGTGTTCCCTGCATCGACCTAGATTTATAGGGTTGTTGTTGTTGTTGTTCTTGCTGCTCCTGAATATATTGTAACGGGGTCTCTCTACCCTTCCGGTAGTTCTGGCTCGCTAAATATGGGTAATGTTCCCTTGTTTTATTTATGACTACACTTACTGGTTTGTCAATATTTAGACACTCTTGAAATTTCTTTTTTGGTGCTACGGGTAGGTTTTGGTAAATAGATGCTGCTACTACTAGGTTTTTTGCTTTGAAGTAAATGTAATGTTGCATACATTTTCTGCGCCTCGGAGAGCTTCTCCTACGAGTTTGTGTGAGTGTTATTTCTTTGAAAAATTCTAATAAGTGTTTTTTAAAATTGCCCCAAGTTGTAACTTCGCTAATGGATGAGGCTCCGTTGACCCTCTTTAGGGTCAATAAACCTTTTAGATTCCCTAATCTTTATGTCATCATCTGTGATGTTTTCGCGTAAGAAATGCTGTTCTAGAGACTCAATCCAAGGTTTACGCGTGGTTCAACGAAGTTATTATCTATGGTTCCCTTAAAAATTAGGTAGATTGTAAACCTTCCCATACTGTCCTAAGTTAATGTATGCTGGGGAAGCGGTTTGAGGGAATGATCACTTGAGTTTCTTTCCTAACTACTCTATCCAAGAAATACACAAATAAATGCACAACAATTTGTCTAACTAGGGGAAAAATTTGAAAAAATTGTAAACAAAATAATAAAAAAAATGTAAACAAAATTTCACTCGAATGTACGTGAATGTACGGTAATATTATGATTGGCACATTAAATGAAATTATTCTATGCTAACTATAATAGTGGAAATAACTCGGTTTCAATGAAAAGAAATGTATCACTGGTATATGGAATGTTCACTCTGTTTTTTGTTAATTCTGGCTTGATATTATTAACTGTTAATGATACTGATTTTTCAAATTAATTACTAAACATTTGAGAAAAGGATCTGTACTTAACAAGATTCCTACGGCGGAATCCTTGAAGACGTGTCCTGAAGACGTGTCTTGCTGGCTACTTGCTCCTGGACGAAGAATGGGCGTGGAGAACTTGGAGTCGTGACACACAGGTCGAATGATGGATGTGAAGAACTGGAAATCGTGACACGCCGGTCAACTGAATGTTGGTTCTAGTTCCAGGGTCTAGAAGATTGGAAGAATCCTGGTTGCAGAGGTAGCCAGTTGTTAACCCCTCCGTCTATGGTCTTGAGCGGTTCGAAGTTGACGGGGGTTCTGGTTAGGGAGCAGCAACGGATTTGTTACTCTGGAGTAGCTGGTACCGTACAGGGAATCGCAGAAGTTTCTCTTATACTATTCTCCGATTTCTTCTTGTAGTGGATCGGAGGATTCTGTGGAGCTTACTAAATTCTCTGAAAGTTCCCTGATTCTTCTTGTAACGTATCTGGAAATTAATTTTCTCTATCTAAGGCTAAATTCTCTGTCTTCTCCTTCGAGCCTTGCTCTCTTCAAAGATATTCCCTTACTGAAGTTTACTGCTAAAATGTTACAGGTAATGCTCAGCCTCTAAGTTAGATCAGACAATCAGAATCAGAATGACAATTTGAAAAATTATTAAATTTATATAGGCAATTTTTTTGTGACATCGCTATTATTTAATGTTGACCCGTTTTGTTTTTTATTCTCAATTGGCTGAATTATTTTGTAAAATATTTGCTACAGCTAAAGTATTTACCTTATCTTCAATGTCTAGACTGATAAGCAAGATATTTGAAGATAAAGCCATATTTTTGTTTTAAACCGCATATTGACAGATCTGATGTTATCATGATCTGCCGAGTTAACTAAAAATGGAAAATGAAGTATGAACTTTATTATGAATTACAATAAACATGCATATGAGCAAAAATTAACTGCTTAAGATTTAAAAATTAAACGTTAAGCAAAACATGACTTCATCTTTTACAACGAAGAGAGAATGTATACAGAAAATGAACATTGCAGAATTTTAAAAAATTACATTATTAAGCTAAATCTAAAAAAAATTATTAAGTAATTTAAAAAGAAATAATTCACCAATTATTTAGCAAAAATAAAATAGAAAGCAAATTAAAAGTTTATCCAAAATTCGTGTCAGCGTTATGCGAATTTAGACTGTATATGTCAAAATGAATATATGAATATAAACATATATTCATTCGTGTAATTCGTATATTTATATAATCCTTATATTCTTATATAAGGAGTATATGAATGAATAATTCCTATATTCCTATATTCATTGTTCATATTTACATATAAATTAAAGGGTAGTCCAAAAGAAACGAAAAGGAAAAATATTTCTCATGATATTTGGTCATATTTTGCAACTACTTTTAATTTTGAAAGTAAACAACTTGATCGATTCGTGCATATTTGGAGGTGGCGCAACTCGAAGCCTTAGTATCATTATACAGTAGGGTGGAGCGAAAAATACTTTTTTCTAGTATGAAGTTCTAATAGAGATTAAAAGTTGCATTTAGTGGACGAAATATGCCTGCCAAAATATGAGTTCATCTTTTCTTTAAAATTTTCAGCTGCCACCAGGGGGCTAAATTTAACACAATTTTGTGTAAAAAGGAAAAAAATGCTTCTATTTTAGGTTTGTCAAACTATTATAAAATTTTATCTTAGAATTATCTAATAGCTTGATTAAGATTTAAATGATAGGAATTCGTTTTGTAAAAATGCCTTTTCATATGCTTAATATCTTCAGCTGCCACAAGAGAGCTGAAGTTAACACAATTTAGAGTAACTGAGTCATGTTGAGACTACACTGAATGTTGTGGGGGGGGTTTGGGGAGGGTTGTGGGGGAGGGTTTTGGTGTGAAGGAATTTCTTTCTGTGAGTCATTAGAACAGTGTGTTAACACTTGTCTTCTTAGGTAGTAGGCCTAGTCGCTCAGTTGATCGGAGAGTTTTTTAATACGATCGGAATATTATAAAACTTCATTTTAAAGTGATTTATATAGAGATAATATTGATTTTATTATAAAATGCTTGTTATAATGTATTATATAATTTTAGTTTATTTATATAATATATTATATATTTATATAATATATTATATATACTTATAAAATATATTATATATATTAATTATATAATGTTTTGATGTTACAGGATATTTTGTGATTGTGAATTTTTCTTAAAAATATTATGGCATCAAATACTAAATATAAACATTTCACTAGAGAACATATGAAGTGTGCCATATTTGAAGTACCTTGTGAGATGAGTGATATGCAACTACCAACTTATAACTGCATTATGAAAGATTACCTGTTCACAAAACATTTAGTGAAGGAGCAGATGAATAACGAGGAGCCTTCATTTTCTGAAATAGCAGAGGCAGTTTCCAAAAAGGTAGAAAATATTTGGAAGAAGGCCTCTTTGCCAATAGTTTCACATAAACGCGTTTTACAGACGATGCGAGTGTACCATGATAAATACAGGTCCTTATTAAAGCCATACAAGTCACGCAAGGATCAGCCTAAGTACAAAAATCAGCTTGAAGAATTTGAAAACTCTTCAAAATGCACTTTGTTTGACATCTGCACCTGCAAATGTAAGGAGTTTAGGAGATGCTAGTGAAAAGAGTAAGAAAGTCCCTCCAAAAGAGCAGGATTTTTTAAATGACCAACGAACACGCAGAATAATGGTGATAGGAAGCATTGACATAGCACACACAAGACGATTACAAGCAAGAGAACATCGAAAGGAAATGGAAAAAGCACGTCTGGAATCCTCACAAACAACTAGTGCTGCTATAACCAATACGTCCAACTTACAAATCGAAACAGAGACAAGTGAACTTCAACAACTAGAAGAGATATCTGAAGATAATGAGGAAGATACAACCTCGACTCAATATGTAATATCAGAACAACAGATGCGTGAGCCACTGCCTTCATTAGCAATTACTTGTGATAGATTTAAAATGTCGGACAGAGCTGGGGCTGCTATTGCTTCTGCAGTATTGGCAGATCTTAAAATTGTTACTCCCGAAGACAAAGGGAATATTATAGACAGAAGTAAGCTAAGACGTGAAAGACAAAAACAGAGAAAGGAACTACAACAGATAGGAGAGCCAAAAACCATGCGGGGATTATACTTTGATGGCAGAAAGGATAAAACAATGATTCAAGTCCAGGAGAGTGATGGCTCTAACCACCAAAGAACCAAACGCGAAGGGCATATCAGCATAATATCTGAACCACACTCTCTGTACTTTGCACATGTGACACCTTCCAGTGGCAAAGCTAAATACATTTGCACAGCGCTAGTGAATTGCTTGAAAGAAAGGAATGTTGATATAGGGAACATCGTTGCAGTTGGCTGTGATTCGACAGTGGTTAACACTGGTAGTATTAGAGGCACAATAAGATTACTGGAAGAAGCCTTTAATAAGCCATTGCAGTGGCTGATATGCCTTTTACACCTTAATGAACTTCCATTGCGCCATCTGTTTCATCACTTGGATGGTACCACTACTGGACCAAGAGCATTTTCAGGAGAAATTGGCCGAGCACTTTCAGACTGTGAAAAGCTTACCATAGTTAACTTCAAACCCATTGAAATTCAAGAGGACATGTGTGAAGTTGATGTAGATGACATAAGTACTGACCAGAAATACCTTCTTGAAATTCACAAGGCTATATCAAGTGGAACATTCTCAAAGAGTCTTAGTCATAAGAGTCCAGGCAATATATCACATTCAAGGTGGCTCACCACAGCAAACAGGACTCTGCGGTTATATGCAAGCACAGAGAATCCTTCAGGCAATTTACAAGAATTAGCTACTTTCATTGTTAGGGTATACGCACCAATGTGGTTTCAGATAAAGCGTAAACCATTATGCCAATATGGTGCTAAACATATGTGGCATATGATTGCAAGAAGCCGGTATCTCCGTGAAGAGCTTAGGAGAGTACATGACTCAGTCATTCAGCGAAATGCATATTACGCAAATCAAGAAAACATTCTCATTGCAATGATAGCTGATGAAAGGGAGCATGTGCGTCAGTTGGGATTTAGGCGTATCATAAAAGCAAGGGCATGCATTCAAGAAACAGATGTTATCAGGTATTTTAAGGTGCCAGAAATAAATTTTTATGCCAAAGACTACACAGATCTCATTATGCGGCAAGATTTTCAGATAGCAGAACCACCGATAACCAAAGGAGTTTCTCTTGATGATATTGAATCATGCATCAAACATGGTACTACTCTTCATTCAGAATTATTTCAGTTTCCATGTCATACACAAGCCGTAGAGAGATGCGTCAAGCTCGTTACAGACGCTGCTGGATCAGTCTGCGGACCTACAAACAGAGAAGGTTGGATTCGTGCTACATTAGAATCAAGGAAAAAACAGCCAAAATTTGACACAAAAGCAAATTACTAAATAGTCTTCAGCAAGAACCCTTTCTAGAGGGAGGTTGGTTGGGGAAAGGGTGGTAACTCCGCAAAGGCACGAAATAACGTTTCTTAACTGTCTCAAGCCAGTATAAAGGAGGAGAGACATCCTAATTTATTACTGTTCCCTTTTTCAAGTAAATACAGAATCATACTTAATTGTCAATTTTAAGTTAAATTCAGCCCTCTTGTGGCAGCTGAAGATATTAAGCATATGAAAAGGCATTTTTACAAAACGAATTCTTATCATTTAAGAATCTTAATCAATCTATTAGATAATTCTAAGATAAAAGTTTATAATAGTTTGATAAACCTAAAATAGAAGCATTTTTTTCCTTTTTACCCAAAATTGTGTTAAAGTTAGCCCCCTGGTGGCAGCTGAAAATATTAAACAAATGAACTCATATTTTGGCAGGTATGTATCGTCCACTAAATGCAACTTTTGATCACTATTAGAACTTCATGCTAGAAAAAAGTATTTTTCGCTCCACCCTAACGTACATCCTTCTAAAGGCCTGGAAACATACTCTAAGCACGCGCACATCATTCACGCAATAACGTTCACATTCATCAGCTATATTGTATGGACTAGCTTCATTAAAACTTGTAGTAGCAGTCAAAATCTTCACGCTCACTATCACTCATATTGGTGTAGTTAAAGTAATGTTTGGGTGGAGGTAGTCCTACGTAATTTAAAGTTTCGCTAGTGAGGAATGTGTAAGAGAAATACCCTTTTGAAACTTCAGCGGGAACGCCCATGACCTTGAGTCTAATTTACAAGGTGTGAACAGCAGGGTGTCTTTAAAGTGAACATTACCTTTTATCTGCATATGTATTAGTTTGTTGTTATAAAGGAACTGTGTGTCAAATTTTGCTCCGTTAAGGACAAGAATATACACAGTCATTTTTTTTAACTTGTACGCTAACTGGACAATATTGGATACAAAGATTTTCACAGAGCTGTCGTGTGCAAGCGTTTTAAAAACGTTTGTCCGTTTACCACATTTGTGACACTCATCACACTCGATCTCCATGCACTCATCACAGATATTCTAGCTTACAAGTAAATGTGGAATAAACTCTTTGGTTTCATCGTTTGTGTATGTTTCTATATCGTAGTACACGGTTATACAAGGGCTAATTTTAGGCTTAGCATCTTTCATATAACATATATGCTTCACTCCATCCGCTTTATATTTTTCATGACATGTAGAACAGTGGGGGTAAGTTTGTGCATAAATGCAATGAAATTCAATTATCCATCATATGAAACACGCCGCATTCACAGATTCTCATTTTCCTGCAAGTGCCATCTGATTTATGGAGCTCAAAGCATTTATTATTGAAAAATGTATGTCTACATACATTACACACCCTCTTCTCGGTTTCAACTACACGACTTCCACATTTGGGGCTTTTACACTACTCACATACCATGTAGCAATCCTTACAATGTTTCACTATATCATCCGCAAACTCGAGACATCCCTTACACAAATCATGATGCCTTCCATATTTTCGACTTTTATCATAACAAGCGTAGAGAGTCCTTATATTACGGATGGGGAGATACGATGTTCCTGACAATCCTAAAATACTGTAAGTAGAGGTCTTGTACGATCTCTCACACAGCTTTTAAAAACATACACAGTCCTACGATGATCATCCATTCCAAATACAACTATACGAACATTCATTTCCTGCTCTACCCTTCTCAGCTCTTCAGAACCCATATTACACTCAAACTCAAGCTTGCAATCTGAAGCCAGTTTACGGGCACCGTAGGCAACGAAATTTTCTGCGTCCATGTATTTAGCACAGGGAACATATGAGCTAAGACTATTGCTATAAAGCCGCAACCACGATCGACGTTTAAATGCTTTCTGTAAATAACCGGAGAATTGAAATTAAGAGTATAAGTTGTGGCACTATGACCAGCAACCCAGAATACTCTGTCAATATCTATTGTGAAGTTGTCCATGTTGAAGGCTGTACTACTCTGAGAGACCTGCATTATACGACCCAAGCTATATTCTATGTCTATAGTTGCCAAGCGTCTGAATGGTATTACTACCCAAAAATCATCCACATCCCCGTCATCTCAACCGAACCTGAAGGATAACCTCGTTCGGACTTCACGTTCGTTGCATTTCTGAAGGACGAACTCCACATTACGTTCAACTACGCGTCGCAGTCCATCCCCGTTGCTATACATGGATCCAGGGTCAACCCTTGACTACTTACCAATTTCTAGTCAGGGCAGGGGTGGGGGTAGCGGTGCGCATCAACTGGAATGTTATACCTTCCTCCACAGCACGAGTAGCTGCCGCTGGTGGTGTGGAGGAAGTACCCGGAATTGAACAGGAATAACGGGGTATATTTGAGAAAGGGACTAATGTTGGGGCTGTGTTGTAAGACGTAGAGGGTTGGAGCTATATTACTAGGGGTCTAACAACCGGTGCAATCCTGGCACGCTTTATACCTGACGTGGAGGGTTCTTCATCATGCTTCCGCTTTGAATTGCCGCGTGCTACAGATGTCGCTGGTGAGGGTTCGTCAGCGGGGATGGAGTCTGTAGCTACGCGGTCATCGGGGCCATCTGTAATATTGATGATGGGGGTTGTACATCGGTCTCATTCATGGTTCTGTGGAAGGAGAAATAACAAAATTTAAGTGCTGCTCCTTATATTCTTGATTATTTTTGTAAATGGCTCACTTAAGGGTGTGACGTGTTACAGTAGAGATGGAATCTGTAGAAAAATTCAGGTTCACAAGCCCCTCCACGTGTAATATATCTGGTCCTAAAGGATGTGGTAAAACTGGGTTTATGCTTAAAATCATTAAAGATAAGGGAGAGATGTTCTCAAAATTTGTGCATAAGGTAATATGGTGCTATTCGACGTATCAATCAGTGTTTAACGAGTAGCAAGATGATATTTTGTTCCACAAAGCGGTATATGACGTTAATTCATTACAGGGAAATGAGCATACAATCATTGTAATTGACGATCTCATGTTGGAAATGGATAAAACGTTTGCCGAGACATTTACAGTGTTCTCCCACCATCTTCACATAAGCGTATTCTTCATCAATCAGAATCTATTTTTCAAAAATAGATACATACGCGATGTGTCGTTAAATACACAATATCTAGTTTTATTCGCACAACGTAGAGATGTGTCACAAATTAGGGTATTAGCCAATCAAATTTTCCCGAATCAACGTAAGGAGTTTTTGGAGGTTTATAAAGAAGCCACAAGTCAGCGTTATGGATATTTGCTTTGTGACCTTCACCGGCGAAACACGTTTAGGGTCTTCCAAGAACGAATATATTCCCAAACGAGCCTGAAACGGTATGTATTCCAGAATGACAAATAGGTTGAAGAAATATCGTGAATTAATAAAAATCTCTCAAGGATTACCCCGGGCACTGCAACAGATGTTTGTTAAAAATATCGACTCCGACTTTTTAAAATGCATCTGTGAAACCTGTCTTAATGTTATAAAATGTAATGTGCCAATGAAACCCCCTCAGAAGACTCGCTTTCGTCGTTAAAAGAACATAATACGTGCGCTCGCTCGCAAAAGTCAAACTGTGGGGAAGAAAAAGCGAATTATTGTGCAAAGTGGGGTATCATTCCTACCCATCTTATTTTCAGTTTTGGGACCTTTACTGACTACATTAGTATAATGAAGAAAGTGGTAGTGATGACCGCACGAGGTGTATGCTTCACTGCAAAGTTCAAAAATTCCAGACACGGTTCTAGAACTCCGTAAAAGTAGGCTTAAAAGAATAGAAAGCGAGTTGTTACTCCTATTAAACAGTGAAAAGTCACCTGATGAGGAAAGGATCTTGTACCAAGAGGTTCTGCAGACATTTCTTCATGAATACAAAGATTATAAGATTCCGACAGAGCTCCCAGTGGTTATTAGGCACAGCGTGAGCAAAGATGAGCAAAGCGACATAGGACCTGGGCCCGACGTTAGAGATAACCAACCGAAGAATAACGGAACGCAATACAGCGATCATGTATTAAAAGCAGTCTCCCATATACATTGAGGAATAAAGGCTTAGGTCTTTATAATCTATTGAATGAGGATCCCATCATACAGTGGACCGATACAGGCGAGGTCATTGTTGAAGTGACAAAGGTACAGATCCAATATCGTCGATATTGTCAATGATCTGTTGAGAAAGTGGAACAGGCCCTCACCAACAGGATGGAAGCATATTAAAGCAAGACTACAACAAATAAATGTCCCCAAAGAATTGATAGGAAATCTGAATAGGTTAAAAGACTTGGATCAAGTCTAGTATGTGTCATGTGTCACAACTGAGTACGCCATCACCCCCAACAGTAGCATCTCTAGCCGTTTGTTCTCTTCTTTCTCCTCTTCAACCTTATCCACGTGTCTCTAAAATACGCAAATGGCTAACATACAGGGTGTACATAAAGTCAGGATCTATTTTTCTGAAGCACTTGGAAATTATATGGAATTCAATCATAAAATGATAAAGTGGTAACATTTATTAAATAATTAAGAGTAAGATTCGACGTGACGCCCATCAGTATCCCTGCACAGCTCAAATCGTTCCGCAGCAATTCTAAACACATTCTGGAGCATTTGCGGGGGTTATGTTATCTGCAGCAGTTCGTATACGTGTACGTAAGTTTTCAAGACTCGTAATCTTTGTCTGATAGACGTGCGATTTGATAAAGCCCAATGCAAAGAAATCTAAAGGGGTAAATCTGGTGATCTCGCTGGCCAAGGTCTGTTGCTTCCGCGTCCGATCCAGCGATTTGGAAAACGTCCATTTAGATAATCATGAACAATTTTGGCATAGTGACAAGGAACACCATCATGTTGATAGACGACGGGGATAGGATTGTTAGTACCGTCGTCTATCAACATGATGGTGCTCCTTGTCACTATGCCAAAATTGTTCAGGATTATCTAAATGGACGTTTTCCAAATCGCTGAATCGGACGCGGAAGCAACAGACCTTGGCCAGCGAGATCACCAGATTTAACCCTTTAGATTTCTTTGCATGGGACTTTATCAAATCGCACGTCTATCAGACGAAGATTACGAGTCTTGAAAACTTACGTACACGTATACGAACTGCTGCAGATAACATAACCCCGAAAATGCTCCAGAATGTGTTTAGAAATGCTGCGGAACGATTCGATTTGAGCTGTGCAGTAGGGTGGCCCACTTTTCAATTTTTTTTTAAAAGTATAGGTGATCGTGGTTTTTCCCATTATTTGGCACTATACTAGCACATTGGTACCATTTTTACAAAAATTGATCAATATTTAGGGGTCTCGCATCGACCTTGAAATTACTAGTTTTTTTTAAAAAATGCGTACTTTTTAACTTTTTACTGAATCAAGATAAATCATTAAGTAGGGATGTTTTCTGAATCCTCTTAATGAGAGAAGTCGTTTGGTGTGCCTACCAATGTCATACGACTAACGGTTTAAACGTTGTGCCTGTATACAGGTAATACCAATGTGCTAGTATAGTGCCAAATAATGGGAAAAACCACGATCACCTATACTTTTAAAAAAAATGAGTCACCATACCCGGGCGGAATGTATAATGTATATAGGTAATTAGAAAATGCACTATGCCTGTGCCAGGTACCTAACCTATTTCTTTTTTTGCAGATCATAACATTTTGAAATTCTGTCTGAGTTCCTCATCCTTTGTCATGGACAAATCGATGGCAACCATAACTGGAAGAACTCTTGAAGCTACAAATAGAGAGTCATCAAAAGGAAAGGCGAAAATAACATCGCTACCTTCTCTAAGATCGGCCTCGGAAATTTTTTTTAGTTGGCCAACCGTCGTCCTCCATCAGTGGTAGCAAATTGCCAACAACACGGCAGGTTTTGCAATACTTCTTCAGTGTTATCCAGTACACTGCTAACAGGAAAGACGCATTCAAAGAAACCGTAAACAACGTCTTAAAGTTTTGGAACATGGCCCGCATTAAAACAATCACAAAGCTCAACTGCGAACGGAAGCTAGAGGCATTGTGGAAAGAGTGGCACTTACTTCAAAAGAGCAGAAAACGAGAAACTGACGCCGGAGGAAAACGGCAGAAGTTTTCGGACAGTGTGGACAAGCTGTGGGATATCGGAGCATCTGACGCTGTCGAAGATATAAAGAAGAATCGACTGCTGTCCGACAAGGACAAGAAAGAAGACATTGACTTCTACCTCGATCAACGTGGTCCTCGGGTGGCAACGATGAGCTGGAACGATAAAGTTTTCGCTGTAAAAAGAAAGCTACAGGAAGGAAGAAAACGTCCTCGCCAGGAGCCGCAAACCTCAAAGTGTGCATACGAAACCGGAGATGAGGCCATGGAGAATGATGATACCGGCATGTCAGGCGAGTCGGAGACAACTATCGTTCCCCCTGCCGAAAGAGCCAAGTGTGTCTGTCAATCTTCCTCGCCGAATCCTTAATGCACCTGCTGTCATGGAAGTGGCTGGTCGTTTCCGCATGTCCAATAATCAGGTGCGTATTGTGTATAGTATTCATCGATAGCGTCAGTTTTAAAGTGTCCCGTAACCCACATGTATTCTTGACAGTTTCCTTTCCACTTTCCATTCTCTACATAGGTAGTAAGCATTGTGGCTGTTATCACACGTTCGGCGGATCCACCAGCAGACCTCAATCAGTACAGCATCTCGAAAGAAACGGCTCGCCGGGGAAGAGTGTCACATCGCCGTGAAGTGGCGACGGCTGCGAAGGACTCCTTCACGCCACCGAGGCACACCGTTGTCCACTGGGATGGCAAAATGGTCAAGGTCAGTTGATTAAGTTTTCATAGCTACAGGGCCGGATCTAGAAGTTGCGAGGCCCTAGGCAGATCTAGAAATTGCGAGGCCCTAGGCCTATATATATGAAAATATGGACTTAATTATCGGTACTATACCAGCAATATTAGAATCCCGCATAGACAGATCTATGCCAGCACTTAAAAATTAAACCAAACCAAAATAATCACGCATGGAAATTGTATAAGAAATATAAATAAACCATACAAATAAGTATAAATTATAATATGAATGATTTCTAAGATTTATATAATATTATAGGTAATGACTTTCCATATTATACAAACGTTTTTCTTATGTGATGTATAAGAGATGTTGACATTTCATTTTTTATAATAGTGAGCGATCGACTTATCAGGCTAAATATTAATGCTTTAATATTTGGTTCAGATGCTCCTTGAATATTACAGAAATGCTTTTCTACTTTTCTTCGAGCTAAACTCTTCAATTAATTGAGAATAATCTAATGAATTTGTTATATCGTTTTCTATTGATAACATAGCTAATGATTGCAATCTCGCTTGAGACATGGTGGAACGCAAATATGTTTTAATAAGTTTGAGACGCGAGAAACTTCTTTCAGCCGAAGCAACAGTAACTGGGATGGTTAATACTATTCGAAGTGCAACATAAACATTAGGATAAATCTCACTTAGTTGTTTTTGCACTATATAAACAAGGGCATTTCCGAGATCTGTTTTCTCAGGTATAAACCTGCAAAGTACTTTAAGTTCTTCATAGAGTTCTAAATCATTAATATCACTTGAACAGAACGTGCAAAACGGCTTGAGCGAGGCCCCGTTTGGCGCGAGGCCCTAGGCGATCGCCTAGTTCGCCTATAGCTAAATCCGGGCATGCATAGCTATCAATTTAGTAATGAGATTCATGAAGCATAATGTCAATTAAAAAGAGAACTGAATGTGAACAAAAATAGGTTACTTTACAACCATGAAATTGAAATATATGGCATGTGTTTCAGAACTTCCTTGTAACGGCGGAGCACCGCCAAGCAATTCTCATTTCCGGGGCTCCTCATTGCACAGAAGGAAAGTTGCTGTCAGTCCCAGCTGTTGCTGACGGCACCGGACTGTCGCAGGCGCGGGCAACCATACATGCTCTCGAAGATTGGGGATGTGAGGAGAGCGTCATCGGACTCTGCTTCGACACCACTTCCACCAACACGGGGAGGGTGCAGGGTGCAGTTGTCCGGCTGGAAAACATGCTCGGGCGACCGCTACTCCAGCTGGGATGCCGTCATCAAGTCCTAGAGCTGTATACAGGCACAACTTTTAAACCGTTAGTCGTATGACATTAGAAGGCACACCAAACGACTTCTCTCATCAAGAGGATCCAGAAAACATCTCTACTTAGTGATTTATCTTGATTCAGTAAAATGTTAAAAGGTACGCATTTTTAAAAAAAACTCGTAATTTCAAGGTCGATGCGAGACCCCTAAATATTGATCAATTTTTGTAAAAATGGTACCAATGTGCTAGTATAGTGCCAAATAATGGGAAAAACTACGATGACCTATACTTTAAAAAAAAAATTGAGAAATGGGCCCCCTACTGTGCAGGGATACTGATGGGCGTCACGTCGAATCCTACTCTTAATTATTTAATAAATGTTACCACTTTATCATTTTATGATTGAATTCCATATAATCTCCAAGTGCTTCACAAAAATAGATCCTGACTTTATGTACACCCTGTATTAAGAAAACGCTATTATGACATTTCTAACTCCGCCTCATATCGCGGCGTTAATAGACTGTACAGAGGTGTTTATAATGATGGAGTAAGGAAAAAAGATGTTGAGAGGTTTTTGCGGGAGCAGGATGCTTATACACTTCATAAACCGGTGAGAAAAAGGTTTAAGACGGCCAACGCAACAGCGGCTTCGACTGACTTTGCAATTTAGGGTGGATCGATTTTACATTTTTTTCGATTTCCATATTCTAATAGATACAAAAACTTGCGCATGCATGAGAAAATAGCCTCTGCAAAATCTTAGCTTGATAGGTAATCATCTTCTGCCCCCGGCAGAGCGATGAAAATTATATTTTAGTAGTCAAAAACATATTTTCTTATAATTTTTAAAATATTTCAATATGCATCAAAATTATTCCTAATAACTATAAAGTCGATGAAAAAGACCTCATATGATCGTTTTTCCAAGCGCGTTGTCCTACGTTAATATCTTTTGCCCCCGGCAACAACGTCAAATGATGAAAAAATAGGTAATTTATATACATATTTTCAGATCGGCTCTTTGTCTTAAATAATGCATTTATATATTTCCCATAGCATTTATATCGTTGCTTAGGCATGAAATAACACACACGCATAATTTTGATGCATATTGAAATATTTTAAAAATTATAAGAAAAATACGTTTTTGACTACTAAAATATGATTTTCATCGCTCTGCCGGGGGCAGAAGATGATTACCTATTAAGCTAAGATTTTGCAGAGGCTATTTTCTCATGCATGCGCAAGTGTTTGTCTCTATTAGAATATGGAAATCGAAAAAAATGTAAAATCGATCCACCCTACTTTGCATGTCTGTTAAATCCACTTGCCAAATAAAGATATTCAGTGTATAATGACGGCTACCGCTACATCCTATTCATAATACATGTATTCTCTAGATATCTGTGGCTAATTCCTCTGAAAAATAAATCGCCTGAAACAGTTGCTAAAGCTAACAAAACGTTGATGTTAAAAGAAGACAGAGTTCGTGGCTATTTTTGTACGGATATGGGAAAAGAATTTATAGGCCGCCTTTTCAGAACATGCTGACAGAGTTTAATATCAGTTACTACACTTTCAGCTAAAGAGGCCTTATGTACAGAACTGCTAGATTTCAACGTACCATAAAGGAACGCATGCATCGCTATTTTACACATAAAAACACATACAGATATATAAATGTTCTGGGGTCATTGGCATCGTCATACAACTGTTCACACCACCGTACGATTGGTACAACACCTAACGATGTTTTAGAAAGAGGTATGCGATAAGAGGTGAGAAGAGATGGAGCACCGCCACCACACTCTACACATTTCAAAATCAATGATTATATAAGGGTATCACGTTCGGGAAATAAATTCGTGAAGGGATTTGAGCAAGGATGGACACGTGAGATTTTTAAAGTTAGTGCTATGAAACCTAATGGCGAGACAATGATTTATTACGTTGAAGATTTGAATGAGGAAGAAATCGCAGGAGGCTTTTACCGCGAACGGTTGCAGAAAGTCATTTTTAAACGCTTTTTCCTAAATTAAATGTCAAAAAAATTTTAGGCAGCAAAGGTTCAGGAAAGAGAAAAATGTACATGGTGAAATGGCTAGGGTAGCCAGAAAGCTTCAACACCTATAATGAAATAATAATGAAGCTTAAATAGTATGCAACATGGCGCCTAACCACTTCTATGTCACACTCCCATCCTCTTCTTCTCTGTTTGTACATTCTAACAACACTCTGGCCAACATTATAACAGAACTCCATGGGCCCATTGAGTTGGAACGTGATTCGTACGAAGTTGGTGTTTGTGAATTCCAGCTAGCCACCAAATTTTTAACTCTTGAAAATGACCAGATCATATTTCTGATCCTTAGAAGATTCGATGAATGTGAAAAGTTAGGCATAAACTTAGACAACACTCTGCGATCATTCCTGTTCGGTGAGGTACAGTACTACAGTACAAATGTAACACTAGGAATCGGTCATTATGACACAGCCATGGACATTGTGACGGGGTTGAACAAGTCTTGAAAAGTCGTACCTGAAAAACGATTTACTTTTTGAAGTCGTAAAGATAGACACGCCTGCAAGCACGTTGAAGTTAAAATCAATGCTTAGTAGAAATATTAAAGACAAGGAGCTGGTCACAATTGTTGCTGAGGGTCGATATGGTGCAGCCCTCCAAAGAGATACCTTTCACGAGGCACAACATGACTTGTCCAGCTTAATGTATCAGTTAAAATTGGAGAAATTGGGTGAAAGCTACCAATCCCCAGACATGTGCTATATTTACAGAAATATCGTGAAGCATCAATTTGTTGGGGACACCCAGGCGCTGCGCCTGCTGCGCATTGTACACATTCCCAACCATAGAGGGAAGAGTTTGAGCATTACATATGACAAGCCCCGTTATGTGAATGTTGCGACTAATCTATTAACCAATATCTCAATCTATATAAGAACGATTGAGGGAAAAATTTTCCCATTCGGTGATGGAAGCTTAACAGTGAAGCTACACTTTCGTCGTATTCAGTTATAATGAACCGAAGGCCTTTCACAGTAGGGTGGAGCGAAAAATACTTTTTTTCTAGTATGAAGTTCTAATAGTGATTAAAAGTTGCATTTAGTGGACGAAATATGCCTGCCAAAATATGAGTTCATTTGTTTAAAATTTTCAGCTGCCACCAGGGGGCTAAAGTTAACACAATTTTGTGTAAAAAGGAAAAAAATGCTTCTAATTTAGGTTTCTCAAACTATTATAACATTTTATCTTAGAATTATCTAATAGATTGATTAAGATTCGTAAATGATAGGAATTCGTTTTGTAAAAATGTCTTTTCATATGCTTAATATCTTCAGCTGCCACAAGAGAGCTGAAGTTAACACAATTTAGAGTAACTGAGTCATGTTGAGACTACACTGAATGTTGTGGGGGAGGGTTTTGGTGAGAAGGAATTCTTTCTGTGAGACATTAGAACAGTGTGTTAACACTTGTCTTCTTAGGTAGTAGGCCTAGTCGCTCAGTTGATCGGAGAGATTTTTAATATGATCGGAATATTATAAAACTTTATTTTAAAGTGATTTATATAGAGATAATATTGATTTTATTATAAAATGCTTGTTATAATGTATTATATAATTTTAGTTTATTTATATAATATATTATATATTTATATAATATATTATATATACTTATAAAATATATTATATATATTAATTATATAATGTTTTGATGTTACAGGATATTTTGTGATTGTGAATTTTTCTTAAAAATATTATGGCATCAAATACTAAATATAAACATTTCACTAGAGAACATATGAAGTGTGCCATATTTGAAGTACCTTGTGAGATGAGTGATATGCAACTACCAACTTATAACTGCATTATGAAAAATTACCTGTTCACAAAACATTTAGTGAAGGAGCAGATGAATAACAAGGAGCCTTCATTTTCTGAAACAGCAGAGGCAGTTTCCAAAAAGGTAGAAAATATTTGGAAGAAGGCCTCTTTGCCAATAGTTTCACATACACGCGTTTTACAGATGATGCGAGTGTACCATGTTAAATACAGGTCCTTATTAAAGCCATACAAGTCACGCAAGGATCAGCCTAAGTACAAAAATCAGCTTGAAGAATTTGAAAACTCTTCAAAATGCACTTTGTTTGACATCTACACCTGCAAATGTAAGGAGTTTAGGAGATGCTCATGTGAAAAGAGTAAGAAAGTCCCTCCAAAAGAGCAGGATTTTTAAATGACCAACGAACACGCAGAATAATGGTGATAGGAAGCATTGACATAACACACACAAGACGATTACAAGCAAGAGAACATCGAAAGGAAATGGAAAAAGCACGTCTGGAATCCTCACAAACAACTAGTGCTGCTATAACCAATACGTCCAACTTACAAATCGAAACAGAGACAAGTGAACTTCAACAACTAGAAGAGATATCTGAAGATAATGAGGAAGATACAACCTCGACTCAATATGTAATATCAGAACAACAGATGCGTGAGCCACTGCCTTCATTAGCAATTCCTTGTGATAGATTTAAAATGTCGGACAGAGCTGTGGCTGCTATTGCTTCTGCAGTATTGGCAGATCTTAAAATTGTTACTCCCGAAGACAAAGGGAATATTATAGACAGAAGTAAGCTAAGACGTGAAAGACAAAAACAGAGAAAGGAACTACAACAGATAGGAGAGCCAAAAACCGTGCGGGGATTATACTTTGATGGCAGAAAGGATAAAACAATGATTCCATTCCAGGAGAGTGATGGCTCTAACCACCAAAGAACCAAACGCGAAGAGCATATCAGCATAATATCTGAACCACACTCTCTGTACTTTGCACATGTGACACCTTCCAGTGGCAAAGCTAAATACATTTGCACAGCGCTAGTGAATTGCTTGAAAGAAAGGAATGTTGATATAGGGAACATCGTTGCAGTTGGCTGTGATTCGACAGTGGTTAACACTGGTAGTATTGGAGGCACAATAAGATTACTGGAAGAAGCCTTTAATAAGCCATTGCAGTGGCTGATAGGCCTTTTACACTTTCATGAACTTCCATTGCGCCATCTGTTTCATCACTTGGATGGTACCACTACTGGACCAAGAGCATTTTCAGGAGAAATTGGCCGAGCACTTTCAGACTGTGAAAAGCTTCCCATAGTTAACTTCAAACCCATTGAAATTCAAGAGGACATGTGTGAAGTTGATGTAGATGACATAAGTACTGACCAGAAATACCTTCTTGAAATTCACAAGGCTATATCAAGTGTAACATTCTCAAAGACTCTTAGTCATAAGAGTCCAGGCAATATCACATTCAAGGTGGCTCACCACAGCAAACAGGACTTTGCGGTTATATGCAAGCACAGAGAATCCTTTAGGCAATTTACAAGAATTAGCTACTTTCATTGTTAGGGTATACGCACCGATGTGGTTTCAGATAAAGCGTAAACCATTATGCCAATATGGTGCTAAACATATGTGGCATATGATTGCAAGAAGCCGGTATCTCCGTGAAGAGCTTAGGAGAGTACATGACTCAGTCATTCAGCGAAATGCATATTACGCAAATCAAGAAAACATTCTCATTGCAATGATAGCTGATGAAAGGGAGCATGTGCGTCAGTTGGGATTTAGGCGTATCATAAAAGCAAGAGCATGCATTCAAGAAACAGATGTTATCAGGTATTTTAAGGTGCCAGAAATAAATTTTTATGCCAAAGACTATACAGATCTCATTATGTGGCAAGATTTTCAGATAGCAGAACCACCGATAACCAAAGGAGTTTCTCTTGATGATATTGAATCATGCATCAAACATGGTACTACTCTTCATTCATAATTATTTCAGTTTCCATGTCATACACAAACCGTAGAGAGATGCGTCAAGCTCGTTACAGACGCTGCTGGATCAGTCTGCGGACCTACAAACAGAGACGGTTGGATTCGTGCTACATTAGAATCAAGGAAAAAACAGCCAAAATTTGACACAAAAGCAAATTACTAAATAGTCTTCAGCAAGAACCCTTTCTAGAGGGAGGTTGGTTGGGGAAAGGGTGGTAACTCCGCTAAGGCACGAAATAACGTTTCTTAACTGTCTCAAGCCAGTATAAAGGAGGAGAGACATCCTAATTTATTACTGTTCCCTTTTTCAAGTAAATACAGAATCATACTTAATTGTCATTTTTAAGTTAACTTCAGCCCTCTTGTGGCAGCTGAAGATATTAAGCATATAAAAAGGCATTTTTACAAAACGAATTCTTATCATTTATGAATCTTAATCAAACTATTAGATAATTCTACGATAAACTTTTATAATAGTTTGATAAACCTAAAATAGAAGCATTTTTTCCTTTTTACTCAAAATTGTGTTAAAGTTAGCCCCCTGGTGGCAGCTGAAAATATTAAACAAATGAACTCATATTTTGGCAGATATATATCGTCCACTAAATGCAACGTTTAATCACTATTAGAACTTCATACTAGAAAAAAAGTTTTTTTCGCTCCACCCTATTTCACAGTGTATTGAGGGGTGAGATAGCGTGGGAGTGGCTTGGCTCCAATTTTTTAACCATACTACCCACGGCTGTCCCATTGTTGAAGAGAAGTTCTAGGTATCTCAGGAGGAAGGGGTTACAATCAGGTTTTAACGCGGTAGAAGACATAATGGGTGGAGCTAAACCTAAAGAAGCTCTAAAAAACATTTAAAACGTACACGGGACGAAATCATCAAAGATGCAAAGAGAAAAATGCGTAGTGGTGGAAAGAAGAAGAAGGGGGCTGTCTGAAAGAAGGGGTTACCAACACGTGGCGCTAAACGTAAAAGGAAATAAAAAAGAAGTGTTCCAAGCGTATGAATCCTATGGCTGATCATTTTTTTAATTGATATAAGCTGAGGACACTACTCTCACAAAACATAGGCTGATTACTACTTGTCGAGAGAGGTGGATGGATGAAACGCGCCATAACGAGTCAGAAATAGAGCCATGTAGCTCACAATGTTCTAAATCGGAACTGTCCCTCTTTGATATGCCCCCTACACAGGTTTCTATTGAGCATAGCGACTTTATTACAATTAACCCATTAAACACAATTAGTTCACAGAGTGCCCATATAGGATTCGTGATACCCAGCTCAGGCCCTTACTTTTTTGATCCAAGCTGCATACACATGTACGCTAAACTGCGTATAGCCCATTCAGATGGAACGGACTGCGATGATAGTTACTCTGCATACCCTGAAACCAACTTTCTACACTCCATATTCAGCCAGGTTGAGGTGTATTTAAATCAGGGTAACATCTCGGCAGTAACGGGTTATTATCACCTACGAGACTATCTGGAAAATGTCCTCAACTTTTCAAATGAAGCGAAGGATACCTTTTAAACTGCTAAGGGCTATTATCAGACTAAAGACGAAAGTAGTATAAAGGATAAATTTAAAAATTCTTAAAAAAAAGATATACGAATGTTTTGGACGTCTTTATACAGACTTTACGTTCCAGGAGAAACTGCTTATAAACGGCATCGACATGAAGCTAAAAATGAACCGCACGAATCCTGAGATATGCAAAAATCTGGGACTTGATCAAGAAGAGGGCGCAAAGCCCGTTGTGACTCACATCATAGAAACATATCTGAGTGTACGGCGAGTGAAATTAGGTTCCCCGAAATATGTAGAAATTGAAAAAAAATTAATAACGCAACAGTAAAATACCCAATTAACAAATTAACAGAGTACAGATCAAGCTATACACGGTGCCCGCCGGGTTGGCTTCGAAGCAGCTAGAAAACGTGGCCCTGGGAGTTCTACCTAAAAGGTTATTAATTGGAATGCAGGATCACGCTTCGACGAATGGAAAATATAAAAAGAGCGCCTTTAAATTCGAGAATTTCGACCTTAAAAATATAACTCTATAGGTAAATCGCCTTGCTTTGGGCAGGTCCATGGTTGCTGATTGCTCATCAGACGCTGTGTTCCCGCTCTGCCTAGAGTTTATAGCAATCTGGCCCATATTGCCGGTCGCTGTAACAAGCTTGGGAATGGCGTAACGCAGAAAAAATTTGTCGAACAGTTTAACCTTTACCAATTTGATATCACCCCCGACCTCTCTGCTAGTGTAAATACACATTTAAGTCCACAATAAAGTGGGAACATCTCAGTCGGATTGGAATTCGCCGATCATATAGACGCGCCTATTTGTTTACTCTTGTACCTCGAATCACAAGCTCTAATAGAAGTTGACCTTTTCAGGAACGTTGTCACAGACTTTTCATTACTCTCTGGAGTGTATTCGCGTCCATTTTAAAAGTGACCGAATGACGCTCCAAATTTATCGGTGTTTGCGAAGAATGAAACATTGGAATTGCCAACTAAGAGAGATTGGTGTAGTCTTATTGTCAACACCGCCATTGTTGGTAGTGAACGGATTCATTGGTTTGCAATCTATTTTAAAAATAGGGAAAGAATGTACTACTTTGATTCACTCGGCACTCAGCCCTGGAGTGACCCTGTGATTGTACAATTTATCTTACAGCTACATGTCCCTGAAATTGTCTGGAATCCTTACCGTTTCCAAGGATATCTTAGTAATACTAGTGGCATGTACTGTCTTTCATTTCTCCTGCACATGTCACGTGAGAAGGGATTTATAAATTTTTAAAAATTATTCGATTTATGCGACACTGAGATGAATGATGAATTGGTATACAGACATAAATAAAAGGTTCCCATTTGTACGCACTCGTTGTATTGTGTAAAGTTTTACGTGTGTGTGTATTTGTAACTATATTGTGTAAAGTTTTACGTGTATATATATAAATAATTATAACTAAAATGTCTCCATTAATGTTAGTCTTATTTAATGGACGCTAGTTCTGTAAGCCAAATTGTACTAAAACATGCTTTCTACCATTTAATAAATTGAATGAAAATACAATGTTTTGTTCTTAACCACAAAAAAATTTACATTAGTTCCACGATGACCTGGCATTCGTTGGACCGGATGTGAGCCAATACCTCGACCTCGGTATTCAGGTCACTGGGTTGGTTGCGCGGTAAAGCCTCCAAATCGTCGTCATTTATTTGCCTTTCATCAAAGCTGTCGCGAAAAGTAGCTATAACACGATCAAGTTCCGCATCGGTCCTTTAACTAAAAATGATTCAGTATGAACTAATCATGTTAATTTCTCCTTAAAGTTAAATTAAATTAAAGTTTAATTAAAGAGTTACAATAAGAGAAAATGCCGATTAGGGTGCCTGGCAAATTATAATCACAAAGCAGATATCCTGACAGGTTTCAAAAGTAAGATTAGCTGGTATGCTACGCATCATCTGCCAACACCGTGTAACAAGACCGGGGCCGCAGGCAAATCTAAAAAGTTTTTAGTAATTCTAAAATCCTACCTGTAGAACTCTATAAATTTTTAAGTTATCAGTAAGGAAGATTAGATGGGTGTGCTACGCATTGTCTGCCAGCACCGAGCCTCGACCCCTGAGCAAATATCCTTTCACTTCGTTTTATAACACTTGCACTGAATGAAGTGAAATATATATATATATATATATATATATATATATATATATATATATATAACCCGGCCTTCCGCTTAAATCACAAACTAGTTTTTCAAAGCGCAATTTATTATGGCTTTTTATAAATTATAACACTTGCACTGAAAAAACTGAAGTATAATGCCCGATTCACAAATTAAATTAACTACTTACATTTCAACGACGTCATCAACAGTAAATTCTTTCTCTCCATCACAAATTTCTGCAATGTTTTGCGTTGAAAGTAGAGCGTTCCGGTCAGTTCCGGTCCCTGCATAGAGGTCTCCGTCTTTAAACACTTGCGGGGAGATGTAAAGCTGCTGTGATTGGATCATGGGGATATATTTCTGAAGTACTCGTTAATAAATACAGCTGTTGTGGATTCCACATGAAAATGCTCCCTTTTTTATACCGGGGCCTAATTGTAAACACCCACAATACCCGAATCGCGAGTTTCCTATAGGTCGTCGGTGAAATTTGGGTGGGGCATAACGTGTGAGTGCTGCCATTCACCAACCAGAAGTACTAGGGCCGTTCTCATGCGCCGCCCACTGTACTGTAATTGGCTGATCCGTGAATTCTTGGACGTGTCAAATATATCTTACCCACTCCATAGATTTCTTCCAGAATCGTAGAGAGATAAAGATAGTGAGATGGAGAGAGAGATAGCGAGATAGAGAGAGATAGAGAGATGGAGATAGAGAGAAATTCTGTTTGAAAATATTATTTTATCAGTTTTTATTATCATCTTATATATATATATATATAAATAAATATAATTATATATATAATTATATATATAATATATATAATTATATATAATTATATATAATTGTTTTATGTATATACAGTATGCCTCGTTTGCATTATATTATCGAATGTATATTTCATGAAATTAATTCCAATAATTCGTCTAAATAAACAGAATGATGTAATGGTGTTTTATTTAGTTCTTTTGGTTGTATATATAAACGATATTAAGGAATAACTGGGCGGATGGGAATATAAACAATGCACCTTCAATAAATATATACCAAGTGGCTGCCTTCTAAGCAGACTGACGGATGTGCGTACGTGTGTGTACAATAATAAGTTTCGCTGATTGTAAAATACGTGATGAAGAACAATTCGTTCTTGCTAGTGTCTCTCTTCACATGAAGGTCAAGTTGGTGGCCCCGCCTCTAGGCATTGTTTGGTGGAGGAGCGAGTTGCTCTCCACCTGGGTTCGAGACCCGGTGATGGTAGGAGTTGGCGACCTATGAGCGTGCATATAGTTGTGTGTGTAATAATAGGGGCCTTATGGGCGTATAGTCGGGGAGTGTATGTGCGTTTGTATGCGCTTTTAATTCGTTCGAAGGTTATTAATAAATTGGAAACATGAATTGTTAAGATATTTTTTTCGATTTTTTAAGGCAGATCATATCTTCCGTTTATAGTGATGATAATAGGGTGAAAAAATAAATATTAATCTCATAGAATATTTATATTGTTTATTGTGATTTTTAGTATTCTCAAATCAAAGAATGACTGTAAGGAGATGCAGAGCGAGAAAATAATTTTAAAAAATTAACTGACCGAGAGGGAGAGATCGGCCGTACCATAAAATAATTAACTGATGACGAATGCTTCGCCACCTCGCCCATCTCTAAGTTTATGGTATCAAAGTTTATTACCTGTGCTAATATATATATATATAGTGTGTGTATGTGTGTGTGTGTGTGTGTGTACATCTTGTGTTGGCTTTAAAGTAAAACCCAATTATCAAAAGCTTCATAAAATTCTTAATCAAAATTGAACTTTAAATTGGGACAAATTATTCTAGTTTAAATTAGAATATATTATTATTATTATTATTATTATTATTATTATTATTACTGATCGATAATTTGAAACGTGCTAGCTTCAATGTATACAAAAAATAAATTATTAATTGATAATTGAAAATTCTCTTTCGCGTAATAATAGAGTAATCTATGTACGTTTGTGTGCGCTTCTTGGATGTTCAATCGTTGTGAGTAAACGGGTGATGACGGGGGGGAGTTGGCGACCTATGAGCATGCATATAGTTGTGTGTGTAATAATAGGGGCTTTATGGGCGTATAGTCGGGATGTACGTGCGTTTGTGTGCGTCTGTTGGCCAACCAAACGTTGTATACACTGTGCCAATTGGCGGATTAAGCCAACTGGCTGATTAGGACCTTATAAGACAGCGGGCGCTCGGATGAACTCCCAATATGCGTCTGGCAGGAGCCAGGTGAACACTCCTCCCTCCTTCTCCTTTCTCTCCCTCTCTTAGGTTAAGTATACCCTTTAGGGGGTGAGGCCGTCCCAACTTATCCCCCAAAGACTCTCCTCCTTTCTCTCCCTCTCTTAGGTTAGGTATACCCCTTTGGGGGGTGATGCCGTTCCAACTTCTCCCCTAAAGAGGTTAGGTGGACTCCCCCAGCTTGCTGGGGTAGTTCCCCTTCATTGCAGCTTGGGGATAATCTCCTTCCCGGTGTTCCATAACCTCTTGCAACATTCCCCCTCCCCCCTTTGCAACATTTGAAATTGCATTCTCTCCTTTTGCGGTCATACTACTAGCGCTAACAGCTTTAGTAGTATTACAGCCATTGTCGTGCACAACTGCATGCACACGATCGCTCTTCATTGACCATTCTAGCAATATAGAAGTCAATGCGGTTGCAAATTTTTCATGAGTATGGGAATCTGACAGATTTTTGGTGGCTAAAACATGCTGCTTTTGCTCACATTTATTATTAATTCTATGTGCTGTCAAACTGATAAAGGCTTCAATTTTTTATAGTGACGCCCAATAACCGAAAGAAAATTAATATTCGGAATTCGATATTCGGCAAAATAGTTTTGCACCAAATATTCGGTATTTGGTGAATTTTAGTATTCGGTACATCCCTAATACTCGTATATATAATGTTACACACAGACCATGCATGGAACAAGGAACATTTCTGGGAAAATTAAATCCACTATAGTCTGAATAAATAAGGGTAAATGACAAATACGAAAGTTTTTCTTTTCGTGATAGAAGCCCAACATGAGCAACGGTTCATGACCGGGTCATGATTTCATTTTCCCAGAAGAGTTCCTTGTTCCATGCGCAGTCTGTATAACATAAACGTTTCTCAGTTGACCATTCTGAGTTGTATCGTGTATATACAGTGTATATTAAGGTGAGCCACACATATATGGTAAAAAATTAATATTAATATTAAGGGTGGCGCAAGTTTGAAGAAATTTGCCACCCCAAACTCTATAATGATACTAAGGCTTCGAGGTGCACCACCTCTAAATATGCACGAATCGATCTAGTTTTTATTCCCAACATTGTTAGTGGTTGTAGAATATGAACAAATGTCATGAGAAATATATTTTCATTTTCATTTTTTTGAACCACCCTAATAGGTTATATAGTATATATTAGTGGTGGACCGGATATCCGCATCAGCATCATTTTTAACATCCGCATCCGCATCCGCACTTCTGACTGCGGATGTTATGCGGATATTACCTCTAATAAATTATGCAATTTACAATTAAATTAGCTTATAAAGTAGTTTATAAGGCCCAGTCATGCACATTTCATGTAAAGTATTAATTATTAATGAACAAACAAATATATAAACCTCAAAATATAAATACCATTAAATCAACAAACACTGCCTGTGCCGCTGTGCGTACTCCATTGATTTTTTTTTTCACAGTAACACAGTAACTTTTCAGAATGAAATTGTTCGTATAAGATCAAGCAGTCTATCTTGTTTCGAACAAGATTATTGTAAATAAATACAAAAAATAGTAAATTCTTTAGCCAAAATAAAAATGCTAATTTTCTATAGCAGACACATTGCAAAATTTGCACAGTTTCTAATATTAGGAATTGAAAATTGAATGAAACTTGTTTCATTGAATTTTCTGTGGCTGAAACTCTTGGGAAAGTTATTATTTTAGGTTATTCTTAGGGTAGCGTGAAAAATGAAGTTAACTTATGCAAAAACGAATTATTATACTATAAAGATTGAGGTCGAAGGTTCGACTACTGGTGGTGTAATATCACTGTTATGCGTAAGACAGATTTGAATGGTGGCCGCTTTTTGGTAGCGCGAAAAGATGATGCTTGCGATTTAGATTAGATTAGGTTACTATAGTCCAGTGATGGCGAACCACTGACCCGCGCGGGTCAAGTACTAACCCACGAGGCAACTTTTAGTGACCCAGGAGCTCTTATTTAAATAAAATGACTTTTAGATTGTAAGGCAGAAAATATTAAAAATTAAATTATTTTATTCTCCCACCGAAATAAACAGCTGATACACATTGAAACGTTTTTAAGCGTATAGTATAAGTTTAAAAATGTGCTAACAATGTTTGGTTCATCTTATTCATGTGAACAGTTGTTTTCCTCTGTGAATTTCATCAAATCCACCACTCGGAATCGCCTTGGCACAGATATTAATGCTGCAATGCTGCATGTGTGAGAGTAAAGGCAACTAAATATAAACCTCGGATCAAAACATTAGCAGCTAAAATCTAACAAGAAGTTTCTCACTAAAAATAGTAAGTAAATAAATTATTGTGACCCAATTTCGTTTTTTTTTAAATCAATAGTAGCAAAAATGACTCGCCAGCAATAAAGGTTCAGCACCACTGCTATAGTCTACTGTATATTCAAGGTTAGGTTAGGTTATTCTTGGGGCAGCGTGAAAAGTGAAGTTAGGTTAGGTTACTCTATATTCAATTTTCTACTTTTGGGGTTGGTACTCCCCATGGCACTGGCCCTTCTCCCTTTGGCACTCCCACTACCCCTACCTTCATTTCCCCCACTTTATATTCTTGCGAATATAGTACTGTTCGACGTTGGTCTGACAAAAACTTCAACTATCGGTGGATTGAAAGAAGGGGTCCAGTTGAATGACCACCACGATCTCATGATATTATGAATTTGGATTTCATTTATTTGGGCCACTTAAAGAGTGATGTTTACTACAATCGCCGTCGAACATTTGAGGTTCTCAAAGTTAACATCTGTAATGAATGGCCACGCATCGATACGAAAACTCTTCGAATCGTCACAACGTCCATCACATATCGCATTTCAATGCCCAAACCTTTGCATTTGTATATAGGTATTCAAATTGCATTCCTTGCAATGAAAAATAATAATATTATAAATAATAATAATAATAATAATAAATAATTTCCACATCACCAGACATTTGGATAACCGTATATATAAAAAATAATATGGTTGGCTTACAAAAAACAGAACCTGCAATTTCAAGAAAGGGAAGTGTATCTAATACAACAGTGTAACGCAGCATAAGATGCTAGGATATCAGTCCACTTCTTATGAAGTTTATCCAAGTCGGAACATATTTTTCGATTTACTAATTAATATACTCTATATATTCGTATTTATCATGTTTGAGAATTACAGGTTTTGGTGATTCTGGGTTTTGTCTAAAGTACAAATATTTCAATGGTCTGAAAATGGAGATTAAAGAGATAGTGATATACGTAATTCTCCTGTGATAAATAAAATATTTGTTTGAATTTCATGAGAGTTATCTTTTATTGACATAAGTGCTTCGATATTATGAGAAATATGCTAATCCTTTTATCTAGACATATAAGTAAAACACAAGGAAGCCTAAAAGGGATAAAGAGATTAAAGAATTAAATGAAAATATATGAAGGGCAAAGGAATAAAAAATAATTCATATTTTGAAACATACACACATCCATATATCTTAAAACTATTTAACCAAACCTAATTTAACCTAACTTAGCCTTAGTGCCATCAAACCGAGGAAGGTGTGATAAGTGTTTCGGTCGCAATTGAGTGCTCGAAGGGTGTTTTCTGTTACGTTACTAAATAATGAGGTGCTCAATAATCTGGCTTAACCTGACCTAACCTAATGTAATCACGACTAGCGTATTTTTTTCCGAGAATAAAAATGTTTCTAGTTTTTTTAATAATTTTTAAAATTTCCTGAAGGACCAAATCTGCTACATTACGAAAACAATTAAACCACTACATCCGTGAATTATTACACACCCAGTTTCACTTAGGCCCAGTTGTCTACCCCTTATATATATATATATTAGGGTGGCCCCAAAAAATTAAAGTTGAAAATATCTTTCTCCACAAGGCTATCCGTGTTCCATATCAAAATGTAAGAACTCATGCCAAAAATTAAACAGATCATACAATATTTAGAGGTCGCGACCAGTTCCTATATTTTTAGGATTTGAAACAAAAATACAATATCACTGTTTATTTCAAAATTTAAAATTTAAAGTCAACAGCACAGAGCACATGTTATGCAAAAATATACTAGAACACACATGTCATAGCAGTTAATACGACTGCACTAAATCCTTGTATATCAAACAAACAACGTCATACCCGTTACTTTTTCTTTGTCAAAGCCAACTTTGTCGGAACTGGCAATCTTTTTCGGTGGCTGGCGACGAGTCACAGTAGGTATTGTTTCTGGGTCTCGTCTTTCGTCAGCGCGGTATTGTAGGACTGAATAAGAGCGACTCCTCGTTCGACACAGTCGTTGAAGACCTTGAAGAGCCTGCACTTAGCCTTAAGTAACTGGTAAATGGGGTCTGTCAGCCAGAGGGAGGGAGGTTTTGAAAAGAATGTCTTGGTTTCATCTTGTCCTTTCATGGAGAGTATATCGAATATCTTCAAAGACAGGCTTGTGATGTACGACGCCAATGAAGAACGATAATCGAACACAGTCCCGTCCAGACGTCTCAAGAGTTTTTGGTTTGAGGGACTTAAGAAGTTGTCAATCATAGCTGCTTTTGTGATCTCGTCGACGCGATCGTCGAAGAGGGCGAGAGGCGCGAGGTGCTTAGAGAAGTACCACAAATGGCGATAGAAGGCCTTAACAGCCGCCTCCCTGATGGCACGGTCAGGATATTCATGGAGGAGAGCAATTACTTTTAAGTCGTTGAGGGGGGCCCTCTCTGGGAGAGGGGCCTCGTGCCAGTAGCGAGCGTAAATAAGAGAAACGAAGAGGCAAATCTTTGTGACGCCAGCTGTCTCGTGGGCCGTCAACTTAATCTGGCTCCTGAAAAGGAAGATCTTCAGCGAGTATATTGCCTTAGCTATCCACCGCGCGTTGTGCATAGCGCATGGCGCACGAAAGGACGGTTCTCCGTCGGAGGATCCCCCTAGGAATATATGACAGAGCTGAAGCAACTCTCCATAGTCATCCCGTGGGAACTGGCTCTTGACTGCCTCCGAGTAAAATGACATCATCTCTCGTAGGCCATCCGGCATGCCAACGAAGTGCTCGTCTCCAGCAGAACGGAAATCAACTATATTAATATCAGACCAGGTCTTCTGGAAGCTTTTGAAGATTCCCACTTCAGGCCCACCGGTTGGTGTCAGGGCGACAGAAAATACGGCCGACAACATTACCTCGAACACGTGATGACGGCACGCGATCCAGATGAGCTCCTTGTCCAGAGCCTTCTCAATTATGGTGAACGCGCCCATATTCAGCCCAGTATTGGTTGCCGTCGTGTCGAAGACTAGTCCCTGGATCATGGGTTTGAGGTTCCATTCCTCCAGCGTTTGGAGACATGCATTGCACTGCTCCTCTCCCGTGCCGCGGCCAATCTTAGGGACGGCAAGAAGTTGCTCTGTTTCACCACCAGTCACCAAGATGGTGACGCGATCCACAAGCTTTTTATTGCCGGCGATATCTGGAAGCAGTTTACCGTCCCAGTGGAGAAGCAGTGGGCTGTCCGGCGAGAAAACAGCCTGTTGAGCAGTTGCTACCACCTCACGAGTGGTGACCCGCGCCCGCTGAATGGTGTTCCGGGATAGCGCCACAGACTCCAGGCCATGACCGAGCGCTTGCGTGACGGCTCCTACGACGAACATGGCAGCGCAGTCAGGGAGTTTCACTCGGTTGAGCGCGGCGGCTACTTCCTTGGTCACAATGGTCTGCTTCGATTTCTTATTCCTTGGCTGATCTCGACTGGATGTTGACGGAGCTTGGAAATCATCTTCGGACTCCGTCGATGTGGAGGAGCTACAGATGTCAGCAATGGCGGAAATAGACGGAACAGCCGTATTCGCCTGTTGGGCGCTGAACATGCTTTTTTCCTTTCGAGCACTGGCCTAATCACTCCTGAGGCGCTTGCGAGTCTTCTTGTTCGTCAAGGTCTTGTCGATCCCGGACATACTCGCGCTCAAGGGATCCTGCTGTTGCATCCGCAGGAACTGTTTGTCTTCTTCGTCCGTCATAATACTGAGGGCGTCTTTTCGTGAGATGTCAAATAGTTTGGTGAGATTCTCCTTGAATTTTCTTTCCTTGATTCGGCACCCGTCTTTCGGTTTCAATCGGTATTTCTTCAACCCACAATATTCTTCATAGAGCTTCCGAAGCTTGCGCACGCCGGAGTCCACCCACTGGGTCGGAATTCGTGCCTTGTCCCAGATTGTCAGCGCTCTGTCTATGGTGGCCTTAGCACTGTCATCGATTGTGGATCCCTTCTGGTGGTGAAACATGAAGTTCCTGAGAATAGCCCCGTTTGTTGGCAGGCCAGATCCCAAGATGTCCGGGTCCGGCTTACCCAGGAGCCAAACTTTCGGACTGCTCCTTGTCGTTGTCATGGTCCTGGCCTGTGAAATGGAAGATAAAATGGAAATTAGCGTTAAAGAACCTATACATGTTTTATGTAGAATATAAAACAAACAATTTTAAGAATTTTGATAAACTTTTATAAATTTTAATGTTTTTTTAATTTTTAACAATTTTAATAAACAATTCATTCTTCCAAATTGCTTATCAAGGTCAGTGCAGTAAATGAATGCCAGAAAAACTAAGCATAGTGTCCGCCACTGGTGAAAAGTTTAACTTGCCTTTGGTGTGATTCACTGCGCGGCGTAACCCAGATGGCAGGAACACAACAAAAACACGCCTACACCTGCCGAGACTTGGCGACCAACTGAGCTAGTGGGAAGAGTGCATTGCTATCATATAGTGATTTTTTGGATATACTGTAGGTTTACAGTCTACAGTGGCGTTGCTCGGCAAATATTTATTGTAGAACACAATGGTGACCCAAAATTACTGAAATTACGGAATTTAAATATTTTTACCTTGAGGTCGCGACCTCTAAATATTGGCCAATCTTTCTGATTTTTTGCATGAAGGCTTCTTTTGTGATATGGAACAGGAATAACCTTGTGGAGAATAGCAATTCAAACTTTTATTTTTTCAGTTAATTTTTGGGCCACCCTAATATATATATGTGTATATATATATATATATATATGAAACTTGGTTAATGTGATCAACTTAAAGTGGTTTTACTGTTGCCGATTTGGAGAGAAATACAGTTCAAAGAACAATTTTAAACTATATGAGTCAACCATCTTTAGCCATTACCAACTTTTTTAACTAGTCAGGAAACCATCGTATAACCAATCATTCAACAAGGTTTTCTCAATAAGCTGATTAAAATCGGTACTTCTGTTCAATCAGTTTAAAAGAGTAATCTCTCAACCACTTTCATGAGATTAACTAATGATCAGTAGGCCCTACAGGAGGATAATACTCGTATATTGGAAACGTTAGCTTATTTTGCTAGTGCCTCTATGAGCAAATATTTTTTACAGTACCGTATCCGAGTGGACATTAAAACAATACCACATATGTGATCTAACTAAAGACCGTGAAAATTCTATTATATAAATATGTTATAACATTAAATAAACTAAAAAAAATTATATCGGGTGGTACAAAAAGAACGTCCCGAGATTTAAAGTGCAATAACTTCCAAAATATACACTGTACAATCACAAATTTGAAATTCTTATAAATTCAGTCTATTGACAAGCTGTCATAAAATTTTAAAAATTCTGTATGCAATACTTTTTCGAAAATGAAGGAAACAATAAAGTACACTCAAATAAACAAATATCATGAAACAAAAAATTTATATGGTAGTAGTTGAAAACTATTCTTATCACGAAAGTTGGGGAGGAGTTAGGCTAAGCTATGCTAGTTTCTGCAGAAATGTCAAATGGTGTACTTAGACTACTGCTAATCTCGAATAGTTTTCAACCCCTGTAATTATGGTTTTATTCAAAGGTGACAAGGCGATAATTGAAAGATGCTTTATAGAGAAAGGATGGACTGGGACAAGAATTGTGAAGGAATTTCCTGGAACAAATTGGAATAAGAGATCGATGAATAGATTAATAAAGAAACGTAAAGAAACTGGGTCAACTGAAAGGAAATCTGGAAGTGGCAGGCTTAAAAATGTTCTCACACAAGAAAATATTGACTATGTCCAAACGGTTAGTTTGCCTAAAGAAGTTCGAGTGGGATCACACTTGTCTGAGCGAAAAATTGCAAGAAATTTGAAGACTAGTCGCAGTTCTGTTCAAAGAATGCAGAGAGCTCTAGAATTGAAGGCATAAAAGAATCCGTGTATGAAGACGTAACAGCAATGTTAGACAAAAAAGGAAAACTCGCTGTAGAAAGTTGGTAGACAAATTTTCAGCGCGTGATGTTAAAAAAATTGTTTTCACAGATGAAAAGGATTTTACTATTGAAATTGCTCGAAACCACCAAAATGATGTTCACGGTGTGCGTAAAAAATATCTTCCTCCGTCAAGGCTTTACCACCAGACATGTCGGTTTTCAAAAATAAATCATGGTTTTAGATGGTGTATCTGGAACGGAAAGACTAATATTCATTTCATTGATGAAAATAACAAAAAAGTGAACTCAGAAACTTATGTTAATCATTTGGGACAAAATCTATTGCCAGATTGTCGGCGTCTGTATCCTGATAATGATTTCATGTTCCAGCAAGATGGAGCTACCGCTCATACGAGCAAGTACACCCAGGACTATCTCCAGCAAAATATGGCCAATTTCATTGGGAAAAATGACTGGCCACCTCGGTCACCGGAATGCACTCCAATGGACTACTGCATATGGAACTCTCTCGCAGAAAAGGTTGATGAAGGTCAAATAGAAAAATTTGCTGAGTCGCAATTAAAACAAAGCTACTTAATTGTTGGGTCAAAAAAACTTTAATTGAAGTCAGAAAATGTATTATGTCATGGGAAAAAAGGTTAAGATCTGCTTGTGAGCAATACGGCGGGCATATTGACCATCTCTTTCAATAAATGTGAATAATAAATTTTTTTTTCATGATATTTGTTTATTTGAGTGTACCTTATTATTTCCATACTCATCAATGAATCAGTTGCTTTTCCGAACGAGAACTGAAAAATTGCTTTATAAGTCCTTCCATAACTGAATATTACTCAGTACTCACAAGCCCATACATAAAATGAGGCACTGCAAACAAAGGAGACATGAAAAGGACGTTTACGAATAAAACAGAGGAAGCGAAAGATGAGACTACTGATCTCGACTACAAACCCTGGAACTTTACTCCTTGGAAAGAAGACGCGATCGGTACACAATAATGTATGCATGAAAAATACTCGAGGGTTGTGTCTCGAACCTTAGAAATTAAATAGAACCACAGAGGAATGAGAGAAGAAGCAGATTCTGCGCTGTCTCAGCTGGGGTGGGACAGGGGACCATGAAAACGTAGTTGGAGAATTACTTAAGAATACGAGGTCCAAAACTTTTCAAAGCTCTTCAGAAGAACTAAGGAACTTCCAGCACACCAACCTGAAAAATTTCAAGAATCATCTGGACAGATTCTTATGCAAAGTCCCAGCCATGTTTGGCTGGAACGCAGGAGGAGAACAGAAAGCAGTTTTCTCCTCCATCAAATCCTGCAAATGAGGCGAGACGCTACAGAGGGGTCGACCGCAAGTCGATCCTGAACCGTCGTTCGATACCATCACAAGATAATATATATATATATATATATATATATACACACACATATATATATATATATATATATATATATATATATATATATATATATATAATTTCACTGAAGAGTTTGTTCTTGGGGAAGCGGAATTTAGTGAGAAATAAAATTATTGACTCAGCACACCAACCAGCCGACCTCTGCATCCATGAACATGAACATATTCTTAGTACAAAGCGAACCCTTAACGACTACAGTTCTGCCTTCAACCTGAGCATGGCAAGATAAACTCTCCAGCCTCACCACTGGAAATTTACTAGCGTTCAGTTCAATCCCTGAAGAAATTATTCGAAAATGAATATATGCACTGTTCAACATTCGTTCAATCCAGTTCTCAATTCTCCCGCAATTCGTAATCATAACCTTCTACTGAACCTGGTAAGCCAACTTATACCTTATACTTTTGTAACCACACCTTAACCATGTGTGTATATTTTAACTGTCCTCTTATCTTTCATATACTGTACAGACCTTTTTTTCTGGTCTCGGTCTCGGTCTCGGCCATGGTGGCCTTGACTACAGTGATTTTTATACATCCTTAGGTTCATTATAATTAATCAACTTGTCGTATTATAACTGTAATTCTATTATCTCAGTATATATTTGTATATGTTTTTGTTCATTGTATTTATTTTTCATACATTACATTTGTCCATCCTTTTTCTAACTTTTTAGCTCTGTTCATAGAGATTATTTTTTTTCGAAACGTCTGCCAATAAAAATTCAATGTGTATCGTCTCTTCGTCCTCTTATTTATTAATATATATATATATATATATATATATATATATATACCGGGTGGGCTAAAAAACACTATTACCCAACTTTTGAAAAAAATATTGTGGCTCACCCTCTATATTGATCTTACTGCTGAGGCCTTATGTTGTATCCATACTTTTACTTTTTCAAACACTGGCTTTGAATCTAGATTCAACGCCCTAGGAGTGGAGGTACAGGCTCACAACTGGAGGGAGGTATCAGAATATGGTGCTCAATTGAAAGGCGGTCAAAGTCAGCAACTGAAACTTTCAGATGACAGTCAGTTTCTCCATAAATAATTAATTTTCCTAATTTTTATACAAAATAATTAATTTATTTCTTTTTTCATTTCAGACCATCATTCTGCTATAGTTAGTGAACAAGTTATAACATAATGAAATACTCTTTGGAAGATGAAGCATTGATATTGAACCTGCGTAAGGAGAAACTGGGGTGCAAAACGAATGAAGAAAGCGTTTCCAAATAAACGATGAACGATACCTGGACTTCAATATCTCATAAAGAAAAATCGATATCACAGGGTCGATCAAACGAAAAGAAGGCAGTGGAAGGCCAAAAACCACGTACTGAGGAAAATATTGACACGGTTTCATCCATGATATGCAGTCAAGAAGAACGGCCCCATCACCCACAAGTCCTTTAGGGAAATTTCAAAAACTACTGGTATTTCTACAGTGTTCGTCGTATAGTAAAAGATGATCTGGGTCTTAACTTTTTTAAAAGAGCGAAGTTCATAAGCTCACTGCATCAAATAAACAAGCAAGAGTTGAAAAATGTCGTGATCTGTTAGATCGATTCCCGGACAGAGAAGTGTCGAAAATATGGTTCAGCGACGAGAAGACATTTACAGTTGCCTCAACAATAAACACACAAAATGACCGAGTTTATGGAAGACAGGACAAAAAATCTATCAGTCTAGATCGACTTTGCAGGGAACATCCGCATTTTTCTCAAAAAGTCATAGTTTCCATCTATATTTCAAAGTTAGGGAAGTCAGAGAGTGTTTTTGTTGATCAAAATGCCAAAATCACTGGTGCTTATTCCCAATAAAAAAAATCCATGATGCGGTAGATCAATGGCGAGCAAGGTTGCAAGCGTGCATTGATAATTAATAGAGGAGGGCACATTCCGCATAATCTTGGACTCAATTAGGTAACTGTATAGAAACAGAAAGTTTTTCTACCCGTGTCTGTATAACAGCGAATTACAAAATAGTGGTTACAGTTAGCAAAAATCCAACTTCACCACGAGATAGACCATGAAATTCTATACAGGACACATATATTGATTGTACTTTGTACAAATAACATTTGATAAAGATAAAATTACATTGTTCAAAATCAGGGTAATATATTTTTTTTTACCCACCCTGTGTATATATATATATATATATATATAAGAATAAAATCCCAATGTTAAAAGCAATTAAAACGCGGTAATAAAAACCAACCCTAATAGACAGTTTATTTCCACAACAGTTTCGATGCCCACTGGCATCCTCTACGGGTGGATACAGAAAAACGAATGAACCACCCGAAGAGGATGCCAGTGGGCATCGAAACTGCTGTGGAAATAAACTCTCTCTATTAGAGTGGGTTTTTATTATCATATTTTGACCTTCATGTAGAAAAGTGGTTTTTTTGCATTAATTAAAACGCTAAAAACGGCGAAGCTTTTCGAGAACACCTCGTCTCTAGCGGTTGAACTAAAACTAAAACGTTAAGTCATACGCTGAAAGGTGCATAATAAAGCGTCATGCTTCAGGCAGCTCAAACCGACGGAGAATACTCGAAAAACAGGAGATTTTGAGAAGAAATTGGTCGTAAAATCAAGTGGAAAAGTTTCAAGTCTTATATTATCATATATTCAGTGCTTATATTTATTGAAATTTTCAATATTTTTTATGATGAAAGATTCAGCAAATTTTTGTTTGTCGTTATTATTAACATTGATATTAATAACGTTCACTTACTCCTAAATATTATGTTCATTATCTAAATGACGCCTATGTAAGGGTGAATTTACGTCAGCCGCACTTAAACTATCATATATTTATGAGGGTAAAGGTGTCTTTTAAAGTCGATGGTTTCGCCGATGTAATTCTTGGAATAGCACTTGCGAGGAATTTTTCTATATTCTAGAATTAAGAGAAGGGTTGGACTGCAAGTAGAGCAAAAATCTGTGGCACCATATTAAATTGAGGGGGGACGACGTTCCGTAATGACTGTGCATTAAAGACAGTGTTGTGAGTGACCTAGGGCATGGTTAATTAATCATTTTTAGAAAAAAGTGATGAATGATGAAATTTTCTAATTAATGAATGATTAACTGATTAAAAATTATTAAAAATTAAATACTTCAAAAGAGTAAGAAAGAGCTTTATTGTTTCTGTTGCGCGAGATAAGACTGAAGAAAACATTTTTCTCAAGCATTTAGTTTGCTTTAGTTCAAGAAATCAGGCATGGGGGGATTACAGTTTATACATGAAAAAAGGTGCCAAATTCAAATGATACATTACAAAATTTAAGGTAAAATGATGGTGAAATTATGAGGAAAATTAATCATTTCCCATCATTTTCTAAAAAGATGTTTTTGATTAATTTATGATTAAATTCGAAACAATGATTAACTGATTAATCACAACCCTGCCCGAGACTTGTGACAGTTACTTTTTTTGGTAACTAATTACAATTACGAGTTACTGTCTCAAATAAGTAACTAGTTAGTTACCAGTTACTGTTTCAAAAAAGTAACTAGTTGATAGTTGCTGTTTCAAAAAGTAACTAGTTAGCTACTTCTAAAGTTACTTTCGACATTTTTTCTGGTTTAGCGACGATCGGATCCTGAATCCTGATAAACATACTTTCCCTGAAAAGTGATTCTTGCCAAGATTGTTAACTTGTTTCATATTTGTTGTGATTTAAAGAATAAACAATGAGATATAATCATATTACTATTAAATATATATTGTTAATAAACAAAATACAGAAACACAGTATTATTTAAAATAAAGAACAAAATTATAATGCAAAGAATCATTCAGTTAAATCATAAAAAAATATTATTTCGTACGCAGAGAAATGTTTAATTTGACCCACAGAGAATTTAAAAATTTACATCATTCACTACACATTGAAGGAGGATAGAAAATCAGTCCTGCGCAAATAAATGCCGCAGACGCTGAACTGGCAGAGAGTGGAGTATTTAATGTAAATAAATACTAATTTAAGAAAATATTGATGTAATTTATATTGTTCCAATCTGAATATATAAATTATGTATAATTATTTTCGAAGCACTTAAGGCGTTGAATTATCGATCAATTATCAAGAACTTGCACTGTGCACAATATGTTCATCGAGCAAGACTTGTAAAAAAAAGTAACTACTAACGTTTTGCCTTCAAATAAAAAATATCTGTTAGAAGTCATAAATATTTATGATTTTTTGCAACTAGTTACAGTTACAATTACTCGTCCTAAAATGTAACTAGTTACCATTACACTTACTCAAAAAAGTAACGATTACGTCATAGCATTGATTAATGGGGACTATCAAAGTATCCTCAAATCCTTTGCGGATTTAACCAGTGAAGAGACTGTAATTTCATAGTTATTCTTTTAATTCGTATAGGGGAAGGTGGGGTACAGTGGGACAAAAAAATTAATTATATTAACCAAAATTCCATTTATTGCAGAATTGAGCTATAACTCACACGTTTCATAAAAAATCAAATGGGGCATTTTGTATTCAACTGGTGGCTAACTGCTTCTTTCCGTTAACCTAATAATTAGGTTCCAAGTTATGCCCCATATCTGTGCTGGGGCACAGTGGGACATAATTAAAATATATTAATTAGGTCGAAATTGATATCAAATTGCATGTAAGAGTTTTGTCGTTTTGTCTTTCCATAGGATGTTGGGGTTGGCAATATCATTTTTATATCTTCTAGTTTCACAGAAGCTATGTCAGCAGCTTGTGGGAAGATGAACCGGTTTGTTTTTTGCATTTTTCTTAAATACGACATTTCATAATCACCCTCTTCATCCTTAGATCCTGTTATTTGTCCCACATAATACTTAATAGGCTTTGTGTTAAATTCAACAATAATAAAAGCGTTCTCTTTGGTTCCTCATTCAGAGCATGAAATTGAGAAGGATCAATAGAAAAAAGGTCTTCTTCCAATAATTCATCCGCTGAATGATCTGAGAGGCTCAATTCTTCCTCACTAGATGCTGATGACCTATTTTCATTAAATAGCTGTCGAAGTTTAGATTTAAGGACCATCGCAACTGCTTCTTTTATGCACTCCTCCGTAAACAAACCAATATCAGTCTTTCGTCTTCCATTTCTGAGCATGACTTCGGATCTGAAAAAACATAAGGATGTTTTATTGTTAGTGTGTTTTACAACATATAACTATAAATATTTAAAATGTTATTTTAAAACCATAAACATACAACAATGTATCTCACAAATTACCTGGGGCACAGTGGGACACTGTCCCACTGTGCCGCATGACTGCTTGTCCCACTGTGCCCCGCAATGAATATTTACAAAGAAAATGGGGCATAGGTAAACACGAGACGAATTTCCATTATGTTATTTGTCCAATTGATGGCACATTCCCTGTGTTATTGTAACTCTTAACACAACGTTCTTCAAATAAACCAACAAGGAAGACATAACACCACGTAAGATCGAAAAAATTTACTTTACCTACCTGAAAATGAAGAATACGAAAAAAATCCTTGGCGTCTTCACCCGTCACAAAGCAAATGGTGTGGTCAGCTGAGCAGTAGTTCATCATCGTGCCACTAGGCGCCTGCTTGCCAGGGCTGCCAACTTCACGCTAAAAATTGCACTGTCCCGGTGTACTTTGTGTCCCACTGTGCCCCACTTTCCCCTACATAACATGATGGACTCTTGATTTACGACAGGCTAGAAAAGAGGTAGAAAACCTGTAATTTTCCCAGAGGAACGAAGTTTAGTAGAACTACTTATGCGCACCGATAATACCATCTGAAAGAAGACAAAGGTAAACCTTTTCATCATCATTGCCAAGACAAGAACAGATCCCTACTTCAGTTGGTAGAAGATTCATTCGCCGGAGGTTTCAAAATGAAACTGAGTTGCAGGACCAGTAAAGAAAAAAGGATTTCGCTTTTGCAAATAAATATGTTGCTTGATCTACTGAATAATGGCCCAAGTGTTTGTTCTGTGAAGAGAACCAGAACATTCATTTTGGGCAGGATCATCTGTACTACAGCATTCCAAGTACTGTACTGCTACCATTAAAAATTCTCCAAAGGTTTTGGTGCAGGGATGTTTTGCGCTCATTGTACAGAGGGAGTTTGATTTTGTCCAAAGGATACGACCGTGAATTCCAGTGTCTACTTAAACGTCCTCGAACAACATGCTCTAAGAACTGAGAACTGCTAAAATTGCGAGTAGTTTATGAAAAAACACATTTCAGTTTGGGAATAACCTGGTAACATTCCTGAACTCAATTTGACTAAAAATCTGTAGACTCCTGAAAATGAAATTCTCTGAAAAGAAGCTAAAACAAACTAGTTTGTTGGCCTGGAATGATCCCATAATTTATACTGTCCTTGCCCAGCAGTCATTGAAGTAGTATAGGTGTATTTGATGCGAGTGGGGGGATGCATTTTGTGTAAGTGGAGATTGTAGAGCCAAGAGAGAGTGCCACAGTGAGAAGAAGGTGCTAACCCCACAAAGTAGAAAACTGAATATAGAGTAACCTAACTAGAAAATAAGTGAATAAAAAAAAAAAAAATTTTGTTACACGGTTATTTTTATGTTGATATTTCAATGTTTCGTTGATTATTTAGGCATGATGATTTTAATTTTAAATGAACAAGAATTAGATGACTTAGTAAGAGACCTAGGTCTTACTAAATCCAAAGCAGAGTTGTTAACATCGCGTCTCCAAGAATGAAATTTATTAGATACTTGCTGCAAGGCTTCAAGCTACAGGAAAAGGCATCTGACTTTTGCATCTTTCTACGCAGTTCATGAGTCTTGGTATTATTGTTCTGATGTGGCTGGTCATTTTGAGGAAATGGGTGTAGAACTAAATCCAACAGAGTGGCGACTGTTCATAGACTCTTCAACAAGAATTTCGAAGGCTGTTTTGCTACACAATAACAATAAATATCCATCTATTCCTGTAGCTCACTCAGTTCACCTAAAAGAAGACTGAAAATGTAATGCATTTAATGGAGAAGATCAACTATGAAAAATACAAATGGGATGGCTGTGGAGACTTTAAAATGCTGGGTTTCCTACTTGGATTGCAAGGTGGATATACAAAGTTTTCATGCTTCCTTTGTTTATGATACAGCAGAGCAACAGGCCAGCACTATGTGAGAAGAGAATGGCCTACCAAAGCGTATTTAAACCCTGGTACTCACAATGTCATAAATAATGCTCTTGTTCAAACAGACAAGGTCTTGCTGCCACCTTTACATATTAAACTAGGGCTTGTGAAACAATTTGTGAAAGCCTTGGATATTTATGGTGATGCCTTCGAACATATACGATCAATGTTACCAAAGCTGTCTGAAGCCAAAGTCAGAGGAGGGATATTTGTTGGACCACAAGTAAGACAGATGCTGGCAAGCAGAATTAAAAGACAAAATGACTGCTGTTGAAAAAATGCATGGCAAGCATTTCGGCTTGTATCATAGTATGTGAGTTTCTGGGAATTACCAAAAGTGAAAATTAGAAAGGGCTTGTTGAAAATTTGATTGAAAATTTTGAAAGACTGGGATGTAGAATGTCATTGAAGCTTCATTATTTACATTCTCACTTGGACTTCTTCAGAGGAAATTTAGGTGACGTGAGTGAAGAACATTGTGAACGGTTCCATCAGGATATTTACACTATGGAGAAGAGGTACCATGGAAGGTGGGATGTAGCTATTATGGGTGACTACATCTTCACAAAAGAAAAAGCCGATCAAAAAATCATTTCTAAATGACCTAATTAATATGGCATAATACATGAGACATGTTTTAATTAAATAATTGCTGTTCTATGATGATGTATTGATTTAATTTGATAAAAGAATGTTTTTCTTTCTCTTTATCATACTAAAACTTTCATAATAAATTAAAATGTAGCATAAGTAGTATATTTAAATGCAAAATCTTATTTTGTGCCTTTTTTATTTTGTAAAAAAATCAAGGGATGCAACAAAGAAACCAATATCATTTTCGTAATCAGCATACCCACATTCACAAAGAAACACTAAAAACAAAGAGATAAACAAAATTTCCAAATTTTTGTTACATAGTGATAATCTAACCTAACTTATCTAAATTTTACAGCGAACTAAAGTTCATATTACATTGTCTGTGACAAATTTAGCATGTCTAACTAACTTTACCGCCCACGAGTTTTTAATGTAAGTGTTATATTTTTTTCTCTCTTAACATCAGTAAAACTTGATTCTTTTTTAAATCTATACGTTTTTAAATCTATTTTAAATCTATTTTATGTATTGTGCCAGTGCCAGTTCTGCATACCGTTTCTTGCGTTCCTTCTCCCATATCAAAATTGATAGTGATTAAATATGTTGAAACAGTGCTCTATAATACCATAAAAAATGTGAATATACGAAGATTACAGTTACAATTTTGTTTACCTTACCTGCAGCATTTAACTAAAAATAACTTATTATAATTTTACTTCAGTTTCTCTTGTGATATCTGGCACTCCCTCTAACAGACCGGAGGTATAATTGCATAGAGCGGCAGATGACTTTGAAAAGAGCTACACAGTAACGAACAAAGGAACGCACGGCACCTCCTCTGACAGCTAACACGAGAAGTTAAAAACTACAAATTCATGTAATGTAATTAACACAAAGCAAGAACGAGATTTAATAAATTACATAATATTTTCTAATTCATCATTCATCATGTTCGCAGATGTATTAAACAGAAGAGCAGAAATGGCGAATGGGAATAACTCAGCTCAGCAAATGCAAATATTCCCCCACCCCACCTCTTCCTTACACCGATGGGAGAGTATCCCTAAAGGAGAGAGTAACACAGTTTTGCTCACAACGACGTCTGTAAGGTTACAAACAAACAACTGCTATCTTACATGGATACATACTTCTTCTTTCTAGAATACAAGGGCGGAGTTGGATACAACTGACCTAAAACAAAAGGTCACCAACCTCACTGGAAAAATATCCACAATGGAAAGATACGTTGAAGACCAGGCGAATGAGAATGAGAAAATCCTCAGTGAACAAAGAAAAGAATCCTAGAAAGATACCTTCTTCCTCGCGGGACCCGGTATCCCAGAGGCGAACCAAAATGTGAATTCTAATACAGTAGTCGCAGAAGCTTAAACATCCCTCAAAATAACATTACCCAGGAGCATCGAGTGGGAAGACTCAGCAATGAGGGTGATAAAAAGACTAATTAAATTTAACCGTTGTGATTCTCATTGGAAGTCGGAAATTAGAAGTTCTCTCATGCAAATCAACCCAATATATTCATTAATGAATCGCTTTGTGATTAGAACAACAATCAACAATAACAATATCAACAATAATTGCATCACTGCGGAAGATTTAAATATAGAGCTTGCTAAAATAAACTCTAATAATAATGCTAATTTATTCTATAATCTCGTCATTGCAAATGGCTTTGATTTAATTATAACTAAGCCAACAAGACAACATGATACCATAGAAAACTCCACTTTATTAGACTAAATTCTAGTGAGAGCTCCCCTCGACTGGACGTCAGGTATACTCCTATTACGTATTGCGGACCATCTGCCGACATACACAATGCTAATTAGCCATTTACAAATAGAGGAGAAAATAAAAATTGACGATAGACCCTACAACTATAATAATAAAATGAAATTTGTCAGAAAAGTATCAAGTTTTGACTGGTCGAGAATGACTGAAAGTAACTGTGAAATAGAAACAAATTTTCAAACATTCTCAAACACTTAAATTGATATATTTAATGCTAATTTTCCTATAAAGTCGAAACTCGTGTTAAAAAATAATTATAACAACCAGTGGATCACTCCAGCTCTCATTGTGAGCATAAACCGCAAACATTATCTTTATAAACTATGGAAGAATGATATTATCAACAAACAAACATATAAAAATTATTGTAACAGACTAAATTTGCTCATAAAAGCCGCAAAAGCCGACCACTACTGTTCTAAAACTACGGAACAAACATCTAATCCTAAGAGATTGTGGGACACTTTAAAGATTTTACCTAACGCCATAAAAGAAAAGACAAATCCCGTAACTTCGTTATCACACGATGGATTTCCCTACTGGGATCCCAAAGATATGGCTAATTTATTAAACAATTTCTTTTCAAAAATAGGGAGCAATACGGCAACAGCCACTCCAGAATCAGACAATCACCATCAACAATATATATCATAACCCACACCAAATACTTTCTTCTTTGAACCAATTCTGCCAAACGAAACCTCAACTACATTGAAAAACTTTAAAAAAAACAAAGCGTTGATATCAGTTCAATTCTAATAAAAATATATAAACTAATATCAGATGATATAAAAACCCAACTCACAAGACTTATGAATGAGTCAATTGTACAAGGTGTATTCCCTGATTACCTGAAGATAGCCAGGATTTGTCTAGTATCCAAATCAGGTAATTCTGATTCTCCATCCAATTACCAGTCAATCTCCATCTTACCAACTTTAAGTAAAGTATTTGAAAGAATCTTATACAAAAGACTAATTAAATTCTAAGCTAAATACGACATCTTAACAAAAACATAATTTCGGTTTAGAGAAGGCCACACCACAGAAGACGCTATGAACATGAGTAGTATGCCCGCAAAAGGCCGAATGCAATTACAATGTAACACTGCAACATTGAATGCAACATGATGATAGTGTTTTTTACCCACTCACCCCCAATAATACAAATTTACTTACAGAAGGTCTCAAAAAGGTTTAATTGTTTCCTCGATCAGAGATATATCCAACGAGCTGTTATTTTCAATTGATTGAAGAAATCGCGTTCGTGCGCTATGATGAATAGGAAATAAAGTCTTTATATTGCAAATATAATAATAATAATACTAATAATAATAATAATAATAATAATAAAATTAATCATAATAATAATTATCTTTATTCAGAAAGAACACATTACATAAGATATATATTACATCCATATAGGTTTACACAATATTGGCGTTAACCTTTAATTTTCTATTTTCAGTGTCAAGTAGTTTAATTACAGTATTCTGATCTGAATATGCCATTGGGGAGCATTACAGCTTTTCAGGCAAAAAACTTTGAGATTTATTTCTATTTCTACAAAGGAAACTAAGAAATACAAATACATTAACTAAATGCAACTTTATTTAACTTTCCAGTGATTCTGTCATTACAAATGAAAATCGAAATAACCTTCGAAATAATAGAAAAGGGAGTGGTAAACAATATGGTATAATGACAAATATAATAGATAAGAAAAAATGGTAAACAATACGGTAAACTGAACTTGTCGAAATAACAATATAAGTAATTTCTATTATTATAAGTTAGAAATGATGATACAATCTTAAAATTACAAAAATACAGATAAATGAACCACATTATAACTATGGCGTAATATAATGGAGACTTTTAACATATAATTTATATAACTTGTGATTGCACTCAATTTAAGATTGTGAATTTTCATAATTATATAATAAGTGATTTTCTTTGTTTAGTAATATTTACCAATTGCAAATTATACGGTATGCTTATATGCAAACATACATTAATCGGAGTGAATGAAGTGTTTCTTTCGTGATTTTCGAAACGAAATTAATGATGGTGCTTGTCTGACATTAATAGGTATAGCGTTCCAGATATCTGCCTCTTTGTAAGAGAGAGCATTTCCTGCAATTCGCATTGAATAAATTAGTTTGTGTATGAAATTATTGAGAACCCTTGTATTATGATTATAGTTGGTCTGATGGACGAAGTATAGTTTCTATTATTAACAACTTTGTACATACTGATACCGACAGTACGTCTATATGGGTCATTTAGTTTTAGAATATTAAAATTTTTTAACATTGGAGACGTATGAGATCGTCTGTTATTATTGTTTAATAGAGGTCGTAACATTTTTTATGGATTACTTCTAGCGGATATCGTACATAATTCTTTGTACTACCCCATGCTGTGATTCCGTATTGTAAGTGTGGATGAATAAGTGAGTAATACAGTGTGAGGAGGGCATTTTGGGGAAATGTTTTTTGAGTTTGAATATTATGTAGATAAATCTAGATATTTTCAAATTCATATGTTGTGTGTGGCTCTTGAAATTTAATTTTTCATCTTACTTGATGCCAAGAACTTCAACTTCATTTACTTTTGCAAGAGAATTGTTTCCAGTTATTAATGGAGTGTGCGCGATCACAGATTTTTTAGTTACAATCATATATGATGATTTTGTGAAGTTTATTAAAAGCTCATTTGCACACATTCATTTATAGACATGATCTAATTGCCTGTTCACTTCATTCATTAGGTAGCTGATATCGTGGTATGTAGAAGTGAGTGTTGTATCGTCTGCATACTGAATACAGTTTAATGTTGTTTGATAAAAATAATTTACATGTAGTAAGAAAAGTAAGGGTCCAAGGACAAATCCTTGTGAAACCCCACCTTCCAATATAGCATATTCTGATGAAATGTCATTAACTTTAACATACTGGTAACGATTAGAGAGATATGATTTAAACCAATTCAGCATATATCCCCTTATCTTACTAGATAAATTAAAAACATATGGCATATCATGTGAGAACGTATGAAAGGCTTTCGACAGATCAAAGAAACGCAAGATTTTTTTTTTATAGTTTAGGCTTTTGTAGATATTTTCAAACAGCATGTTAGTAGTATGTCCGCAAAAATGTATAGTGCATTTGCATGCAACATGAGGGATAGTGTTTTGACCCCTCCCCTTTCAGGCCCCCACCAATATATATATATATATATGAGTTGTATACATGTGAACTCCAAGGGGTAACCTAGTCTGGCTGCTCAGGTCCACTCAAAAATATAGGCATGTGGGTGTGTAAATGTGGATAGCCTAAACACAAAAAGAAAGAGATCTATCCATTCGTAACCATGGAGCATCGAATAAGGGTGTCTTCAGCATCACGGCCATCAGGCTTAGAAGGCAGCCAATCACCTGACAGCCAATCGTATAGGGTGTACACAGTTATTTGCCTACATATAAGCTATCATCGCTTTGCCTCAAAATCACACATGTAGAGTGAATTAACGCAGTTCTATCCCAAAAAACGAGCCCTTAGAATACCTCACAATTACACATAGCCATATTTCAACTTTACAATACCTCACAATTCCCATCCCACACAGCCCCATCTCGAAAATAAATACATGCCACACTTCATAGACAGCACCACCAACACCACCCATTAGACCGGTAAGGTCTCAAATAATAGTCAGATAACATTGTTATGAAGCTCGTGACAAAAAGCCGCCAGAAGGACCAGGGTTGTGATGTATTGGAGTCCGGTCTCTTCTTTCAAACAAAAACTGAAACACGGTAAACCAAATTTAAAGCAAAAACAAAATTTTTGCCTTAATCTAGAAATATATTAATACTTTTTGTAATAAGATTTTAAATCTTATTACAAAAAGTATTAATATATGTAACTTTATAATAACACTAGTTTTCAGTTTTAGGGCTAACTTAATTTTTTATAAAACTATCCTATTTTTGAACGGGTCCAATGTTTCACAATATATAAAAAGTCGGCGAGCAGCAGTCAATTAATTTCAGAAATAAATACACGGATATACTATATAAGACAAATATATACAGGAAAAATCTATATAAATACATTCTTTAGTAGGTATCAACACGAATGCATGTGCAGAATAATAAATGATCATTCTTTTACCGGCTAAATCTTACAAACTTCTCAACACCTGGACTGAGAGTTGCCAGCGAGGTCTTTAAACCAATATTATTTTCCTAAACGCATTTTACTAATCAAAATATGTTAATGAATTTATGTAAATCGTTTTAGATACATGGGTAGCTATAATTTACTGTAGGTTTATTTTACAGTACTTCCTTTAAACCCACCAGCTGACGGTAAAGTTGTCAGATGTATCAAGACACTGGTCCTGCCTAATAACTTTGTATATATAAGAGATCTGGTGTGAAAAGTTGACAGCGAGGTTTTTGCAAGAATAATATTTTTCTAAACGCGGTCCTTCATTGTCATATTGCTCAACCAGATAAATTTAAAGAATTGCTAGCACTAAATCAAACATACAGCCGTTTTCTAAATATACGCTTAAACAATACTATTTTATTATATATGTAAACGATTATTTAAATTAAGCATCTGATTTCCTTCGCAGTAAAAAACAGCTGGGAACTCAGCCTCCATTCTTGACACATAACTGTCGCAGTAATTGTTTTCAGACTAATAATTAAGTTTTTAAGTATATATATAAGTTTCTGGAAATTCTTTCATGATGGGCAAAATAGGAATAATTGAAGATATTTATCACATATATTATCGCATATATCTACATCAAACATAACACAGCCAGTAGACGCAAATACAGGGTGTACATAAAGTCAGGATCTATTTTTGTGAAGCACTTGGAAATTATATGGAATTCAATCATAAAATGATAAAGTGGTAACATTTATTAAATAATTAAGAGTAGGATTCGACGTGACGCCCATCAGTATCCCTGCACAGTTCAAATCGTTCCGCTGCATTTCTAAACACATTCTGGAGCATTTGCGGGTTATGTTATCTGCAGCAGTTCGTATACGTGTACGTAAGTTTTCAAGACTCGTAATCTTCGTCTGATAGACGTGCGATTTGATAAAGCCCCATGCAAAGAAATCTAAAGGAGTTAAATCTGGTGATCTCGCTGGCCAAGGTCTGTTGCTTCCGCGTCCGATCCAGCGATTTGGAAAACGTCCATTTAGATAATCCTGAACAATTTTGGCATAGTGACAAGGAGCACCATCATGTTGATAGACGACGGTACTAACAATCCTATCCTCGTTAACACAATTTCCTAACGAACTGAATTTCCCGTCTTTAGTCCGGAGATCCCTCCTACGACTTCAACCTCGTCCGTTCTGAATCTGTTTTTCCAAGCTTCGGATTCCTCCTTATATACGGGAGAGTTTCATTGTTCTCATGCGTCAGAAGCACGTGATAGTCGCGTGAGACGCTTTAGCAATCCAGTTTCTCACAGTTGAACGGAAGTACGCGAAAAGTCGCGTGAACCTTTCGGCAGTACTTGAAAGGGCAAGGTTGAAAGGTCGCGAGTGTTGATTGTTCATGTTCTCAGGCCCCATGCGGATCGCCATGTATAACAGATTCGTCTATTTAAAAAAAAAAAAAAAAAGGATAAAAAAAAGTGTAACCGGTCCGTATCAGAAGATCGGGTTTGGTAAAGATTAATTAAAGATTACGCCATTGCTGCCACTGTGATCATGTTAAAAGTTTGGAAGGTTATTATCGGATTAAATTCCAAAATTAAATTAAAAATCCCTTTGAATGTGAACACTATACGAAAATGGGACATATCTTATTACAGTTGTTATTTCTCATAAAATTTTTAAAGAGCACTTTAGGTGAATCAAGATAATTAGTATTTTAGATAAAAAATATTCTACATTTGAGAAATCGATTTGTAATTGAAACGATTTCATTTAAGATTTCGAGGAAAACTAAATTAAAATTATCTCAGTTTACAAAGTATGTTGTTTATATGAGTCTTTTAGCGTCGATACGCTATTAATCATGATGTGAACATCTTCAATCATCAATTATAACAGTAGGCATGAGCAATTTGTTAAATAATTTATTTACACAATAATTATAGCAAATGAATTTGAAATTATACTAATAACAAGAAACTAATTTAATATTAATCCCACTTATATTATATAATATAATTTTTGCACCTCTGTTTTTGTCTTTTTAAGGTAATTAATACATGTAATTTATGGTTAGTTAAATTTCATGCGAGTTACAGCTCGCTTTCTTAAGCGCGACTGATGGCTTCCCAAAAGTGAATCATTTATTTATAGTAACAAGGAGCTGGGTTTCTTGGGATTTCTTAGGATCCGAGGCTTAGCTGTTAGCCCAATAGACCTGTTCAAAAATTAATTGATCTCAAGCAAGTCAATGGAAAGAACTTCTACAATCTTTAGCTATGCTTTTCAGGGTAAAATAAAGGGATTAGATTCGTCTATTAAATTTGAAATATTTTTGTGGACCTTCCATGTTCTCTATTGAAGGGAATAAGTTTTATCGTAATTATCTAGTTTAGTTGTAATTAAGGGATAATATATGAATAATTTATTAATTTTTAGGGGTAACTAAAGAATTTAGTTTAGGGAATCAGGGCGTGATTTTATGTAGTGTTGAATAAGAATAGGGAAATTTTTTCTTTTTGTATTATGAATTTTCATGGTTTTAAAGCCCTGTCAAAATTTAGACAATTTGAATTCGACCTTCCTTCACAAGAATAAGCGATATAATTGTTTGTAAAAATTAAGGAATTAATTCCTCTGGAAAATTCTAAAAATCTTTACAGAATTTATTAAGTTCTCCCTGAAGGGGAATTCGTTATATGAGGGAAAACTAAATTTTTTTCCATAATTATTTCTTAATATTTGGAAATTAGATTTATATTTAAAGGGATAACTAAAGTTTTCTGCATGAAAGGATCCTCACTTATATTTCATTTTCTACGAGTTACAGGATATACAATATAAGAAATACCATCGTAAACATTATACGGTGCATAAATTATACATAAAGGAAAGAATAGTAAGAAAGGAAAATCACAGTTCAGAGATTATTTTACATAAAATTTGTTCATAACGTAATTTTTTCAGGTTCTATGTATAACAAATCCTTTTGAAAAATCTACTCCTCCAAGGACACCGCATTAGCTGCGTATTGTTTAGCGAGTACGTTTAGCTGTTATCTAGAGGTTTTAGTAATTTTTAAAGTTAAACTAGTAACCTTTTAGGTAATTCTTAAGGAGAATTGTTTACTTTATAAAAACAATTTCGCTTCGTAATTAATTATTTCCGCAGAATAAGGCGACGTCGAAGGATTTATACTATGCTTTTATATACTAATTTTTTAATTTTATTTAACTAATGTAAGATATTTTCTTACAGTAAGGTGGGTTATATTTTAAGGTATTAAATATCATAGATAAAAATAAGAATAGAGAGTTTAGTGAACATTAAACGTTATGAACACAATGCAGTTATAAAATTAACATTTTCACGCTTTACGCATTTTACTTGTTTATCATTATGTTATTGACGAAAGAGTTATGAATCACATCCTGAGTATGTTTATAAGAAGTTTAATTTCTTAGGATAACTCTTGTAAGTTCGCACTGTGATGTATAAGATTTATCATTTTGGAAGGAAAGTATAGCAGGAATGAATATGAAATACATAGTAGGAGTAATAAAATAAAATTTACAGAGAGTAACTAATCCACAAATCGGAATCTGAGTCATCCGAATCCCGTAATGAGTCAAATGGACTATACTTTAAATGCACATTGTTGAAATAATATCGGTTACTTTATTAAATTCCTTTAATTGATAGTATCCTGTGAAATAAGTTTCCTCATCCACTATTTGGATCGTGGCATCTTTTTCGACATAGATACACTGCAAGAAAGTTAATATACCTGGACGAAGGGGCAAATTGGCTAAATGTATCCGATTTAGAGAATTATGTTCAATGACAAGTGTGACTAGTTTTTTAGTCGTATTGAATCCGGTGAAAAGTATTGTTTAAAGTTAATGAGTGTAAAATTCCTCAATTTGAATAGGCTGCATAAAAAACTGATGGCAGCGTGTCATTTGATAATTTTAAAGTAAGTATTCTGGGAAACGCTCTTAAGAAACGGTTAAGTGTTTTCAGAAGTACAATCAAATTGTATTCTCTCTAATATTAATGTTTTTATTCGTCCAAATCTTTGCAAGGAGTTCAACTACTCTTCCGTCTTAAAGAGGCGACGACCTTGAAATGCGAAAATTTCTAAACTGTTTATATTTAACTTCAAAGGCATATAAATAATTGTTTAATATGAATAACAAATTTTTGGTTGTAATTGCTTTAAAAACGAGATCCTTACGGGATAACTCAGTAGAGATTAAATCTCCATTTCGTTAAGACAAACCCCAAAACATATTTGTTTTCTCAAGAAGGTGAATAAATAATTCAGAATTTCAATCGGAAGTTCATCAAGGTTCATCTTTCCGAATTTCCAATGTTCTTTCCTTGGAGAGATCAATTAATGAATTATACAAGTTATGATTCTTACTTTACACTCTCTTATCTTAACACTAAAAACACTTATTCACTAACTTTTTAAGCGATTATTATTAATATAATCACTACACACAAACTCGAGCGTGTACTTGATACATATTTAATTTTTAATTGCAAGCAAGTGATATATGCAATAATATAATTATTTTCAAATAAGCATTACGATGGAGAAAGAGTTATTTTGTGGGACCGAATAGTCCGGACGGGTTAGAGCTCAGCTTGTGTACTGGAGGGTTTCTTTTAACGGTATTCTGGTTGTCTCTCGTAATTCATCTCTTCATAGCCAGGATTCTGCGTCACTTCCGGTCGGCGGTAAGACCTAACTGAGTGAGGTTGCCTTCTGGCTGGTTCTGGGCTTGATAGAGAAAAATGGAGTCTATGTGGGGGACTTCTAGGTGGTGTTGTTGATCGAGTCATTGGAATTTCTTCCGGAGGGCTCGATGTTGAGGCATCGGCTTCTGCAGGTGTTGCAGTCCTGAAGGCCAGTGATGAATAACGTCGATGGTAACAGTACTTACGACATACTGTGATCCCGATTATGGCTGCTCCGAGGATGAGGCAAATGGTTAACGTGGAGTATGAAATTAAACAAGACTCCGTTTCTGGAAAGGGTTTGCGCCCCGGTTCTTAGAGCGTACAGCAGGAGAACGAAAATCATCCTCTGCAGCAGCAATAAATCGCGGTGACCATCCATTTCTCAAGTAAAGTTAATATGAATATAAAATAATAAATTTGATTAATTTTGAACAGTTATATACAATTTTTCCATGAAAATAGTGAGTATCTTTAAGTTATTTAAATATAACACTTAATTCTCTCCTGCATCAACTTCTTCACAATTCTAAAAAGAACTGTTTTGGGAAATTCCATTTCAAATAGCTGAAATATAACTTTCTTGTTTGTGAGTTAATTAATTCATTTACTTCTCACACCTTCATATCCTGTTTACATAAAATGAATTGTTCTCATGGTAACGAAAGAATTTATATATGCTGAAATATAAAAATGCTCTTTCACATTTAAATTTGGGTGAGATAAAATTTCTTAGCCAAGACCGTAGAGAAACGAAAGTCGTTTTACCTATCCTATGAATACATATATACCTATTAAAGAGTTTATAAGGGAACGTTTGCTCCCGTAGTTTTGTCCTCCTTTTAATCTCTTATCCTTCCTAATAATTTATAAGAGAGTATATACGTAATTTTATAAGCAAGAATCTATATAAGCACTAAGTTAAGTTTGTAATAAAGTTCCTTTCGTATCGTAATATATTCGTTCCATTCTTATAATTAGCGCAGTCGTTTACCGTCTAGATGAGGGATCGTGTATAAGTAACGTTTTCAGGGGGTCTGTTTACGTGATCCCATGGATTCTTTGTTTCTTCATACCTACTTCTGATCCTCGATGGTTCATTTGTTGTTTCCTTTGATCTGATTAAGTAAAGTGCCCTTTTAGGGATGACTAATTCAGGTTCAAATTTTTAATTAGTTTCTACTGTTATTTCCGAATTGGTGTCATTTGGGACTACTTCTTCGGAAGACCCTTCTTCCCTTGTGGTAGGAACTGGAATTCTTTTACCGGTGTAGAGATCTACAGATCTACAGAAGCTAAGGCTAACAAAGACCCTAAGATCCACTCTAAGGCTAGCCCGAGAGAAAGGAAAGAGTAGGGGGTTAAGAGAAGAGAATAAGGGGTTAAGTAAGGAGCAACACCTATCATTCGTGGGTTAACATTCATTCAGAAAAAGAGGAAAAAAGTCTCACCACCATCATCCGCCGGCCACTGCCGACAAGTCAGAAAAATAGTCGAAGAAAATAGAAGAGGGGTGAAAGATGAAAAGAAGTAAAATAAGAACGCTTACAAACCATGCAAACACAGTCTTAACTCACTGTCATACCATGCAAACTACAAACATGCAAGTAAAGAGAGTTACAGACATGCAAGAAAGGAGATAAGAAAAAAAAAAAAAAGTAGGTGCAGTTAAACAAAAAGTGGGTTAGTTTACGCTACGAGCTACATCTACGTTCGTGTTAGTCTAATTTTTTTTTTTTTTTATTGCTGGCATCACACGCTGGCATGTCACAAGCTGGCATTCATCGTCAACAAACTCATCCTCGAGCACCACCACCAGAGCTCCTGTTGTTAACTTTCTTTTTTAATTTTAAACAACGTTAATACTTTTAAAATGTCTGTCAAGACGGTTCTTAAACATATTAACGCTGGTAGAATGAACGACTGACGCGGGAAGATTATTCCATTTATCAATTACTTTAAACGTAAGGAAGTTTTTAGCGATATTAGTAATGAAACGTCTGCCACGCAACTTAAATCCGTTATTGCGAGTATTACTATTATCGAAAGTGAACAATTTGTCAAAATTTACGTTATCGATGTTATTAACGATTTTGAAAACTTCAATAAGCTCCCCCCTTAATCTTCTAGTTTCGAGTGAATACAAGTCTAACTCTTTAATCCTATCTTCATAAGGCCTATTGCGCAACGACGGAATAAGTTTCGTGGCACGACGCTGAACCCTTTCTAACCTATCAATATCCTCACGCAAGTACGGGCACCAAAACTGAACGGCATATTCTAAATGAGGCCTGACTAGGGACTTGTAAAGGGGCAATATAATATCCTTCGATTTCAATTGGAAATTACGCGCTATGAAGCCTAACATCCTATTAGCTTTTGCGCAAGACTCCAGGCACTGGTTCCTAACCTTTAAATCCTTAGATACGCGTACGCCTAAATCTACTTCCTCGTCAACGCTCGCTAACTCCTATCATCCATCGTGTGTAATTATTGTTGCGAGAACCTATATGCAAAACTTTACATTTGTCTACGTTAAATTGCATCTGCCACTTATCTGTCCACTCCATAATCCTATTTACATCGTCTTGGAGCCTATTACTATCGTCATCGTTAACAATCTTACCGCCTATTTTAGTATCGTCCGCGAATTTTGACACGTTACTAGTCAATCCTACATCTATGTCGTTAATGTAAATTACGAATAGAAATGGGCCTAAACTGAACCCTGTGGGACACCGCTACCTACATCTAACCACCCCGATTCACTACCATTAACTACGACCCTCTGCCTCCTAGCACGAAGCCATTCTTCTAACCAGTTGGCTACCTGACCGCGTATATCGTGCGCTTTAACCTTCGCAATTAGTCTCCTATGCGGAACTGTATCGAACGCCTTTTTAAAATCTAAATAAATAACGTCAGCTGCCCTATGCCTATCGTATTCGCGCACTATTTCGTTATAAAATTCTAACAAATTAGTTAAGCAAGACCTATGGCGTCGAAACCCATGCTGACTACTATTAATCAAATCTCTACTTTCTAAGTGATCGATAATACGATCCCTAACTACGGATTCCAAAAGTTTACCGATAATTGACGTTAAGCTAATGGGCCTATAATTGCTAGCTACCGCGCGGTCGCCTTTTTTAAAAATAGGCGTGACGTTAGCTAATTTGAAGTCTTCAGGAATAATCGCCGTTTCGAGTGACTGATTAAAAATCTTCGTTAAGGGGCCTACGATAACGTTTTTCAAATCTTTCAAATGTCTGGGATAAAAAGCGTCAGGGCCTGGAGCCTTGCTAACTTTTAGCCTATCGATAAAATGCGCAATCTCAGCCTCGTAAACAGTTATTTCATCTAAAATAGTCTCGCTACTAAATGGAACGATATCGTCCACGTCGGGGACATTATTTACGTCTTCTATGGTAAAAACTGTCGCAAAAAAGTTAGTGAAAATACCCGCCATCGCCTGAGGGTCAGAAGCCAAAGCGCCATTAACATCCACTAGAGGGCCTATGTTATCTTTTACCGGCTTACGATTATTTACGTATTCAAAAAACTTTTTTGGATTATGTTTACTATCCGCAGCTATAACTATCTCTAAATTACGCTTGGCATTCCTAACTGATCTTTTAACCTGACGCCTTAGCTCGATATATCTATTAAAGTTAGCTGCCGTGCCATTGCACTTACTAAGCCTATACGCTCTATTACGCTCTATTATAAACTCTCCTATTTCCCTACTCCACCACTTCGGCCTACCACGATTTCTAACGCGCTTGGGCCTACGAGGAATAAACTCCCTTTCAATATTCCTAAAACTTTCTTTAAACGCCACCCAACGCAAATTTGTGTCATTACCCATAAATAAGTTATCCCAGTCCACTACTCTCATCCTATCAGCAAAACTATCAAAATTAGCCCTACGAAAATCAGGGACTTCCACTACATTACTATCCTGGGTGTTTTCTATCAATAACTTAAACCTAAGAATTTGGTGATCGCTACATCCTAAACTCTCGCCTACTTCTAAACCTTCGACTATATTCTCGCCGTTCGTCATCACTAAATCTAAGATATTATCACCGCGCGTTGGTTCGGTAACTATCTGTCGTAAAAAGTTATCGTCCATAAACTCAACCAGTCTCAAACCCTCTTCATTACCCGTAAAATTCTCGTAATTAACATTAGGGCAGTCTCCGACAATTATACTATTCCGATTGTCAATAAAATTACCAAGAAGTGAGTAAAATCTAGTATCTATATCGAGGGGTTGAACGGGAGGTGTATAAACAACAACAAAATTAAAACTAATACTACGCGCCCTAACTTCAACACAGATCGCATTAATTGCTGCCGGAAAATCTAACTTAACCTCGATAGCCCTAAGGGAATTACGAATGTACAGCAAAACGCCTCCTCCAAATCTATGTAACCTATCATTAGTAAAGAGTTTAAAACCCGGTATATCAAGTTCCCCCAACAAGTCCCGAGTCACGGTATTTAACCAAGTTTCAGTGATAGCAACTATATCATAGTTGCCGGAATAAATTACCGCCTTAAATTCATTTAATTTATTTCTAATACTACGCGCGTTGCAATAAAAGACGTTTAAGTTATTTTTTACCACGGGCCCGCGTTTTAAACTATTTATCACGTCGGGCCCGCGTTTTAAACTATTTATCACGTCGGGCCCGCGTTTCCCGGACCCACAACGTTTAAAGAAGGCTTCGACCTATACAGCTTTCGAACGTTTTCGTCTATTAACCTACCTAGCCTAGCATTACCTATTTCATTAAAATGCACCCCATCTTTTATAAAAAGGCTAGGATCATTGCTTGGATCATTGAATTCGGACCACAGCTTTACGAAGGGTACACTTTCCTCAGCACAAATCTCTTCTAATTTGTTATTCAAAAATATTGTTTTGGACGTAATTCTAAGACCCAACCCGTGCCTAGGGGTAATACCTAGAACTAAAGACCTATCTGACCTCGCCTTCAGGGACCTAATTAACCCCCTATATCTCTCCAAAAGGTCAGGCACTCTCGTATCGGGCCTATACGAGTCGTTGCCTCCTACCATCGTCACCAACATTGAGTGACGGGAAGCAACGTCAACCCTATCCACTTCGTCTCTAACTCTGTCAACCCTGGCCCCTGGGAGACAGACCCTCCTCCTATTGGTTGGATTCCGTTTAACGAACTCTTTGTCCATGTGGCGCACTAAAGAGTCCCCAATTAAAATAGTTTCCCCCTCATTCACGTCCCTTTCCAAATGGGCGAAAGGGTTCGAAACCTCGATAGGGGGGGGATTCCTATCACCTAATGTACGCGGCCTAGCTCCTCCCTTAACCTCTCTAAATCCCTAGCTATCTACTACTCTCGGACTAACCTTAACCTCTTGCTCAACTCTATCTAACCTTCCCGACAAACTACCTAAACTGGAAACTAAGTTACGCACCTCACCCTTCAAATTACTAACGTCTTCAACGTTAGTATTGGTTCGGCTTCCGTCAACCGTAGCCCTAACCCTGTCCTCATCAAGCGTTGCAAGTCTATCCGCTACCTCACGTACACTGCGTTTTATGTCAACTAATTCCTCCATGAACTCGCAAAAGAAACAAACTGATCTATCGGTAATCGCCATTGGACCGCCGTTATAATCCTTAAATTCTGAATCCCACCGGTTAACCCTACACCTAACACACGACGCTTTTTGCGACGGCATCGCGGAGTTAAAAATTTAAACCGTCACAGGTATAAGTTAAATTAAGCCGGCACGCTATGAAAACTTCTAAATCGCTAAAAACCACTAATTCAATTACTTAACTATAACAACGTGAATTTAAACGCAAGTATATAAAATTCAAAACTATCCAAAAGTAAAATTCACAGCAATATATAAAAGTAGATGCAAAATCAGAGAGCTCAGGAAATGCTTAGAGGAGTTATTGACCTGACTCTTGGTATCTTCAAGCTTCCTTTTCTTGTGCGTGTCTATCAACTCTGTTTTTATATTATTTAAATGCACTCTTATCTCAGAGTGATTGGGTCTTTGACAAGGTATATATAGTCATTTAGTTTTGCTATTACGTCACAAGAATCTTCGTAAGGGGCTTGCAATGCTTTAGATAAGCCTGGAATGGGTGTCCATTTTATATAGACCTTTTCTCCTTTCTGAATTTCTCGCAAGCTTCTTCGCTTAGTTCTTTGCTTCATTACTCGTTGTTGTTGTTCTTTTAGATTCTTTCTAACTGTTTGATACGCTTCCTCCTTCATATACGAGTGCCTCCATTTATTTTTATCTAGGTCTATGGGTGCGGCTCCCAAGCTACCTACTTCAATAGGAATGGCGTCATTCCTACCAAACATTAAAATAAATGGTCTTTCTTGCGTTGTATTATGTATAATGTTGTTATGGATATACTTTTCAATGGTAGATATTTATCCCAGTAATCAACTACTCGATCCTCTATCAGGGTTCGTAGAGCATTTTTTAGAGAGTAGTTATATCTCTCAACGGGGCCCGGACTTTCCGGATGAGCTGGAGCTCCAAAACTTTGATTAATGCGATATTTCTTTGCCAAATGGGAAATAATTTCGTTCGTAAATTCAGTCCCATTGTCTGTTTTTAGACTCTTCATCTTTCCATAAGTTAGGATGTTGTGTCGGAATATGTACTTTGCAACCGAAGTTGCGGTTTTGTCCTTCAGAGGATATAATTCAATAAATTTAGTGAATCCATCTATTAGGACTAACACATAGGCAAAGTGGTCTCGCGAACGTGTGAATGGACCCACCAGGTCGGCATACACCAGGTCTAGTGGTCCAATACAAGAGGGAGTTTCCCCCAAGGGGGCCTTTCGAGGGTTGATGTTTTTATATTTATTGCAAATGACGCATTCGACTAGTAGTATAATTGCAACATTTATTGGTAGGTTTTTGATTCTGCTATGTGGCCTTTAGTGGTAGAATTGTGGAATTGTGTTAGAGCTTTCTTTTGTAGCTCAAAATCCGGTAGATAAATCTTATCTAATTCCTTGTCATGCAAAATTCGGGTCGAATAAATTAATCCATCAATAATCTTGAAATGTTTGTTCTCGTCTCATTTCAATATCCCTTTACACCTTTCATCCAGGCCTTGCGCTCGACGAATGCCATTCTGGGATATTTCAGGTACCGCTTCATCGTGTAGAATTTTTTCAATCAGCGTACTTGGTTTAAGATTTTCTCTGTCCAGATTTCGGTTTTGGTTTCTAGCAACTACATTTACTGGATGGTCCTTAACCTCGGACCTTAGTTCTTCCTCGTTTTTCACGCAACGACTCATTAGATCGGCTATGAAATTCCTTTCTCCTTTGACATTTCGAACGTTAGGTCAAATTCTTACAGCGTAATAAACCATTTTGTCAAACTTTTTGATGATTGATTTATTACCAGGCTTATTAAAGATCGGTGATCAGTTCGTAATATAACTTTAGGTCCTAATATGAGGGCACGGAAATGATTTAGTGCCAAGATGATACCTAGCCCTTCCTTCTTGAAGACTGAGTAGCGCCACTGGGTGTCGTTGAATCCTTTGCTGTAATATTCCAATGGGACCAACTCACCTTCGTTCTCCTGCATCAGGAATGCTCCACTGGCCTTTTCTAATGCATCCGTATACAGGTGGAACGGTTTATTAGGATTTGGATGTCTCAACAGAGTTTTGGAGGTAATAACCCTTTTTACCTTGGCCAAGGCTTTCTCTCGATCTTTTGTCCATTCAAACTTTTCTTTCTTCCGGAACAAAGCATGGATTAGCTCCAGAAGTTCAGTGGCATTTGATATATAGCATTTGTAATAGTTTATCAGTCCCAACAATGACTGTACTTCCTTCACTGTATTGGGGTTTCAACCTTTTAATAGCTTCAACTTTATGAAGGCTAGGTGACATACCTTCCCTTGTAATATCATGACCCAGGAACGCGACCTTCGGTTGAAAGAACTGGGATTTACTTAACTTGAATTTCAGGTTATTTTCTCGCAATCTTTCCAAGACTAGTCTAATGTTCTTCTCGTGTTCTTTGGTTTTTCCGAAGATTAATATATCGTCTATGAAGACATACACCTGTTTCCCAGTCAGGTCATGAAATAAGTTACTCATAATGGAACTGAAAACGTTTGGCGCCATTTTCAGACCAAAAGGTATAACTTCATACAAGTTATTTCAAGAAAACGCGGTCAGGTCTTGTGATCTTTTGTCCAGGGCTATCTGATGATAGCTCTGTGCCAGATCAATGGTGGAGAAACACTTTTTTCTCCCCAAGCTCCGGAATATGGTCCCTATGTCTGGTAGCTTAAACCTTGAAGTTTTCAGTACTTTATCTAAATTTCTATAATCAACTACCAATCTATTTTTGTTCTTTTGCTTAACTAATAAAAGAAGGCTATTGAAATCACTGTTTCGTCGTTCGATGAGCCCATGTCGCTCTAGTTCGGCGACCTGTCTGGATACTTCTTCACGATATTTAAATGGTAATCTATACTGGGGAGTGTATACGGGGCCATATTTGGGATCAAGTTCCAGTGAAAGTTCATAACCTTTTAACAATCCCAATTCGTCTTCTTCTATAAATACTACATTAAGGTAATCCAGGAGTATCTGTTCTAATTGACATCTCGTTTCAGGGTTTAGATTCACTGTCGTACGAAATCTTATATTTCTTCTAATTTTTGTTCGATAGTCTTTTGTGGCCGTGTGAAATCATTCATCATCTCTCGTTCGTAAATTTCCTCAGATATCTCGTTCATGAACATTTCTCGTTCGTGATCCATTACTCGGTTTATCTCATCTTCTCCTATTAGGTCTTTAGTCCTTTCTGCATTGTACAGACACTGCCCTTGTCTTTTGCATTCCTGTCCTTCTTCACAGTTGCAATATTGTAAAACTTCACCAAATATCTTTAGCTTCTCGACAGTAACCTTGACTCTGTCATTTTCGGATTTATTGTGTACTACTATCAATATCTGTCCGTTTTCATTCACACATGCCAGTTGTGGTTCGATATTTAAGTTAAGAGGATGCGTTTCTGCTTCGAATATCAACGTAGTTTCTTCTTTTAATGGAATACTTGACTGAAGTTCCAAGAAGGCTCCAGCCAAGGGGGCTATCGAAGCTGATCCTTTTCCCAATTTAAGCGGGATATCTACTAAATTTATTTTCTCAAAGTTCCGGTTCTCCTTACCTGCGGGTTTAAGTATCTTAGATACCACCGGAATTTGATTTTCCCTTACATGAATCGCAAATACTCTTCCTTTACCTTCAATTCTTATATGATTGTCTCTAATGAAATCAGCTCCAATAATAATACTTAATCCTACGGGTAAGTCTTTAACTATCATAGCATTTATTTCATATGTCTCTTCGTTAATTTTCATTACCATTTTATTTGTCCCATTGTGGTAAGTTTTTCATCATACACCGCTTACAGCTTCGTCTAGTTTCTTTTATTTGGTTCCTTAACCCAATTACATCAATTAATGTTTTCTTAATAAGACAAATATCAGCCCCGGTATCCAGAAGAGCTAAAGGCGCAATTTCATTTATTTTTACCGGAATTACTGGATATTGAAATGTTCGCATGGCATACATGGGGCAGTGGGAAATCTGCTAAGCGTCTTGGAGATCTCCCACAGCATTAATTCTAAAAGAACGAAGAATCCCTTTATAATTTATTTGTCCCTTTAATATATAATTTCTTTTACTGTAAGTGCTTCCATTTTTATACTCCTTCACAATACTTTACTACTAATCCATTTTCATCTACCCTTATGATTTCGTCATTCAAATTCTCCTCATTTGTTTCGTGCATTCCCATGCTATCATTTACACTTCCGTTCACAAGGTTGAATAGCGAATCATCACTTTCCATCGCATTCCTAATCTCAGAGTCACATGAGCCTATATCATAAGCTCCGTTCACACGATTACTTTCAATTTGTAAATTATTTTCATTTTTTTTATACCTTCCATAAGTGATTCACACCTCTCGATCGCACGCTTAGAATTGACGTCATCCGAGTCTATCTCATATAATATATTTGTTTGCTCACTGCTTGAGACATTTGCATTTGACCAAAATAGATTCTGGTTCGAAGGTCATATAATCCCTCTGACTATTCTCATTGTTTCTTTTACTCGCGTTGAGACTACTCTCACTTTCATTCGATTGTTTTATTCGTTCCTCGCACTCATACAAGTTTACATCTTTTATTTCATCAGACTCATTCACTTTATTTTCTTCTTCCTCTGTTTCTTTTTTCCTTATCTTGTATTCTTCAGTTGGCCTTGCTATTTGAACGATTCTTTCTGATATTTGCCTAGGTACTCATTTTTTAGGTTGGATTTTTTCCTTCGTCATCTTTAAGAGAGACTCTCCGGGGTGATTTATTCCGGTTAGGAGGTGTCTCGGTCCGCTTCGGTCTTGGAGAATCGCTTCTATGGCTCTCCCAATCTCTCGAGGGGGATCTTCCTCTGTCTATATTTTGAATCCTAGTTCCATTTCGATAAGGGGACTCGCTTCGATCTCCAGACTTTCTTCCTCGCCAGGAATCATTGGTCCTTCTACGTTCGTCTTCGTATCTCCCGTCTGATCGTTCAGAAGGAGAATAAATCCTTTCTCTCCTATATTCGTACGGGGATGGGGATCGATTTCTTATTTAATACGAATAATCTCTTTGGTACGAATAACTGTTTCTTCTGTTTCCATTATTAAATCTTCCGTTTGACTGTTCATAGGGCGAAGAATTTCTTCCCCTTCTAGTTTCATATGGTGATTGTGATCTATTACTTGTATCGTACGAGTAATCACTTCTCCTTTGCTCCCTATATCCATTTCTTTCTTGATCTCGATATTCATTTCTTCATTGATCCCGATATTCGTTTCTTCCCCAACCCCAATTTTGTCGGGACGGAGAAACAAATCAGCGGTTATCATAATTATCTCTTTCACTCGTTCATTCATACTCTCGAGCTTTATTTCTATCTAATTCTAGAGCTTTCACTCGTTCAATTAACGGACAATTTTTTGTTTTATGCCCGGTTCGTTCATATATGTAACATTTTAGGTTATTCAACATGTAAGATTGTATTTTGTGACAATAAAACCCACAATAATAGAGGGAGTTCATTTCCACAACAATTTCGATGCCCACTGGCATCTTCTTCGAGTGGATACAGAAAAATCACTTCTCCTTCACTTCTCCTTCTTACATTTCCGGCTTAGAAAGTGTGAAATCTTTGATGAAAGATTTTAGGTTTGATTTGGCGTTCAAATATTCGTCTACTGTAAAAAGTAAATTGGTTATGAATAACTTTGCAAAACAGGAAAAAGCTGGTGTCTACAGCATTCCCTGTAAAAATTATGATTTAGTATATGTAGGGGAAACTGGAAGAAATATTGAAACTCGTATTAAAGAACATAAATATGACTTCAGGTGTTGTAACACTAATAATACAATTTTTTTATCACGCCAGCCAAAATAATCATGCCATAGATTGGGATTCAAGTAAGTTGCTTCATAAATGTAATACTTATGTCAAAGGAAAAATAAAAGAATCTGTATGTATAGGACAAGAAGATAATTTTAATTTGTGCGAAGGTACTTATAAGCTGGACCCTTTAATGAGATTCTTGGTCAAAATATCCCTTCCGGTGTCGGGTGAACGGGATCTAACCTAGGTGTGAATTTCTTAATGGTCTCTGGCCTTCTAGAATGTTCCTTACCTTTCCTGGATTGTTTCCTTACTCACTTTTGTTCATTTATTTTTCTGTATCCACCCGAAGAGGATGCCAGTGGGCATCGAAACTGTTGTGGAAATAAACTCCGTCTATTAGTGTGGGCTTTATTGTCGCATTTCGACCTCCACGTAAAAAAGTGAAGTTTTGCATTTATGTAAGATTGTACTTGTGGTGTTGTTACAGAATTCATAGTTCCCAACTCATCACAAATCAAGTTAAGTTGAAGGCTAAACTGGCTGGAATAATCAAATTGATGAGAATTACCATATTGCATCTTATTAAAAGGGACGTTATATGGATAAGCATTTGATGTGACTTGGAGGAATACCTGTTGGTATGATGGATAGGAAGATTGGTAATTTTGCGTCTGGAGATAAGTCTGGTTGGGAAAATCGGATGGGGAATATAGCTGATTTGGAGATGGTAGGGACCCCATGGTTTGATTTAAATAATTTGAATTATTAAAGGAATTCATATGAGGGCAATAGGCTCAGAAATGATTCGATAATCACATCTGATTCTTTTAATCTTTTTATTTACATCCTCACTCTGATTTCTGTAATTATTCCAGAGTTTACGAGGAATTGAATTTAACAACACTTTATTTATAATAAATTGGATATTTAAATTTTCCGACATCTCGCTAGCGTCTTTCTTTAACCCTTCAACTTCTCTTTTTATTCTAAATACAAATGAGGTGAAAGACATGTCTGGACGTCTACACTCTCACTCTATATTCATTAACCTATTTGTTATTTCGTCCCGTCTATTTTGACAATATAAATCTGAACAAATATCTAACAACTCTTTCCACGTTTTCGCGTCTCCTCCGAAACCTACGAATACTAGTCTACTAGGGAGAACTGAACATCTAATCGCTAAAGCTATTCGCATTCGATCACTATTTCTTCCTATATAGGGGATTAAACGGGCTATTTCGAATACGAAATCCTGGAACGACAAGTAACTACGTACGACTCCCTGAGTCGCCACAATTAAATATTCCGCGTATGTCCCACAAAATACAGGGCATATTTCTACCACTTGTTTAAGTTTTTGTTCTCCTCGGGGGAAAATCTTCTTCCTCCGGATAGGGGAAAGACCTAGCCATTCTACCGGGGAGAGGAGGAGTTCGTGGTGGAGAAGGAGCTTCCTCCAGTTTCTCTACTATCTTGGCTTCTGTGAATATTTATACTAGAAGTTCTATCCAATGAAATGGGCCAAAATTCTACTGAATCTATAAGATTTGCTAATAGAGGAGGGGTATTTCCCGTTTCGTTCTCTAATTTAAAAGTAGGTGATCCGGAAGGGACAAATGGGACCCGATTCACGTCAAAGTTCGGTGGAAAAACCTTTACGCCTGAGTGGATCTCTTTAAGGGTACTGTCTCCTACAGGAAGACTACTTTCCCGTCCCCTGAAACCAGTCGCAATACAAACAGAGTCGCTTACCTTGTGTTTTGTATCTTCTCTGATAGAAAGATGTAGTGCTTCGTCCTCGTCTGTTGCTTGGTCCCTTAATGGTGACTTCAAGTGGGCCTGAGCAGTTGTCCTCGATCGTGTGGTCCTAGGTGAACCTTTCGTCTTTGGTTTCTTCGTGCAGGTGGTCCTCATGCACTCGTCTTAACCGACATTGGTGTTTTTAGCTGAAGGAAATGGGGTAAAGAAAATTCTACTTTGATCCCACACATGACACCAGATTATCATACACCCTTCGGTGTTAATGTATGAATGAATTTTCGAAGAAGGTATGATAATGTACTCCTGGATCGGAAGGACCGTCTCTATGTCTTGTCCAACCGTGACCACAGAGAGCGCCGAATTCTCTTTCGTTTAAGAGTTCGGTAGAAGAATCTTTGTTTGCCAAAGAAATACGTCGGCAGTTATTCTTTTGTTAATTTAAGCAAGTGAATTTTCAATCAATTATAGTATATATATACATATATATATATATATACACACACACAATAAAAATATAATAGTATAAGAATTGCACAAGTTGAACGATGAATATATATAAATATATATATATATTATATATTAATCAAAAAATAATAAATAAACATCAAAATAATAGTACAGGAGAAATCTATATACACATTATGTTCTACTATGCTTAACTAAAATACTAAACTCGCACGTGATGGAGTTTACAGTTACATCATTGTTGCTTTGCACTATGCAATAAATAGATTTAACATTATTTCACCGATCAAGTTATAGGGAGGCCTATACTCGATGTAAAGGGCCTTCAAATCTTTCAATACTCTTTTGGTGACTACTTTACATTCGGCTGGCGAATTGTCTTTAAACACAGAGAGAATACAGTCAAAAGCACGCACAAAGAGGGCATCGTTAGCCACAACATCATTATTAAATTCAAGTTTATAAACACTCCTTTCCAATTCAGCTTTTATTCTTACCGATTCGAGCTTTTCAATCGTGAACTCTTCTTCACAATGCATAGCGGCAGTTGAAATAATCTTCTAAGTCGTAATGACAGCTGCTCATTATGTAAAGAAACAATTCTTGAGGATAAACGGTGTAGGTGAGCTTAGCACTGTACCGCTCAAGTCCTTTGTACCAAAGATCATGATATTTCGAAGAGTCTAAACTTTTTAAATAAGCATCCACTTCCAGACCATTCTCGCTTTCTTCAGTCCTACACTCGATAAACCCGTCGAGCAGATCTGTGTATGTGTATTCAAGAATCGTAGCAAAATGAAGCACATCCGTAACACGAGCGTGTAATATAGTCTTCAGCTTGCGGAAACCAGCGATTTTAAACATTCTGTCGCGGATGAATTGGTTTCGCGTAGGGACAAGAACGCTATTATTAGACGCACTCTTCCACATCAACCGTACATCAATGCATGGCTGAACTCTATTTATACACAACGTACAAACAATGGCATATGAGGGGGTATCATTACCCTGTTCCCTTCTTGTACCTACACCTGCAGGTATTTCATAACGATCCTTGCTCCACTTCTCAACTACAACGAAGACTATTCATCTCCTCAACACTTAAATATCATTCAGTTTACCAGAGTTTGTTTTTCTATAATTCGTCTCAAGTACATAGTTAATGGCACGGGTTTTACGCCTTAACATGCGCAATGACTTCGTCACGGACACATCGTAAACGGCAATAAGAATGCTGCTCAAAGGAAGCTCCATCGTATTCTATTGTGAGGATTGCGTGTCCAGTCGGTTCAAGCTCTGAGATGACTATGAGCCACAGGTGGGCGGATCGGGTCGAAGGGAGGTGTGGAGGAGCGAGTCACACCATAAGTTGATGAATAATGTACGGTGTTGTTCCAACGTGAAAGAATTATCTGAATACCTGTATCCCATTATACTGGGCATTCGTTAAGAGAATTTTTCCGACACATGAAGTAATATCGGTTTTAATGTTTTATCACTCCCACTCCCAAGAATCCGCACCAGACATTTTCGTTCAGGGGGATTTTCACGAACTAAACACATTTTATTCACACACCGGCGCACTATTTGTGAGAAAAATGTGCCTATATTTTTCCTTTTCGTTTAGCAGGTGATACTCCTCTCTAAATTCTATTAAAATCTCACGGAAGCCTTTAGCCACAACCTCACTGCAAACCTCGTCATAATATACATTAATGTAGTGGTAAAAATACTTCAGATTCTCCATTATGACAAGATTTACACTCTTAGCCACAGGGTACGAGTACTCGGTATAATGCGACATGACATAATACCGCTTGTCACACCACTCATCAACAAGACTCACTAAACAAAGCCATTGCTTCTCTTCTGCACGTGTTGTTTCTTCCACTTCACGGTATATGTAAGATTTTATACAGTTTCGTCCTACAACATAGTCCATTACATCGTTATACCACGAAATCCTGCAATGCTCTCGACAGAATAGCCGTAGAGCATTTGAACGTCTTGTTTCTCAAGCGTCGCACGGTTCAATGTAGCCTTAAAAGTATCAAAGGAAGGAGGGATAGAGAGTTTTTCATTATCTACAACATCACACTTTATCGAATACCACTTCATAAACGTCGAGCAAGCAATATTAAAGGTAGCCATCACTATTTTTCGTCTATGTGAAATTTCTCCAAATACACCTCTGAGATTCAGGCTTGCAGCGGTCAACTGAGCACGCTCGGGTAGAGATATGCCTAAGTAGTAGCAGGAGTCACGTGACCATTGATAGATCATACAGGGGGCGAAGTTTAGGACTTTTCCTGTACTTACGCACGCGCACACACACACACACACACACACACACACACACACACACACACACTCACATATACACACAAAAAGGAGAAAATGTAAAGCTAATTGAAACACTATTTATTTAATAAACATATCATCGAATTATTCAAGGCGTATATACATATATATACATATATATACAGGGTGTATATATATATATATATATATATATATATATATATATATATATATATAACAATCAAGGATTATGGTATCCAAAGGGTGCAGTATCATAGGTACCAGGCACCTGGTAACGTGTCCTATAGGTGTTACGACATACCTCCGTACCCCTAAGTTCCTTCACGTCCCCCAGCTTCTGGGCCCCAAAATTGTGGGTCCCTACAGACAGTTGAGGCGGTTGATCGCCCTCATCTTCCAAGCACGCTAGATCCTTCAACGAGTCAAAGTTAACGACCCGTCGGTTCGCCTGGTTAAGCGTGATACCCTTAGCCTTCACGATATATTTCATATCCTCCTCCACCCTTACCCGTAACCGATAAGTTTTTGGTTCTGTTGAGACAAAAGGGTCGGCGTATGCGATGTCTCCATACTCATCCTTCATCTCATCAGTCAACTGTCCGAGGAATTCACCAATAGGCAGCACCCTCCCTTCCTTGAATATCACACATCTGTGTCGGCGTACAGAACCCACCGCCCAAGAGAATGCAATAGACCCCAAAGTTTGATGCGTGCGTATGCCTTTGTGAAGCTGGTTTCAGGTATGTTTGTAACACGCGATGTGCTTCTGGCCAATTCGGTAATGTTGTATTTTATTATGTACGTATTACCTACATTCACGATCTCCATGACCTCTCTATGAGGAGCGTTGACATAATCCCACACCTCGTTATAACTTTGGGCAAGGTGAACTTTCCCCTTGCCTGCATTCTGTGCAAATTTTCCTGAAAGACTATTTAGACATACCTTTCCACTAAAGCGCTTGCCTGGGTTCTTTACAATTTGGAAACAATTAGGTTCTATCCATTCACGGTCACGGTAACGTTGAATATATGCCGATTTTTCATCTTCGATATTAACTCCTTGCAGGTAACCTGATACTTTTACTTTATCCTTCAAAAAAGTGAAAAGGTTGGGTAGCGTCTTGGTTAGGTAGCATCTTCGTGAAAAGGTTGTGTACCTACCCCTCATATATCTTCAATATTCTGTAGCCATGGCGAGTGGCTAGGGACAGCTCAGGGCTTGTATATACGACTCTGATCTTCCGCTGGTTGGTTGTGTGATTACAAGCCCCATTATTCTCCTCTGCGCACTTCACGCACAGGGGAAACATGAGCTTGTGGTCTATAACGACGGATAAGATCGCCATCCATAAATCGCGAGAGAGCACGTCTACGAAAGAAAGACCGAAATAGTTCTTGTTCAAATTTGCTGAGAACTCCTGGATGTTGGGCAGGGCTGGTCCTACCAGTTTCTCAGGTGCACCTACGGGGTATGGATTGTTCCTCATCACGTAGGGATATAAAGAGCAGAAATCGTAGTAATGGAATTTCACGCCCTCCGTACGCGAAAAGAATAGTTTGAAGGGATTTGTACGCCATCCGAACAAGCTATCATCGCATTTGAGAGGATCCAACACCATTCAACGCTTGATCGTGTTTATCTTTTCATGGTACTGTCCATCTGTCTCCATCCGTGCATCATACTCATGCTCCCACAAGATCTTGTGAGGGAACTGAGTGCCTATAATCTGATCGCTGGTGCGGGTCCATGCAAGACTGTCCTCAAGAGATCTACCATGGATATCTCTTACGATTCCACACTCAGGACGGGGGCATCCGTGCCACCAACAGCCATTAAAGGAGTACACAGTCTTTTCACCAGTGGCACGGTTTTCGCTTAGACCATCAACCCAAAAAACACGACCATTAACTTTACTGGGTACATCCCCCGTGTTGTGGGCATACTTTATGTATACACATGTCTGTTGCTGTATGTGTATAAGCCAGTAAATACCCTTGTGCCCATACATGCGAGGGTTATTTCTGTGAATGACGGCTAAGATGTCTTTAGGCACGAAATTGTTCTTGAACACCGTAAAGCACAATGAGGCGATAGTGGTTGCGACTTGCAACGGATCGCATTTGAAACTGTCTATGTACATTCTTCTAAAGGCCTGGAAACATACTCTAAGCAAGGCATATCATTCACGCAACAACGCTCACATTCATCAGCTATATTGTAAGGATTAGATTCATTAACTCTTTTGTAGTAGAGGTCAAAATCTTCACGTTCAAGTGTTTTCATACATTCATAGTTAAAGTAATGTTTGGGTGGAGGTAGTCCTACGTAATTCAAAGTTTCGCTAGTGAGGAATGTGTAAGGGAAATATCCGTTTGAAACTTCGGTGGCTACTCCCATTACCTTGGGTAGCTTTGCTAATTTACAAGGTGTGAATAATAAAGTGTCTTTAAACTGTACATTACCTCTTATTTGCATCTGTATAAGTTTGTTTCCTCTTTTCAAGGGATCACCTGTAAATATCTCAGATGAATCGTGCTCAAGCAGCACCTCTATAAAGGAACTGTGAGTCAAATTTTGCCCCGTTATGGGAATGAATATACACAGTCATTTTTTTGAAGTTGTCCGCTAACTTGACAATATAGGACACAAAGAGTTTCACAGGGCTGTCGTGTGCAATCGATTTAAAAACGTTTGTCCGTTTACCACATTTCTGACACTCATCACACTCGATCTCCATGCACTCATCGCAGATAGTCTGACTTACAAGTAGATGTGGGATAACCGCTTTGTTTTTTTCAGCAGCCGTATATGTTTCTATATCGTAGTACACAGTTATGCAAGGTCTATCTTTAGGCTTAACGTCTTTCATATAACATACATGCTTTACTCCAACCGCCTTATATTTCTCATGGCATGTAGAACAGTGAATTTCATCACATATATGCTTGAAATTCCCCCAATTATCCATCATATGAAAGATACCACATTCACATTCTCATTTTCCTGGACGTGTGAACTGACTTATGGAGCTGAAAACAGTTATTATTGAAAAATGTGCATCTGCATACATCACATTCCCTCTTCTCAGCTTTAACAACACTGCTTTCACATTTGGAACTTTTACACTGCGCACATACCATTTGGCAGTTCTTACAATGCTTCACTATATCTTCCGCAAACTCGAGACACCCCTTACACAAATCATGATGCCTTCCATATTTTCGACTTTTATCATAACTCGTGTAGAAAGCCCTTATATTACGGGTGGGGAGATACGTTGCTCCTGACAGTCTTAAATTAAGTAGGGGCCTTGTACGATCTCTCACATACCTTTTAAAAACAGTACTACGACGATCATCCATTCCAAATACATCTATACGACATTCATTTCCTCCTCTACCCTTCTCGGCTCTTCAGGACCCATATTACAGCCAAACTTGTAAAATGAAGCTAGTTTACGGGCACGCTGCACAACCGAAGTCAACCAAATTTTTTGGGGCCGCGTATTTAGCACAGTGAACATATGAGCTAAGACTACTGCTATAAAGCCGCAACCACGCTCGGTGTCTATATGTCGCCTGTAAATAACCGAAGAATTGAAGTTAAGAGTATAAGGTGTAGCGCTTTGACCCGCAACACGGAACACACGGTCAATATCTACCGTGAAGTTGTCCATATTGAAGGCTGTACTGCTTTGAAAAGCCTGCATTATACGGCCCAAGATATATTCTATGTCGACAGAGGCCAGCGTCTGAATGGTATTACTACCCAAAAATCATCTACATCCCCGTCATCTGACCAAAACCTGAAGGACAGCCGCGTCCTGACTACACGTTCGTTGCGGTTCTGAAGGGCAAACTCCACAATACGTTCAACTACGCGTCGCAGAACGTGTTCAACACCATTGCTATACATGGATCCAGGGTGAACCTTGTCTACGTACCGATTTCTAGTCAGGGCAAGGGTGGGGGTGGAGGTGCGCAACAACTCGAATGTTATACCTTCCTCTACATCACGAGAAGTTGCTGCTGCTGCTGCTGTTGTAGAGGATGTACCCGGAATTGAATGGGTACGTATTTTTATTTGAGGAAGGAACTAGTGTGGGTGTTGTGTCGGAAGACGTAGAGGGTTGAGGCTCTATTACTGGGGGTTTAACAACCGGCGCACTCCTGGAACGCTTTATACCTGACGTGGAAGGCTCTTCATCATGACTCCGCTTTGAATTGGCGCGTGATGGTGCTACAGGTGTCGCTCGTGGGGGCTCGTCAGCGGTATGGAGTCTGTAACCACAACAACACATCATCAGGATCGTCTGTAATATCGATGATGGGGATATGATGCTGTGCCTCATCGTCAATCACCGTTCTGTGGAAGAAGAGGAAAAACAAGACTGTAGAATATAAGGAACACTACTTAAATTTTTATTATATTTTGTAAATGTTCCACTAGGGGTGTGATGTGTTAGATATGGATTCTGTAGAAAAACTCAGGCTCATGAGCCGGTCCACGTGTATTATATTTGTCCCTACAGGATGTGGTAAAACTGTGTTTATGCTTTAAATCATTAAAGATAATGGGAGATGTTTTCAAAATTTGTGCATCACGTTCCATGGTGTTATTCGACGTACCAGTCAGTATACAACGAGTACCAAGATGATAGTTTGTTCCACAAAGGCGTATATAACGTTAATTCGTTAAAGTGAAATGAACATACAGTCATTGTAATTGACGGTCTCATAGAAATGGATAAAACGTTTGCCGAGACATTAACAATGTTCTCCCACCATCTTAACATAAGCGTATTCTTCATCAATCAGAATCTATTTTTCAAAATTAGATACATGTGTGATGTGTCGTTAAATACAAAATATCAATTGGGGTATTAGCCAATCAGATGTTCCCGAGTCAACGTAAAGAGTTTTTGGAAGTATATAAAGAAGCTACAAGTCAACGTTACGGATATTTGCTTTTGGACCTTCATCCACGAAACACATTTAGGGTCCTTCTAGGTCTAGGAATGAATATATTTTCAAACGAGCCTGAAACGATGTATATTCCAGAATGACAAAGAGGCTAAAGAAATACTTTAAATTAATAAAAATCTATCATCGACTGCTCCGGGCACTGCAACAGATGTTTGTTAAAAATATCGACTCCGACTTTTTAAAATGCATCTGTGAACTCTGTCTTAACGCAATAAATTGCAATGTATCAATGAAACTACTTCAGAAGGTTCGCCTACGCCGTTACAAGAACATAATACGTACACTCGCTCGTAAAAGTCAAACTGTGGGGAAGAAAAATGAATTATTGTACAAAGAGGGGGATCATTCCTCCCCATCTTATTTTCAGTTTTGGGGCCTTTATTGAATAGATTAATATAATGAAGAAAGTGGTAGTGATTCCACACGAGGTGTATGCTTCACTACAAAGATCAAAGAGTCCAGACACGATTTCAGAACCCCGTTAAAGCAGGCTTAAAAGGATGGAGAACGAATTGTTAGCCCTATTAAGCAGTGAAAAATCACCTGATGAGGAAAGAATCTTATACCAAGAAACTCTGCAGAAATTTCTTTACAAGTAAGGAAATTATAAGAATCCGAGAGAGATTCCCGTGGTTATTAGGCACAGCACGGACAACGATGAGCATGGCGACATAGGACCTAGGCCCGACGTTAAAGCTGACCAGTCAAAGATTAACGGGCCGGCCCCACAACATATCGAACATGTATTAACAAGCAGCCTCCCACATACATTGAGGAATGAAGGTTTAAGTCTTTATAATCTATTGACTGAGGATCCTAACATAGAGTGGACCGATACAGGTGAGATCTTTGTGGAAGGAACAAAGGTACAGGGCTCGAATATCGTTGACATCGTCCATGATCTGGTGAGAAAGTGGGACAGACCCTCACCATCAGGATGGAAGCATATTAAACCAAGACTACAACAAATAAATGTCCCGAAAGCAATGATAGGAAATCTGAACAGGTTAAAAGACTTGGAGCATGTCTCGCATGTGCCACAACTGAGAACGCCATCACCCCAAGCGGTAGCAACTCTGAAGAGGAGAAAGAAGAGACCAAACAACGACGACCAAAAACTCTCTACACCTTCCTCTAAAATACACAAATGGCTAACATATTAAGAAAACGTTATTATGGTATTTTTAGCCCAGTCTTCTACGGAGGCGTTGATGGACTATATAGAAGTGTTTACAATGATGGAGTATGGGAAAAAGATGTAGAGAGGTTTCTGCGGTGGCATTACGTTTATACACTTCACAAACCGGTTAGAAAAAGGTTTAAAACAGCCAAGACATGCAAAGATATTCAGTGTATAATGATGGCTACCGCTACGCCCTATTCATAATAGATGTGTTCTCTAGATATCTGTGGCTAATTCCTCTGAAAAATAAATCGCCTGAAACAGTTGCTAAAACCACCGCTATTTTACAAATAAAAACACATACAGATATATAGATATTCTGGAGTCACTGGCCTCATCATACAGCCGATCATACCACCGGACGATTGGGACAACACCAGACGAGATTTTAGAAAGAGGTACGCACGCAGAGCGTGATGTGCGAAGAGATATTCGTAGAACAAACGTTGTGCGTTTCAAAATCAGTGATTATGGTCGCGTTCAGGAAATAAATTCGCGAAAGGATTTCATGAAAGCTGGACACTTGAGATTTTTAAACTTAGGGCTATGAGACCTAAAGACGAGATAATGCTGTATTACGTTGAAGGAGCTTGAGAAAGTGACATTTGATTTAGAAAAAAACGTGTTTAAAATTGAATAAATTTTAGGCAGCAAAGGTTCAGGAAAGAGAAAAATTTACCTGGTGAAATGGATAGGGAACCCAGAGAGTTTCAGCACCTATATAAAAGCTGATGCAGTAATGAAGCTTAACCAGTATGCAACATGGCGCCAAACCATTTCTACGTCACACTCCCGTCCTCTTCTTCTCTATCTGTACATCCTAACAATACCCTGGCCAACTTTGTAACAGAGCTCCATCGACCCATTAAACTGGGTCGTGATACGTATGAGGTTGGAATATTTGAAATTCTGTTGGATACTCTTTTTTTAAGTAATGATAATACAGAAACCGTTTTTACGGTTCGTAGAGACTGTAATAAGTGTGGAAAAGCAGGGGTAACTCGGGATGAAACCATGTGTACCGTCCTGAGTGGGGTTGCAATGTATTACACTACAGTAGTAACACTAGGCCCGGGCTGCTACGGTACGGCCGAGGATGTTGTGAGAGACTTAAACGTAAGTTTAAAAAACCAAAATCTTACGGATGATTTAGTATACGAAATCATAAACAATGATCCCCATGCATATACTCTGATCCGAAAATCAAATGCGAACAGAAATATTAAAGACAAAGGAGTATTCAAAATTATAACCGATGGCCGATATGGAGCTGCCATCCAAAGAGATACCTTTCACGAGACACACCATGACTTGTCCAGTCTAATGTATCAGTTGAAATTGGAGAAATTGAATGATGGCTATACACCTCCAGACATGTGCTATATTTACAGCAATATAGCTGAGCACCAGTTTGTTGGGGATGCCCGGGTACGCCTGCTACGCATTGCACACATCCGCAACCATAGAGGGAAGAGCTTGAACATTACATATGACTAGGCTTCGGATAAATATGCACTAAAAAGTAGTAAATATGCATGCAAATATGCACCTGAAACCTTCAAAATATGCATTTAAATATGCACTATCAAATATATATATCACTGGGAAATAAAAATATTTTAGAGGAAATTACTTTATTCAAAACATTGGAATAAAACTTATTTACCAAATATTACAAACAGTGATTGCATTTAATTACCACATGTTGCTGCAAATGTTCAAAGTTAAACTTGCGCCTATTATTAGCAAGGAGATTTTTATATTCAGAAAATACTCGCTCCACATCACACGAAACAATAGGTGTATATTTCAAGGCTAGCAAATCCGACAGATTAAGAGGTTCCAGCGTTCCGTCAATTTCAGTTTTTCCTGAAAGGATCTCGCTAATTTTCTTCAACTTTCCATATCCTTCGTTTTTAGACGGAAAGCTTGTTAATGAAATCTGTGCATTCAATGTCTTTCAGCGCACGAACAACTTCTTCAACTAACGTGATACTACCCTTCAAAGACATTCCCTTTTCTTCCAATTTTAAAATCGTTGAGGAAAGACACGAGAAATTGGCAGATGTGAAGAGTAAATTCTCTTGAATGCCATCTGCTTTCAGTAGAGATTGTGCTTTCTGAATGCTCTAAGCCTCCCAAGGATCGAATGTTTCTATCACGGTTTTCACGATGTCAAAATTTTTGCCGTAGTACACTGCTGCGTCTATCCAGGTTCCCCATCTGGTGATTATAGATGAGGGAGGAATGGCTACGTTTTCAGCCAATTCAAAAAATTTGGCATTTCGATATGGAGCTTTCAGGAATACTTTCTTTACGGTTGCTATCAAATTATTTACATCAGGGTACTTAGAACGCACCAATTCCGCCACACGATGCAGACCATGAACTACACACGTTACATGAATCATTTTAGGGTACAAAACCTGAAGTCCAGTCATAGCTTTGCACATATAAGGTGCAGCATCTGTGCATACTAAAAGAACATTATTGTACAATATATTAGATGACCATAGCTTGTTTAACGAATTATTGAAGAAAGCAGCAACAGTCGAGTGATTCACCTTATCAGTAAGTAACTTTTATCCTTTTCTTCTTTTCCTAAGACACCAAACACAAAATTCACAATGCATCGTTGTTCCACATCTGTTGTTTCGTTGAGGAACACCCAAATCTTACTTTCACCAGCTTTGCTTCTTATTTTTTCAAGAGTTTCCTTGTACAATTGTGGAACATAATTTTTCCGTAGAGTGGACTCGTCTGGCACTACTTTCTTTTCCTGGGTATTTTTCTGTGAATTCATTAAGGCTTTTGATAATAAAAACCCACTCTAATAGACAGAGTTTATTTCCACAACAGTTTCGATGCCCACGTAGAAAAGTGAATTTTTTTGCATTTATTAAGGCTTTTGTTTTTCAATTTTCTGCTGAAATAATTGCATTGCATAAGTCGACGTTGAGCTGTGAACGACTAGGACCAGGTTTACAAGCAAACAACAACTGTTGCTCCTGCTTAGCATTACTGGAACTTTGCAACCTGACATGTTTTACTGTTTGAAGGTGTTGTATTACTTGAAATTTTTTATCCGCCGGTATTGGAATTTCACAGTATTTACAGAACAACACTTGACCATCAGTAGTGAATGCTTCATATGCATGAAGAATTTTGTATGTACTTCGCTTTTCTTTCGGCATTTCGGTAGTTGAAGGTGGTATGTACAGCATGTACAATGGGCAGAATGCAAATGAATAAATGATCGCCGGTCACTTGCCACATAACAATTGGTAGTTCATGGTGGTCTGATGTATGACGTCACAACTTGGCTGGTGGCGTGATCTTTGATGCCGGGAATATCATACACGTCAACCAACCAACCAAAGTGAAGTATATAGGTAAGCTATATACTTCACTTTGAACAAGATTTGTTTGTTTGGTGAAAAAAATGTTAAAATATACATTTATCATGAAGATATGGTAAAATATGCATTTATCAGAAAAATAAATATGCATTTGCATATGCAAATCTGCAAATGCATATTTATCCGAAGCCTACATATGACAAACCTCACTAAGTGAATGTTGCGACTAATATATTAACGAATATCTCAAAATATATAAGAACGAGTGAGGGAAAAGTTTCCCATTCGGTCTTAACAGTGAAGCTGCACTTTCGACGCACTGAGTTATAATGGACAGAAAGCCTTTCACAGTCTATCAAGATATGAAATACCGTCGTGGGAGTGGTCTTGGGTCCATTTTTTGAACCATACTACACACGGCTGTCCCCTTGCTAAAGAGGGGCGCCAGATACCTCGGGAAGAAAACGCTACAATCAAGTCTTAACACGGCAGAAGACAAAATGGTGGGGGCTGAACCTAAAGAAGCTCTAAAAAAACACTTAAAGTGTACACGGGACGAAATCGTCAAAGATGCAAAAAGAAAAATGCGTGGTGGTGGGAAGAAGAAGGTTGTTCGGAGGAAGGAATTACCAGCACGTGGCGTTAAACGTAAAAGGACATCAAAAAAGAAGCATTGTAAGCGCTTGAAACCTATGGTTGACCATTTTTTTGACTGATATAAACTAAGGACATTGCTCTCATGATTCATAGGCTGTTTACTACTTGTCGAGAGACGTGCCACTATTTCTGACTCGTCATGGCACGCTTCATCCATCCGTGTAGTTCACAATGTTGTAAATCGGAGCTGTCCCGCTTTGACATGCCCCCATCTGAAGTTTCTATTGACCACAGTGTCTTTATTACAATTAATCCGTTAAACACAATTAGTTCCCCGAGTGCTCCTAAAGAATTCGTGACACCTAGCTCAGGCCTTTACTTTATTGATCAAACTGCGCGCACATGTATGCTAAACTACGTATAGCCCATTCTGATGGAACGGACTGCGATGACAAATATGCTGTATGCCCTGAAACAAATTTTTGCACTCCATATGCAACCAGTGTGACGTATATTTAAATCAGGTGAACATTTCGGCAGGAACGGGGTACTATCACCTACGAGCCTATCTCGAAAATGTGCTGAACTTTTCCAAGTAAGCGAAGGATACCTTTTTAACTGCCGAGGGGTATTATCAGACTAAAGACGAAAGTAGTATATAGGACAAATTTACAAATTCTAAAATTAAGTTATATGAGTGTTTTGGATGACTGCATACAGACTTCACATTCCAGGAGAAGTAGCTTGTGAATGGGGTCGATATGAAAAAGCTCACCCTCACAAATCCTGAGATCGGTTTAAATCTGGGAGCTGTTCAAGAAGAGGGTGCAAAGCCCGTTGTGGTTCATATTATGGAAACATACCTACGCGTACGCCGTGTGAAATTACGTTCAACAAAGCAAATAGAAATTGAGAAAAATTTAATACATACCACAGTAAAATACCCAATTAACAGAGTACAGATCAAACTATACACGGTGCCAGCAGGATTGGCCTCGAAACAGAGAGAAAACGTGCCCTCTGAGTTCTTCCTAAAAGGATATTAATTGGAATGCAAGAACACGCTTCGTTGAATGGAAAATATAAAAAGAAGGCCTTTAAATTCTGGAATTTCGGCCTTAAAAATATAACTCTGTACGTCAATGGCGTTCAACTGGGTGGGGCACTGGATACTGATTATTCATCAGACGCTGTGTTCCCGCTTTGCGCGAGAGCATATAGTAATCTGGCCCATATTGCAGGTGCTTGTGATGAGCTTGTGATTGGGGAAACGCAGAAAGAATTAATCGATCAATTTAACCTTTATCCTTTTAATATCACACCTGACTTATCTGTTAGTGTAAATACACACTTAAGTCCACAAGAGAGTGGAAACGTCTCAGTCAGACATGAATTCGCCAAGCCGATAGACGCGCCTATTTGTGTACTAGTATACCTCGAATCACAAGCCCAAATAGAAATTGACAGATTTTGGAGTGTTGTCACTGACTTTTAAAATGAACGCGAATACACTTCAGAGAGTAATGAATAGTGAACGAATCACAATCACGCGCTCCAAATTTATCGGTGTGTTTGCGAAGAATGAAACATTGAAATTGCCAACTACGAGAAAATGCCGCGGTCTTATTGTAAACACGAATATTATTGGTGGTGAAAGGATTCATTGGATAGCTATCTACTTTAAAAATAGGGACCGCCTGTACTATTTTAATTCACTCTGGACTCATCCATAGAATGACGTTATTATTGTAAAATTTCTTGAACAGCATGTTTTGCCTTTCATTTCTCTGGCACAGGTCACGTGGAAAGGAATTTATAAATTTTTTAAAATTATTCGACCCGTGTCACACTGAGAGGAATGATCAAATGGTATACAGACAGATAAAAAAAAGGTTCCCGTTTTTGCTCACTCGATGTGTTGTATGATGTTTTACTTGTATATGTAAAATTAATAAGTGCATCAATATTGTCTCCACTAATATTAGTTTGTGTATGCTGTAGCTTATTTGAAATGTAACGGAAACTAATTCTGCAACTTATTTAAGATGGATATAAAAAATTGTAATATTTTATAAAACATGATTTCTATCATTTAATAAATTGATGAAAATACACTGCGTCTTCTTCTTACCTGAAACCCATAAAAAAAAAGCTCTTACCCGAAACACAAGAAAAAAATAAAAGCTTACATTGTTTCGTTCATGATGTGGCAGTCGCTGTGTTGAATGTGCAGCAAAACTTCCACCTTTGTGTATACACGTCCACAACATGGGTTTCTTCAAAACTATAACGAAAAGTAGCTATAACACGAGTCAGCTCCTCATTGGACCTTTAAGGAGAAAGGATAATTTGAAATTAATTTGATTAGTTACATTTTTGTGAATATTTTTCAATAAAAACCCATTTGCCTTTTATGAAAAACACATGCAGAGTATATACACGAGGGTAATTCAATAAGTATCCGCACTTTTTATTTTCACAATTTTATTTTCACATCTGATAGATTATAAACACATCACTTCTCAACATAGTCTCCCTGTTTCTCAATATACTTAGTCCAGCGATCTACCAGCTTCCTAATGCCATCACAAAAAAATGTTTTTGGCTGTGTGCGTAGCCAGTCATGCACCGCCTCTTTCAGGTCATCATCACCTTGGAATCGCTGACCTCGCAAAGCGTCTTTTAGTGGTCAAAACAGGTAAAAATCCGAAGGTGCCAGGTCTGGACTGTAGGCTGGATGGTCGAGAACTTCAAACTTAAGTTCTTGAAGGGATTTTCTAGTCTGTGCAACGGCATGAGGGCGCGCATTGTCGTGTAACAGAATAACATCTTCCGACAATTTCCTTCTCCGTTTTATGCGAATTGCTTGCTTTAACTCATTCCGAAGCATGTCAGAATACGATGCACTTGTTACTGTAGTTCCACGCTCAAGAGTCTAGATAATGTTCAAGGATAAAGCCTCTTGTATCCCAAAACAGTGTTAGCATAACTTTACATGCTGACGACTGCCCTTTAAACTTCTTTGCAACGGGAGAAGTTAGGTGTCAATGTAACTAGGCGGACTATATTAAATGTGTGTACCAATCAGCTGTCGTAACACCGATGTAACGTACCAAAGCTTTGGGCATTGAAGTCCTGATTGGTCACCTTCACGAATAATGAAGGTGTGACTTTATCAAATTTGGCTTATTCTCTCCGCAGGTTTATTTTAACTACTTACATCTCTTTATTATATAATTCAGCAAATTGAAACATTGAAAAGAGTAACCATTTATTAATCCTTAAGGCACATAACTATAATTTATTCAGGTAAAACATCGACATATAGGATTGTAATTTAAAATAAATAAAGAGGTTTATATTGTTGGTCTCTTTGCACCTCATACTACTAACAGCTTCATCCTCCTACAAACTCATCGTTAAAGGGATAGGTACACCTAACTAACGAATAATGAGCAGCTTTCGTTAAGATTTAGAAGATTATTTCAACTGCCGCTATGCGTTGTGAAGAGTTCACGATTGAAAAGCTCGGATCGGTAAGAATAAACCCTCAATTGGAAAGGAGTGTTTATAAACTTGAATTTAATAATGTTGTTGTGGCTAACGATGCCCTATTTGTGTGTGCTTTTGATTGTATTCTCTCCGTGTTTAAAGATAACATGCCAACCGAATGTAAAGTGGGCACAAAAAGAGTATTGAACGATTTGAAGGCCCTTTACATCGAGTATAGGCCTCCCTATAACTTGAGCGGTGAAAAATGTCACATCGTATTTATTGCATAGTGCAAAGCAACAATGATGTAATTGTAGACTCGATCACGTACGAGTTTAGTATTTTAGTTAAGCATAGTAGAATAGAATGTGTATATAGATTTCTCCAGTACTATTATTTTCAACAGAAGCTAAGGCTAACAAAGACCATAAGATCCACTCTAAGGTTAGCCCGAGAGAAAGGAAAGAGGAGGGGGTTAAAAGAGGAGAATTAGGGGTTAAGAAAGTAGCAAAACTTATCATTCATAGGTTAACATTCATTCAGAAAAAGAGAAAGAAAGACTCCCCATCATCATCCGCCGGCCACTGCCGACAAGTCGGAAAAGAGTCGAAGAGAATAGGAAAGGGGTGAAAGCTGAAAAGAAAAAAAGAACGCTTACAAACCATGCAAACACAGTCTTAACTCAATGTCATACAATGCAAACTACAGACATGCAAGTAAAGAAAATTACATTCAAGTAAGGAGAGGATAAGGGAAAAAAAAGTAGGTAAACTATAACAAAAAGTGGGTTAGATTACGCTACGAACTACAACTACTTTCGTTTTAGTCTATTTTTTTTTAATAATAATTTTATTGTTGGCATCGCAAGATGGCATGTCAAAAGCTGGCATTACTCGCCAACAGACTCATACCCATCCTTGACCACCACCAACAGAGCTCCTGTTGCTAATTGATTTTTTATTTTAAACAACGTTAATATTTTTAAAATGCCTATCTAAATGGTTTTTAAACATATTAACGATGGTAGAGTTCACGACGAACGCGGGAAGATTATTCCATTTATCAATTACTTTAAACGTAAAAACGTTTTTAGCGATATTAGTAATGAAACATCTGCCACGCAATTTAAATCTGTTAGTACGAGTTTTGCTGCTTTCGAAAGTGAACAGTTTGTCAAAATTTACGTTATCGATTTTATTAACGATTTTGAAAAATTTAATAAGCTCACACCTTAATCTCCGAGTTTCGAGTACATGCAAGTCAAACTCTTTAATCCTATCTTCATAAGGCTTGTTGCGCAATGACGGAATTAGTTTCGTGGCACGACGCTGAACCCTTTCTAACCTATCAATATCCTCACGCAAATACGGGCACCAAAACTGAACGGCATATTCTAAATGAGGCCTGACTAGGGACTTGTAAAGGGGCAATATAATATTCTTCGATTTAAATTCGAAATTACGCGCTATGAAGCCAAACATTCTATTAGCTTTTGCGCAAGACTCCAGGCACTGGTTCCTAACTTTTAAATCTTTAGATACGCGTACGCCTAAATCTACTTTCTCGTCAACGCTCGCTAACTCTCTACCATTCATCATGTACGTGTAATTATTGTTACGAGAACCTATATGCAAATCTTTACATTTGTCTACGCTAAATTGCATCTGCCACTTATCCGTCGACTCCATAATCCTATTTACATCGTCTTGGAGCCTATTTCGATAGTCCTCGTTAACAGCCTTACCGCTGATTTTAGTATCGTCTGCGAATTTTGACACGTTACTAGTCAATCCTACATCTATGTCGTTAATGTAAATTACGAATAGCAATGGGCCTAACACTGAACCCTGTGGGACACTGCTAGCTACATCCAACCAACCCAATTCACTACCATTAACAACGACCCTCTATCTTCTAGCACGAAGCCATTCCTCTAATCAGTTAGCTACCTGACCGCGTCTACCGTGCGCTTTAACCTTCTATGCGGAACTGTATCGAACGCTTTTTAAAATCTAAGTAAATAACGTCAGCCGCTCTATGCCTATCGTATTCGCGCACTATTTCGTTATAAAATTCTAACAAATTAGTTAAACAAGATTTATGGCGTCGAAACCGATACTGACTACTATTAATGAAATCGCAACTTTCTAAGTGATCGATGATACGATCCCTAACTACGGATTCCAAAAGTTTACCGACAATTAACGTTAAGCTAATGGGCCTATAATTGCTAGCTACCGTGCGGCCGCCGTTTTTAAAAATGGATGTGACGTTAGCTAATTTGAATTCTTCAGGAATAATCCCCGTTTCCAGAGACTGATTAAAAATCTTCGTTAAGGGGCCTACGATAACGTCTTTCAAATGTTTCAGATGTCTAGGAGAAAACGCATCAGGGCCTGGAGCCTTGCTAACTTTTAGCCTATCGATATAATGCGCAATCTCACCCTCGTAAACAGTTATTTTATCCACCATAGTCTCGCTGCTAAATGAACGATATCGTCCACATCGGGGACATTATTGACGTCTTCTACGGTAAACTGTCGCAAAAAAGTTATTAAAAATACCCGCCATCGCCTGAGCATCGGACGCCAAAACGCCATTAGCGTCCACGAGAGGGTCTATAATCTTTTATCGGCTTACGATTATTAACGTAATCGAAAAACTTTTTTGGGTTATGTTTACAATCCGCAGCTATAAGTATCTCTAAATTACGCTTAGCATTCCTAACTGATCTTTTAACCCGACGTCGAAGCTCGATATATCTATTAATGTTAGCTACCGTGCCATTGCGTTTATTAAGTCTATACGCTCTCTTACGCTCGTTAATGAACTCGCCTATTTCCCTAGTCCACCACTTATACCTACCATGATTTCTATCGCGCTTGGGTCTACGAGGAATAAACTCTCTTTCGATATTCAAGAAACTATCTTCAAATGCCTCCCAATGCAAATTTTTGTCATTACCCATAAATAAGTTATCCCATATATATTTTGGTGTTTGTATTTTATTTTTTGATGTTTATATATATATATATATATATATATATATATATGTATATATATATCATATATATATAATATATATATATATATATATATATATTGTTTTTATATACATATATATTGTTTTTTGATTATATATGTATATATATACATATATACATATATATTTTTTTTATTATATATTTATATATATATATATATATTCTTCGTTTGAACTGTATATTTCTTGTACTATCATTATTTTTTATTATACATATTATTCCTCTGAACTTGTGTATTTCTTATATTATTATTATTTTTTTATTATATATATATATATATATTCCTTGTTGAACTTGTGTATTTCTTATACTATTATTATTTTCTATTGTGTATATTATTTTCTATTACACTCTACCCTTTTTTGCCCATACTGATATATATATATATATTATATATATATATATATATATATATACATATATATATATATATTATATATATATATTACACTGTATATATATATATATATAGGGAGGAATAAGAGGACGAGAAGGTGGTACATATTTATTAATCAGACGTTTCGGAAATTCAATTTACATCATCAGTGCTAAGAAATAAATATAAAAAATAAAAGTGAACAAACCCAGTAAAAGATTTTATACAGTATATTGCAGTCTTATGATAATTTAAAATTAAAAAAAAATTACATAAAATGTAGAGCGGTAAGGTATATAAATAAATGTTATCGGGTGGAACAAATATTGAAAATAAAAACTTACGGGGTTATTGTATGAGGGGTCAGTGTGTTTAATCTAATTACAGTATATGAAGGTTGGGAATGGTTGGCTGTTCAAGTAGCCATGTTAGAATTCTATTTCTTTGTGGAAAGAATTCATTCACAGTTTCAGCATTAATAACTCTTTCCCAAAACATTTACTACAATCTCTAACCAGAAATTTTCTCAATAACATTTATCAATCCCCCCCTTAAAGTCACCACTGTTAAAAAAGATATACAATACTTTTCTTTTCCCTACTACGACTACATTAGTTATAAAATACTATCAGAACTTCGTCACTAACTCACCCATCGTTACCCTCAAATTAACCTTCAATTTGTATTCACCAATAATAATAGCATTAAATTGTATGTCAACCATAAAGAAAAAAACCTCAGCACTTTGTTTCGTCCACCGTTTACTCTTTCAACTGTACTCGCTGCAAAGCAAGTTATATTGGCAGCACCATTCGCCAATATCAAACAAGAGTGGATGAACATCGTGGCATTTCCACTAACACCTCACAACCTTTAAATAAACCATCGAAATCAGCAATAAGAGATGATTGCCACCTCCACAATCACCCACTACTCCCCACCAATTTCAAAATTATCAGTTCAACATACCAACCAACCGACCTCCGCATCCTCGAATCCCCAACCCTCAACGACTACAGTTCTGCCTTCAAAGTAAACATAGCTAAATAATTCTCCTGAACTATTATTGCGCCACCACTCTTCGACTTCTAACATTGCCACTTCAACAGTCAACCATTCCAGCCATTCCCAACCTTCATATAATTAGATTAAACACACACCCACCCTTCCTCGTACACTAACTCCATAAGTTTTTATTTTCAATATTTGTTTCAACCGACAACATTTATTTATATATCTTAATGCTCTACATTTTGTAATTTTTTTTTAAATTTTAAATTATTATCATCTTAATTTTAAATTATTATCATAAGACTGTAATATACTGTATAAAATCTTTTACTATATTTGTTCACTTTTATTTTTAGTTTTATTTCTTAGCACTGATGATGGAAATTGAATTTTCGAAACATCTGATTAATAAACTTGTACCACCTTCTCGTCCTCTTATTCCTCACTAAGTTGCGGTTCCCCAGGAACAAACCCTTCAATCAAGTATATATACATATATATATATATACACACAAAATATAAATTTAATTGCATATCTATGTGTGTATATATATATATATATATATATGCAATTAAAATTACATTTCTCTCCTCATATATTGATGTATGTATTTTAAGATTAGTGTTGTGGATCCCATGGGAATAATATGCTTCAAGGAGTAAGCTTTTTACGGTCTCTACTTTTCGGCAGAAACAATTGATTTTGGTGAGTCAGTTGTGCTTCTCCCGAAACGTCAAAACTTCAGAAGAAAATATTAACGTCATTCGCTTATTTTTTCAATATCAACGTGACATCGTTAATTAACCCATAATATGTATGATGAGTGTCGATTAAATGATAATTACATTATCTCAGACAACTCAAACATGACGGTCACAGTGGATACTATTATAGTGTTCCCTGAAAGCTATTTAAAATTTTATATTCGAGCCTTTCACCTCAAGCCTTAATTCGATAGTAATATGAATTATGCGTCTCCTGCAACTATTCTGTCTCAAGTATATTTGAAACTGATGGTTTTCAGAGCCTGGGTAAGCCATAATTTTACCTCTTGACAAATTACCGAGGCAAGAGAAGTGATACACGATTTAATTAAAATTTTTGCTATAAATTAGAACTCAGATTTGATAAAGGACTTTGGTTTTTGTGCCTCGAGATTAATTTCTAACTAAGAGTATGATTTGAGGGAAATGATACCGTACAGAGTGTTCGAAAAGTCACGTCACCTACAAAATGTACATATTGTAATTAAAGTAATTGTTGCTGGTGATTTGTTTCTTAAATTACACCTACCCCTATATAAATACAATTAATCACACAAAAATAAAATTGGTATTGCAATATATACATTTTGTAGTGGATGATGGGACTTTTCGAATACCCTGTAGATTAATAGAAGTTTTTGAAAGTTTTATTGTAAATACAATTTTTTATGACTAAGTATAAAATGTGAACATTATACAAAAGGAAAGAATAAATATTTTCAACTTTATATGAAGAGAGCATTTCGCAAGAAAATCGTAACTGAAGCGAAACTAAGGAAAAACAGTTATTTATAAAATTTGGGTTTATTTATAAATTTATAAAATTATCTAACTGTAATGGGTGTAAAAACTTGTGAAAGCAAGACGAGCATTGCGGTGGTGTAGGAGCAATTCCGGGCCATTACTGGACGTCTAGCATGTAAGCCACTTTCCGTAAGTCTCCTTCTGACGGTTCGCTCCGATACACTGACGTCTCGAGACCAGTAGTATGGGGGCAATAGGTTAGGGTGCAATGAAATTGCAAATGTTGATTAAAGTTGCAAAGGGGGAGGGCAGAAGTGGTGCAAGAGGCTATGCAACAAAGGGGGAAGGGGTTATGCAACAAGGGGAGGGATCACCCCCAAGCTGCAATGAAGGGGAACTCCCCCAGAAAGCTAGGGGAGTTTCCCTAACCTCTTTGGGGGTGAAGGTGTGACGGCCTCATCCCCAAAGGGGTATACCTATCCTAAGAGAGGGAGAGAAAGGAGGAGGGTCTTTGGGGGGAGAAGGTGTGACGGCCTCACCCCTCGAATGGGAAACCTAATCTAAACCTTAACCTAAGAAGGAGAGAGGAATGTTCGCCTAGCTCCTGCCAGATGCATAATGAGAGTTCATCCAAGCGCCCGCTGTCTTGTAAGGTCCTAATCAGCCAGTTGGTTTAATCTGCCAGTTGGCTTAGAAAGCTTCTTAGAAGGCGTAAATGATTTTTACAGGTGTACTTTATTAGGGTTGAGTTGCCAGATTGCGCTCATTATTTAATTAAAACATATATTCTTGACAGTTTGCTTTCCGCCATTTGGCATTATCCGACAGTTGGCTTAATCAGCCAGTTGGCATTATCCGACAGTTGGCTTAATCAGCCAGTTGGCTTAACCCGCGAGTTGGCGTAGAAGACCTAGAAGGCAGATGTATGTACTAATTAACTTTTAAGCTGCCAGATTGCGATATTCAGATATTCTTGACAATTGGCTTAGAAATCCTACAGTCGTTTTAGAAGGCGTAACCAGCAATTTGATATACATATAATTAAATAATAAAATCGTTTATATACACTACCAAAATAATTAAATAAAACACCATTACATCATTCTCTTTATTTACACGAATTATTGGAATCAATCTCACAAAATATATAGAAAATAAATTCAAAATCCTATACAAACGATTGAATATATATGATAAAAAAAATAAAATAAGAAACAATAATAGCCAAAGAAATACGAACGAGGTCTATTTATATATATATATATATATATATATATATAAAATCCAAAAAATAAAAAATAATATACAAAACGTTAGAGTATAACGATCAATATAACAGTCTTCTTCCTCACCATAATTAATCCAATTTATATATGCGGTCGCTGTTTAAGGTGAGTCGCCTCCATCTTGGTCTGTCGTACAACATATCCTCCTCCAAATTCTTCTCCCGTAAGTCCGTTCTAACACAAACTTTCCATCTCTTCTTCGGTCTTCCTCTTTTTCACCCACACGGCAACTCCATCGCTATCACTCTACGTCCGACATATTCTTTATATCGCTTCATCACGTGCCAATACCATCTCATTCTTGCCAGCCAGACTCTGTACTCATTCGTCAGCCAGACTCCGTACTGAACGGAAGCATTTCCTGAGCTCTCTGATATTGCTTCTACTTTTACATATTGCTAATAACACTGGGCAACAAAAAAAATCTTTTTTCGTGTCCCAAGAATGAAAATACCTTATTCTTATAGTATTTTCTGTGCTGAATCTAAATAAGTTTGTAAAATTTCTCTATCAGGTCTGGTTTTTGTGTGACATGCAATTTAATTTTTAAAAACCCATATAGTTACATACTTATTAAAATATGATCGAAAAGACATACCTGTAGTTTAAAAAGTAGCTTGTTTTGATTTTCTGCTGTGCTTTGCCTCAGGCATGTCTCTCTTAAGAGTCCAGCAATAGTCAGCCAGCATACTGGGGCTCCATTTGCCTTGGTAACGGTTTTCCATGGCAGAAATATCCTGATGAAAACGCTCACCATGTTCGTCGCTTACCGCACCCAGGTTTTCCGGAAAAAAGTCCAAGTGAGAGTCCAAGAAATGAACCTTTAATGACATATTGCACCCCATTGCTTGGTAAGACTTAAGAAGATCTCCTACTGTTTCAGGATAGTTTTCGGCCTTGTGATTTCCCAAAAAATTTGTGCAGACACTTTTGAAACTCTGCCACGCAGCTTTCTCAACTTCGTTCAACTCTCCTTCAAATCTCTCATCTCTTAACAATTCTCTGATCTGAGGGCCTACAAAAATGCCTTCTTTAATCTTGGCATCACTGATCGGGGGAAACTTATTTCTCAAGTATGTGAATCCTGTTTGCGCTTCATCCATCGCTTTAACAAAGCTTTTCATAAGTCCAAGCTTGATATGCAAAGGAGGAAGGTACACTTTCTCAGGGTCAACAAGTGAACTATTCACAACATTTTTCTTGCCTGGAACAAGTGAGGTGCGTTTTGGCCAATCCTTCTTAACGTAGTGGTTTTGCTTGTCCCTACTGTCCCACTCACATAAAAAACAACAGTACTTGGTGTAACCTAGCTGCAACCCTAGCAAAAGTGCAATGACCTTCAGATCTCCACAGATATTCCACTTATATTTCTGATACTGAAACTTTTCTAAAAGCAACTTCATGTTGTCGTATGACTCTTTCATGTTTGCAGCATGTGCAATAGGTACAGAAGGAAATTTATTTCCGTTGTGAAGAAGGACTGCTTTCAAGCTGACTTTTGAGGAGTCAATGAACAATCGCCACTCATCCACGTTATTTTCATGACCAAGAGCGCCCATGACTGAATTAACATCTTTACAAAACACAAGTCCATCTTCATGGGAGAACCATTCTTTGAATTCATCATGGCGGCTGCGGAAAAAACAAACTTTAGTGTCACGTTGCAGTAGATTCCAACCTTTAATCTTGAACCTAAAAGTTCAGCCTGCTTCTTAGATAATTTCAAATCACGAACTAGGTCATTTAGATCTTGTGACAGTAAATGTGGTTCATTGGAGGAACAGGTAGCCTGGAATGTTGGATCAGAAATGTCTTCATCTTTTTCCTCGTGATATGCTACAGCTACGTTTGATTCCTCATCACTTAAACTTACATGTTCAGGAGGATTTGGTACTGGAAGTTGAGCACTGTGGGGAACTGGTCTCATTGCAGACGGTAGATTAGGGTATTTCATAAGGCTCTGTATTTTTGGCCATCCTGTAAGTAGTCTTACACATGTCACACAACAAATGTGAGGGGCCCAACTCTTGTCCTGATCGCCTACTGTACATCCGAAATAAAGTTCATAGCATTTTTTTACTAATGGTGTAAAGTTAGTTACGTTTCTGGGATTTTAAAGTTAGATCACCACATACATAACAAAAGGAATTAGGATGATTCAGACAGTTCCGCGGCATTACAAAACATCTATATGAATACAACACTGGTGTAAAATTAACAAGAAGCAACAGACACTAGCTGTTAACACTGTGACATTTACAAGCAGACTGACTTGGAGCTGCTCTACACACAGAAACTAGGCTCATGTCTGAACAGGTACAAACATGTTTCAACCTGCACAGTCTGCTGCTCCGACCAAATTTATCCTGCCAGCATTATCAGAACTTTCTCCCCAAAGGAATAAATTGTACTAATTTTACAGAAAAATTAATACAACATATATATTAATATTAATATATTTTATTATAGTTATATTAATTAATATAATGTATTATTATATTTATTATTTTTATAATGTTTTATATTATAATATTGTTATATACTTAATTATATATAATATGTTATTATTTTTTATCCGGTGATCATGCTAAATGAGGAAAAAATTAACATAGCGTCACAAGTAAACTAAGCCTGAGAGAAAAAATCTGATGTCATATTTAGATTCAGCATGAAAAAGTACACTTAGAACACCCATCAAAACCCTTGTGACAAAATTGTTGTTGAACAGTGTAATTTTACTTTTGGAAAGTTTTGAATTTTATATACTTGCGTTTATATTCACATTGTTATAGTTAAGTAATTGAATATTAGTGGTTTTTAGCGATTTAGAAGTTTTCATAGCGTGCCGGCTTAATTTAACTTAAACTTGTGACGGTTATAAACTAATTTTTAACTGCGTGATGCCGTCGCAGAAAGTGTCGTGTGTTAGGTGTGGGGTAAATCGGTGGTATTCGGAATTTAAAGATTATAACGGCGGTCCTATGGCGATTACCGAGAGATAAGTTTGCTTCTTTTGCGAGTTAATGGAGGAAATAGTTGACATAAAACGCAGTGTACATGAGGAAACGGGAAGATTTGCAACGCTTGATGAGGGCAGGTGTAGGGCTACGGTTGACGAAAGCCGAACCAATACTAACGTTGAAGACGTTAGTAATTTGAAGGGTGAGGTGCGTAACCTAGTTTCTTGATTAGGTAGCTAGACTTGAGGAAGGGGTTAAGGTTGGTCCGAGATTAGTAGATGGGGAGAGATTTAGAGAAGTTAAGGGTGGAACTAGGCCGCCTACGTTAGGTGATAGGAATCCCCTCCTATCGAGGTTTCGAACCCTTTCGCCCATTTGGAAAGGGACGTGAATGAGGGGGAAACTATTTTAATTGGGGACTCTTTATTGCTCCATATGGACACAGAGTTCGTTAAACGGCATTCAACCAAGAGGAGGTGGGTCTGTCTCCCAGGGGCCAGGGTTGACAGAGTTAGAGACGAGGTGGACAGGATTGACGTTGCCTCCCGTCACTCGATGTTGGTGACGATGGTAGGGGGCAACGACTAATATAGGCTCGATACGAGAGTGCCTGACCATGTGGAGAGATATAGGAGTTAATTGGGTCCCTAAAGGCGAGGTCAGATAGGTCTTTAGTTTTAAGTATTACCCCTAGGCACGGTTTGTGTCTTAGGATTACGTCTAAAACAATATTTTTGAATAATAAATTAGAAGTGATTTGTGCTGAGGAAAATGTACCCTTCTTAAAGCTGTGGTCAGAATTCAGTGATCCAAGCCTTTTTATAAACGATGGGGGTGCATTTTAATGAAATAGGTAATGCTAGGTTTGTTAGGTTAATTGACGAAAACGTACGAAAGTTGTATATGTCGAAGCCTTCTTTAAACGTTATGGGTTCGGGGAACGCGGGCCCAACGTGAAAAAATAGTTTAAAACGCCGGCCCGTGGTAAAAAATAACTTAAATGTCTTTTATTGTAACGCGCGGAGTATTAGAAATAAATTAAACGAATTTAAGGCGATAATTTATTTCGGCAACTACGATATAGTTGCTATCATTGAAACGTGGTTTAATAACGTGAATCGGGACTTCTTGGGGGAACTTGATATATCGGGTTTTAAACTCTTTACTAATGATAGGTTACATATGTTTGGTGGCAGCGTTTTGCTGTACATTCGTAATTCCCTTAGGGCTATCGAGGTTAAGTTAGATTTTCCGGCAGCAATTAATGCGATATGCGTTGAAGTTAGGGCGCGTAGTATTAGTTTTAATTTTGTTGTTGTTTATAGACCTCCCGTTCAACCCCTCGATACCAATACTAGATTTTACGCACTTCTTGATAACTTTATTGACAATCGGAATAGTATAATTGTCGGACACTTTAACTGCCCTAATGTTAATTACGAGACTTTTACTGGTAATGAGGAGGGTTTGAGATTGACTGAGTTCATGGAGGATAATTTTTTACGACAGATGGTTACGGAACCAACGTGCGGTGACAATATTTTAGATTTGGTGATGACGAACGGCGAAAATATAGTCAAAGGTTTAGAAGTAGGCGAGAGGTTAGGATGTAGTGATCATCAAATTCTTAGGTTTAAGTTATTGATAAAAAACACTAAGGATAGTAACGTAATAGAAGTCCCTGATTTTCGTAGTGCTAATTTTGATAGTTTTGTGGATAGGAAGGGACTAGTGGACTGGGATAACTTATTTATGGGTAATGACACAAATTTGCATTGGGAGGCATTTAAAGAAAGTTTTATGAATATTGAAAGGGAGTTTATTCCTCGTAGGCCCAAGCGCGCTAGAAGTCATGGTAGGCCCAAATGGTGGACTAGGGAAATAGGCGAGTTCATAAACGAGCGTAACAGCGCGTATAGACTTAATAAGCGCAATGGCACGGCAGCTAATTTTAATAGATATATCGAGATTAGACGTCAGGTTAAAAGATCAATTAGGAATGCTAAGCGTAATCTAGAGATACTTGTAGCTGCGGATAGTAAACATAATCCGAAAAAGTTTTTTGAATACGTCAATAATCGTAAGCCGATAAAAGATAACATAGGCCCTCTAGTGGATGTTAACGGCGCTTTGGCTTCTAACGCTCAGGCGATGGCTGGTATTTTCAGTAACTTTTTTGCGACATTTTTTTACCGTAGAAGACGTAAATAATGTCCCCAACGTGGAAGATATCGTTCCATTTAGTAGCGAGACAGTTTTGGATGAAACAACTGTTTACGAGGGTGAGATTGCGCATTATATCGATAGGCTAAAAGTTAGCAAGGCTCCAGGCCCTGACGCTTTTTATCCCAGACATTGAAAGATTTGAAAGACGTTATTGTAGGCCCCTTAGCAAAGATTTTTAATCAGTCACTCGACACGGGGATTATTCCTGAAGACTTCAAATTAGCTAACGTTACGCCTATTTTTAAAAAAGGCGACCGCACACTAGCTAGCAATTATAGGCCCATTAGCTTAACGTCAATTGTCGGTAAACTTTTGGAATCTGTAGTTAGGGATCGTATCATCGATCACTTAGAAAGTAGAGATTTGATTAATAGTAGTCAGCATGAGTTCAAGAATAACTTCATGCCTAAAGACACTTTAGCCGTCATTCACAGAAACAGTTCCGTAGTTATGGGCACAAGGCTAGTTACTGGCTCATACACCTACAGCAGCAGACCGGGGTATACATAAAACACGCCCTCAACAAGGGGGAATTACCCATTAAGGTCAATTGTCGTGTTTTTGTGGTTGATGGTCTAAGTGAGGATCCAACCACTGGTGAGAAGACTGTGTACTCCTTTAAAGGCTGCTGGTGGCATGGATGCCCGCGCCCTGGTGTGCCGTCACAGGGGACCTCCATCGAAGATCCCCCGCCGACAGTCTCGCCTGGACCCGTAACCGTGATCAACTTATAGGCTCCCAGTTCGCTCACAATTTCGTGTGGGAGCATGAGTATGATACACGGATGGAAACCGATAAGCAGTACCGTGAAGAAATAAGGGCCATCAAGCGTTCAATGGTGTTGGATCCTCTCAAATGCGGCGATAGCTTGTTCGGAGAGCGTACATATCCATTCAAGCTACACTTTCCACCTACGGAGCGCGTGAAACTCCATTACTACGACTTCTGTTCTTTATATCTCTACATGATGAAAAACAATCCGTACCCCGTATGTGCACCTGAAAAACTGGTGGGTCCCATCATGCTAACCATTGAGGAGTTCTCAGCTAACTTGAATGAGCGCTACTTTCGGCTCTCTTTCGTAGCCGTGCTCCCAACTCGCGATTTATAGATGTCGATCTTACCCGTAGTTATAGATCACAAGCTCATGTTTCCCCTGTGCGTGAAGTGCGCAGAGGAGAACAACGGGGATTGTAATTATACAACCAATCAGCGTAAGATCAGAGGTGTATATACAAGCCCTGAACTGGACCTAGCGTTCGCCATGGATACAGAATATTGAAGATACATGAGGTGTGGAGGTTTCAGAAGCTACCCACCCTTTTCACGCCATATATGAACCCTTTTTTGAAGGATAATAGAATCATCGGGGTATCCGCGAGGAGTTGATACCGACGATGAAAAAACGGATTATACTCAGCCTTACCGTGCACGTGAAGGTATACAGCTTGTCCGTTCCCAAATTGTTAAGAATCCTGGGAAGCGCTTAACTGCAAAGTTGTGTGTAAACAGTCTTTGGGGAAAATTTGCAACGAATTCTGGCAAAGGGAACGTTCATTTGGCAAAAGTTGTAGTGAAGTTTGGGATTATGTAACGCTCCCGATAAAGAGGTTAGGGAGATCGTGAATGTAGGTAATACTTATATAATAAAGTACAACATCACCGAACTGGCCACAGACACATCCCGGGTTACAAACATACCTGTAGCCAGCATCTAGCTTTGGGGCCTACTGCACTCTCTTGGGCAGAGGGTGCTGTACGCTGACACAGATAGCGTAATATTCACAGAGAGGGAAGGTGAATACATGCCTGCTATTGGGGAATTCCTCGGAGACTTAACTGACGAGATCAAGGACAGGTATGGTGATGGTGCATACGCTGACTCATTTGTATCAACAGGGCCAAAAATTTAAGGGGTACGGATGAGGGTGGGGAATGATATGAAATATATCGTGAAGGCTAACGGTATCACGCTTAATCATGCGAACCGCCGAGTCGTTAACTTTGACTCGTTGAAGGATCTAGTGTGAGTGGAAGATGAGGGCAACTATTCCCCTCAACTGACTGTGGGGACCCACAATTTTCGGGGGCAAAAACTGGGTGTGTGAAGGAACTTAGGGGCACGAAGGTGTGCCGTAACACCTATATAAACTTTACCATGTGCCTGGTACCTATGATATCGTACACTTTGGATACCTTTATCCTTGATTGTTTATATAATATATATATATATATATATATATACCGAGTGTCCTAAAAGTCAGTTTACCGAAGAAAATGTTCTCCTAAGGCGAGTTTACTACAAAAAAAACTTGTTTCATAAATAAATTTGCAAAACATAAGAAAATAGAGAAAAAAATTCTGAAACATTTACAAAACATGAGAATAGTTCTGGTTACAATAACTGTTCAAAATATCGACCATGTTGTTCGATGCACATCTTGTATGTGTCAACGGTTGACCGGCAAATTGCTTTACATAGTTATTTATCATTGGTTTAGAGCTGGAATTCTTCACAAATGTAGCCTTTAAGGTCCTGAAGACATGCTGGTTTATGCTGTAAAAAAAATTGTGCCATAATGTTTAGAATAATAATCAGGAGAAAACATTTTCCTCAGTAAACTGACTTTTGGGCCACCTTGTAGGTATGTATGTTAACGACATGTTTATTTATTATGTATATTTGTTTCAATTAACGTTTCATTTTCTCCTTTATGTGCGTGCGTATGTACAATCCTAAGCTCCGCCCACTGTGAGCTCGGCCATGTGACTCCTACTATCTGGGCATATCTCTACCCGGGCGTGCACAGTTGACCTCTGCAAGCCCTGGAGCTCAGACGTGTATTTTCTCATGTAGACGAAAAAATAGTGATGGTTACTTTTGATATTGCGTGTTTGACATTTATAAAGTGGTATTCGGTAAAGTGGGAAGATGTGGTGAATACTGAAAGACGACCTACCGCACCCTCCTTTGTGGCTTTTAAGGCTACATTGAATCGTGCAAGCGAACAAGATATTCAAATACTCTATGGATATTTTGGCGAGAGTATTGCCGGATTTCGCGGCAAAAACGACGTAATGGACTAAGTTGTTTGGCTAAACTGTATAAAAGCGTACATATACGGTGAAGTGAAAGTAACAACGCGTGAAGAAGAGAAGCAACGGATATGGATAATGAGTCTTGGTGATGGGTGGGTAACAGGCGGTATTATGTCATGCTGCATCATACCGAGTACACGTACCCTGCCGCTGAGAATGTAAACCTTCTCATTATGGACAAGCTAAAGTACTTTTACGATACATTCATATATATCATGACGAGGTTCACAGTGAGGTTGTGGCTAAAGGCCTGTGTGAGTGTTTGATAGAGTTTAGAGACGAGTATCGATTGTTAAAGAAAGTGGATAAATACGATCACATGTTTCTCTCAAATAGTGCACCGGATTGTTAATGTGTGGAGAATGGAGAACGTCTAGTGCGCATAAAACATTAAAACTGAAATTCCCAATGTGTCGGGAAATTGCTCGGTATAATGGGCACAAGTACTTGTATGATTCATGCTAGAACAAATCCGTACACGATTCAACAGCTTATGGTGTGACTCGCTCCCCCGTGGAGCCAATCCACCCACCCGTGCTCATAGTCATCTCAGAGCTTGAACCAACTGGACGTGCACTCCTCGAATACGATGGAATTTCCTTTGAGAAGCATTCTCAATGTCGCGTACGATGTGTCCGTGACGAAGTCATTCATTGCGCGTGTTCAGGCCTGAAACCAGTGCCATTAACTATGTGCTTGAAACGACTTGTAGACAAGCAAATTCTGGTAAACGTAATGTTATTTATTTAAGTGTTGAGGAGATGAATAGAGTCTTCGTGATAGTTGAGAAGTGGGGTGAGGACTTATAAAATACCTGCAGGTGTAGGTATAAGAAGAGAAGAGATTAGTGATGCCCTATCATATGCCGTTGTTTGTACGTTGTGTATAAATGACGATCAGCCATGCATTGCTATACGACTGATGTGGAAGAATGCATCTGATAATAACGTCCTTTCCCCTACCCGAAACCGTTTCATCCTCGACAGAATGTTTGAAATCGTCGGATTCCGCAAGCTGAAGCCTATATTAGACGCTTGTGTTACGGATATGATTTATTTTGACACGGTTCTTGAATACGTATACACCGTTCTGCTCGACGGATTTATCGAATGTAGGAATGAGGAGGGCGAGAATGGTCTAGAGCTGGATGCTTATCTGAAAGGTCTAGTCTCTTCGAAATATCATGAACTTTGGTACAAAGGATTTGAGCGGTACAGGACAGAGCTCGCCTACACTGTTCACCCTGAAGAATTGTACCTCTATATAAGGAGCAGCTATCGTTACGACTTGGAAGATAATTTCAATTGCTGCTATGCGTTGTGAAGAAGAGTTCACGATTGAAAAGCTCAGGTCGGTAAGAAAAAACCCTCGATTGGTAAGGAGTGTTTATAAACTTGTATTTAATAATGATGTGATGCTAACGATACCCTCTTTTTGCGTTCTTTTGATTGTATTCTGTCCGTGTTTAAAGATAACTTGCCAACCGAATGTAAAGTGGGTACAAAAATAGTATTGAACGATATGAAGGCCATTTACATCGAGTATTGGCGCTCGCACACCTTGAGCGGTGAAATAATGTTAAATCGTATTTACTGCGTAGTGCAAAGCAATAATGATGTGACTGTAGATTCGATTACGTGCTAGTTTAGTGTTTATTTAAGCACAGTAGAACGAATGTATTTTGATGTATATTTATTTTCAATATATTTAATTATTTAATATAATTGTGTATATATATATATATATTTTTTTTTTCCTGTACTAATATGTTGATGATTATAGTCCATCGTTTAGTATATTATTATTTTTTATTTTCAATATATTTAATTATTTAATATAACTATATATATATATATATTTCTCCTGTACTGTTATAATGATGGTTATACTCCAACGTTTTGTATACTATTATTTTTTTATTTTTGGATTATATATATACACATCATTTGTCTTTCTTATGCTATTATTATTATTTTTTTTTTTTTTGATCATATATATTCCATCGTTTGTATAGGATTTTGTATTTATTTTCTATATATTTCGTGAAATTGATTTCAATAATTTTTGTAAATAAAGAGAATGATGTAATGGTGTTTTATTTAATTCTTTTGGTTGTATATATAAACGATATTATTATTTAATGATATGTATACCAAATTGCTGGTTACGCCTTCTAAACCGACTGACGGATTTCTAAGCCAACTGTCAAGAATATCTGAATATCGCAATCTGGCAGCTGAAAAGTTAATTAATATATACACCTGGCTTCTAGGTCTTCTACGTCAACTCGCGGGTTAAGCCAACTGGCTGATTATGCCAACTGGCTATAATGCCAACTGGCGGAAAGCCAACTGTCAAGAATATATGCTTTAATTAAATAAATAGTGCAATCTGGCAACTCAACCCTAATAATGTTCACCTGAACAAGCCATTTACGCCTTCTAAGAAGCCTTCTAAGCCAACTGGCTGATGAGGACCTTATAAGACAGCGGACGCTCTGAAGAACTCTTATTATGCGTCTGGCAGGAGCCAGGCGAACACTCCTCTCTCCTTCTTAGGTTAAGATTTAGGTTAGGTTTCCCTTTTGGGGGGTGAGAACTTCTCCCCCATAAAGGTTAAGGGAACGTTCTCTTTCATTGTAGCTTGGGGGATAACACCTCCCCCTTGTTGCATAACCCCTCCCCCATTGCAACATTGATCAACATTTGCAATTGCAATGCACTCTAACCTTTCGCGCCCATATTACTAGACCTTTCCAGCGCATTGCGGACGTTCGTGGCAGTCAAGCGACGATCTCGCAAAACACTGAAGATGATGAATCGGTCGTCACGGGCAAATGTGCAGCGCGATCTTCCAGATCCTGGTCTTCGGGTGTACTCGCCTGTCTCCACATAACTTTGGTAGACACGTCGAACCGTTGTTCATGGAATTCCTAGCGTATCGGCGACGCAACGCTCGCTCCGACCATCTTCAATTAGGGCGACGACTCTTGCGATGTTTACGGCACTGAAATCCATTGTAAATGTCCAATTCTGAAACCCAAAAGAATTAGAAGTCTCTCTGTTAATTAACCCAAATGCCTACTCCCAACAGTGGAAGAAAAAAGTGGCACTAGCAATCTAAGAGCAACTGAATGTCAGACTGTTGAATTCTTAAAAGAAGTCGAAAATTCGTTAAAGTTAGTGTGTTCGCAGCTAACGTTGTTTTGTCTCGTTATTTGGTTGCCTCATAGACTATATTTTCGAATTTTAAAACTTTTATAAACAGAAGTTTGCCCACTTTTTTGCTTTTCGCGATATTCAAAGTGGGCCGATTTTTCTGCCGCTCAGTTTATTTTTATGCTAGTATAACCGTGGATTATTCTTATGTGATTTTGATAATCAGTTACTGTTATTCAGATCGAAAATGTTAACAAGTTCTTTGTGTAACAATCGATAAGCTATTTCCTACTAACTCTCTCTGCCCCTCTACCCCGCTCTCTCTCACACTGTCTCAATCTCTTTCTCGCGCAATGTCGATATATATATAAAATCGTGTAGATTCGTAAGTTAGTAAAGGTTTAAAGCTGCACATGGACCGTACAAACAGCTTTATTAGTATTGTTACATAATGATTTAATATACGCGAGACTGGTGGGTGGGGAAGGGGAATGAGGGAGTTTGAAGGATGTTTGTGTAATGTCTATTTTTGGTTCAAATTCACTAATATATAAAAAGTTATATTGTGGTATCTGTTCATATAGACTTGCAGTAACCATAATGGAACCGTATTACTATATAAGACTAGTAAACATGGAGTTCAACGCTGTTCACGATTATATTAATCGTTTATCTTTTTACCTTTATGAACAGACATTACATTATACTAAGGGACCGTTCAAAAATTATGCAACACTATTTTTGCTAAAACTTGATACTCCAGATCCCCCAGGAACGTTCTGTAACGCTAGACCAGGTACCCGTAAGATGTTATGTAACACTCCCCCCACCCCACACCCCACACGTTACGGAACGTTAAAGGAGGGGTGTCAGGTTTTAGCAAAAATAGTGTTACGTAATTTTTGAACGGCGCCTTACCTGTATGTCAATGTTATATGTTGTTGGATTCAGTTGTACCCCCTCCACTCCACCTTCCCCCATTTGGGGTACCTTGACTATCGCTGCGTCGTTGCCACATGTATGGAGTCGCCTGTGAGGCGTGGAACATTACATATGTGGGCAACTGTACATCATTACTGAAAAGCAACTTGCAGGTTTCATTCGACTTTATCAGGCAAACTTAAAATGTTATGGCGTGATGCAAAACTTATGGTCAAGGCTATGCGGGAAATAAAAGGAGAAGCAGTATTAGATATAAATTTAATATTTAAACCCATCCGACAGTGACGTGAGTCAAGCCTCGTCGGTACGCTGACCCTCTATTTACCTTGACATGATGCTGCGAGCTGCTCATATCCTGAAATGAGCGTATGGGCGGAATGGTATTCTGTGTAAAATATGAAACCTTTCATCTTACTTCTCTTTAAACTATAAATAAGGTTGTCGTCTCAAAATTACTTTATGTTACTTCATGTGAGTTTGAACGATGGTTCATGATCGACCTGCGGTCAACCTTTCTGCAGCATCCCGCCTCATTTTCTGGATTTGGTGAAGGATGGAATTGCTGTCTGATCTTCTGCCCTTGTAGCCAACCACGCATGGCTGGTCTGGGACTTAGCACAGGAATTTGTCCAACTAGTTCTTGAAGTTATTCAGGTCGGTGTGCTGGAAGTTCCTCACTTTTTTTTTGTTGGGCATTAAAAAGCTTTGGGCCTTGTATTCTAAGGGTGTTTTCCATCCTCGTTTTCATGTTCCCCTGTCCGACCGCAGCTGGAACAGTACAAACTCTGCCTCTTCTCTAATTCCAGTTTATTTCTATTTCATTTCTAAGGTTAGGGACAAAGCCCTCAAGTATTTTCCAAATGTATATTATTGTATACCGCTCGCGTCTTCTTTCCAGAGAGCAGAGTTTCAGGGATTGTTGTCGAGACCAGTTGTCTTCACGTTCCGTTTCCTCTGTCTTAGATGTAAAGGTCCTTCATATAGCTTCAATGTTCGCAATGTCTCGTTTTCTCTATGGGTTTGTGAGTACGGAGTAATTCTCAGTGATCGGTAGGACTCTTCCATAATTTGAGCATGATGTTTGCTTTTCTGCTACGGAAGCTACTCCAGATAATCCATTATTTTTTTAGTCGTTGTAATTTTGATGTTATAGTGCTCTCCGAATTCTGTATCCGACGACATTATTTTTCCAAGATCCCTGACTTGTGGATTTGGTGTTACCTGTTTGGCTTCCAGAGTCTTGTACCCTTTCTTTTGTAGCTCCTTGTTATTACCATATCTTAGAATTGGAATTTTTCTTCGTTAAACTTCATATTGTTGTCTTTTGCCAAATTGAATAATGTTTCAATGTCGTTTTTTTATTTTTCTATGTCACCTTCGTTCAGAATTTCTTTGCATATCTTTGTCATCTGCGAAACATGATAAAATATTGTCATTAATATCTGCATCAATGTTTGCAATCATTAAGTAGTATGAGCGCAAAAGGAGAGAGTGCAATGAAATTGCAAATGTTGATCAATGTTGCATTAGGTTATGCAACAAAGGGAAATGTTGCAAGATGTTATGCAACAAAGGGGGAGGGGTTGTTGCAAGAGCAACAAGGGTCATGCAACTTCGAGGCGGAGTTATCCCCCAAGAGAAAGAGAGAGGAAAAGGAGAGAGAGGAAGAGAGGTGTTCGCTTGACAGAAGCCAAGCGCATATTAAGACTTCAGCCAAGCGCACGCTGCCTTATAGGTCCCTAATCAGCCAATGCCTCCAGGCACTATGAGCCAGTTGGCACAGTATATACACTTCGTTTTGGCACGTATACACCCGTCTATACGCCCATAAACTATTACACACACACACGATTATATGCGCCGGGTTCGAGACCCGGTGGCGGCACGTCCTTCCACGGTTGGTAGATAAATGGGTGACCAGGGTGCCCTAGCAGGGATCTCTCTCTCGCGCTCTCTCTTATATATACCCCGTTAAACCGTAGGGTTAGGGCAGGGCGAAAAGTTTGGTCTTTGCCAGAATGAACAATTCGGGCCGAAGCCATCGAAAGCAAAGGTGATTCCATATATGTACAATTCTCTCTCTATCTCTCTACCTCTCGTGGCGGCGATGTTGAGGGAGTGTGGACTGCATTCCGGGAGCAGTTTATGGTGCTGCAGTCTGCTGCCATACCCTCAAAACCGGTCACCCCTGCCTTCAACGCAGCCTAAGTGGTTCGATCGTGACATCGCTTCGGCTATCCGAAATAGGAAACTAGCGTATAGGAGGGCGAAGGCTAATCGTTTCCATGAGAACACGAAGCGTATGTCCGCCTGTGTAGGGAAGTGAAGGCGAAGGTTAGGCTAGCGAAACGTAACGAAGAACTACGGGTGGCAAGCATCTGCAAGGGGAACCCTAACGAGTTCTTCAGTTATGTTAATAGTAGAAAGCCCATTAGAAGAAAGGACCGAAGTGGCGTTCTGCGGACCTCCGACGCGGACATCGCCAATGTGCTTAATGAGTACTTTGCGGGAATGTTCACCAGGGAGGACACCCGCATCATCCCCGAGCCAGGCGTGAGGCACGAAGGTGCTGGCCTGGATAGTGTTCGATGTACCGCGACAGTCGTTGCCGATAGAATAGACAAACTGAGCGCGTTTAAGGCTCCTGGGACAGACCAGTTCCTCCCCAGAGTGTTGCGGGAGGTGCGCGACCAGGTGCTTCCCCACCTGGCTACAGTCTTCAACAAATCGTTGGAAAGGGGCCAGTTGCCTGGTGACTGGAGGGAAGCCAACGTGATCCTTATCTTTAAGAAAGGGGATCACGAAAGTCCAGGGAACTATCGTCCCAATAGTCTCACTTCAGTTGAAGGTAAATTATTAGAGGGGATAATAGCGGATAGGATCGTTGACCTGCTTGGGGACTCCCAACATGGGTTTAGACGGCATGGGTCGCGCCCTGAACTTGTTTTCTCTGGAAATTCGGAGGCTGCACGGTCAACTCATCGAGGTTTTTAAGTTCTTACGCGGGTTCAACGATGTCGATTTTAGAAGGATGTTTAGTTTAAATGATAACCCAACTCGCAACAATGGTTGGAAGTTGGATTTGAAATGGTTTAAGACTAGTGTGTGTGGGAATTACTTTACCTATAAGATCTGTGACACGTGGAACAGGTTACCTTCAGAAGTTGTGAACAGTTCCTCTGTGGATCACTTCAAGAAAAGGTTAGACCAAATCTTGCACACTATTTGAGGATGTAGAAAATTTTCCCTGGCACCCTTTGCCATTGGTACCTCCTCGGTATGGGCCGCAAGGCCTTTTGAGGTACTTATTTTCCTTGTAACTCCTTGTAACTCTCGCTCTCGCTCTCTCTCTCCCTCTCTTTCTCTCGCTCTCGGTCTCTCTGTCACTCTTACATATACCCCGTTAAAAAGTAAGTCTAGGGCTGGGTGAAAAGTTTTGCCTTCGCCAGAATGAACAATTCGGGCCGAAGCCATAGAAAGCGAAGGTGATCCTCTATATGTACAAATCTCTCTTTCTCTTGCGCTCTCTCTCTCTTATATATACCCCGTTAAAAATTAGGTCTAGGGCGTGGTGAAAAGTTTGACCTTCGCCAGAATGAACAACTCGGGCCGAAGCCATCGAAAGCAAAGGTGATCCTATATATGTACAAATCTCTCTCTCTCTCTCTCTCTCTCTCTCTCTCGCTATATATATATATATATATATATATATATATATATACACAATTATGTTAAACACCGTTCTGAAGATTGTGTTTGGCGCAGAAGTTTATGATATCAAAATAAACTTTGGCGTTTAATGATCCGCATCCATCTCACATCTCTTATTTTTTTAAAATTTATTTATTGTATCGTACGCGAATTCTGGGGCTCAATAAACTTTTACAGATGGGAGAATTATCTCGAAGGGCTGAAGAACTTTGTGCGCTCGTGGTTTTTCCTTTTCCTTCATGGAAAGGAAAAACCTTCCAGTTTGAGACGTTTTATATTTCAGAGGCTATAAATTTTTCCGATCCTATTTTAGATAGGGCACCATAAATAAATTCACAAACCACCCACGTCAAGTTCCTCGTCTCCCTCTCTCTCGCGCTCTCACTTTCGCTCTCTCTCTCTCGGGGCAGAATACAAGATAAAAACAACGCATTTCTCTCTCTCTACGAATGAGAATATCTGACACACCCCAGATTTCACGGGGCAGCCAGCCAATCACAACCCTGTGGGCGGGGCCTAGAACCAGAACATATGTTTGGCTGCTATTCGGGCCTACGCACCGCCCAAAATTCACTGATAGCCAACAGGAAGCTCGCGTTTCGTGTGTTGTAGGTTAATCACGATCCCGTTTATAAAAGGGGGCACTTTTATCTCAGAGCCTCAATTCGTATGTTTTTTTCGCTCAATGCTTTTCAAATATCCACCATGAGCTAAGAATCGTCCTACAACTCTCCCGAATTGTTTGGTTTGAAGATGAAGACGTCCCGTCACTATCTGCAATTTATCTTTTCAACGCTGTGGACGCTAACACCCTACTTTCAACGCAAACTGTTGCATAAAGTTGCGATAGATTGCAAGATCCAACGGACAACTCATTTGAAATGTAATTAATTATATACATCGTTTCATTCAGTGTTAAGTAATTTTTAAAATTCGTGATAAAGCGAAGTGGAAGGACATCTGCTTTGTGATCACAATTTGCTGTTAGCCTAACCTAACCTAGCCTAAATATATATATCGACACAGGGCTCTTTCTCGTTTATAATAATATAACCTAACCTACCATTACCTAACCGGATATAATATAACCTAACCTAACTTACCCGGACATAATATAGCCTAACCTATCCGGGTATAATATAACTTAGCCTAACCTAGCAGAGAAGGTCAAACTTTTCACTCCACCTTAGACCTACGGTTTAGCGGGGATTCCATCAACCAGCGTTTTGCCAAACATCTCTTAACATATATGCTTTCATTCAGTGTTAAATATTTTTTAAAATTCGTGATAAAGTGAAGTGAAAGGAAATCTGTCCAGAGGTCGAGCTAACCTAGCACGGCCTGATCAGATATAATATAACCTAACCTAACCTAGCTTTATTCTGAGTTTTTCTTCAACGAAAAAAGTATTCCCAGGACTCTTTCTAGTTTATAATAATACAACCTAACCTAACACAACTGTACCTAACCTAACCTGGCCTAACCCAACCTAACTTAACACAATTGAACCTAACCGGGATATAATATAACCTAACCTAACCTACCATTATTCTGAGTTTTTCTACAACGAAAAATTATTCCCAGGATTTTTCCTCGTTTATAATAATATAATCTAACCTAACCTAACACAACTGAACCTAACCTAACCTAACAAAATTGAACCTAACCGGGTCACATTTCTCGATAATTTATAGAAAGTTCGACAGATAGGATTTTAAAATTACCAAAACTTTTTAAGATTATCCAGATGCTTGCTTTTGAAACCTGTCAAGTGCGGCTCACTGAGTGTTAATTAACTTGTAAATGCCATAATCAAAGTTTTGAAAATTAGTTTGTGATTTAAGCGGAAGTGTATACACACCTTTACACAATATAGTTACAATAGAAATATTAAAATCTATTAAGAATTGTCTGCGGGTTCGAGACCCGTTGCAAGCAGACGAAGCGAAGCACACCCAGCTAATCTTCCTTTTGAGCTGTAAATTAGTGCACTTGCTTTTAATTATTGTCTGTTTCCTTCGTGGTTATTTCGGCATATATATATATATATATATATATATATATATATATATATATATATATATATATATATATATATATATATATATATATATGGTGTGGTTTTATTTGTACCTTTCTTGATAATTTAAAAATTTACAGAAAGTTGTACAGGTAGGATTTTAGAAATATTAAAAACTTTTAAGATTATCCCGATGCTCACTTTTGAAAACTGTCAGGATATCTGCTTTGTGATTACAGTTTGCCAGGAGTCATAATCGGAATTTTTCCTTTTTGTATCTCTTTAATTAAACTAATTTATTTTTACTTAACTTTATTTAATTCAGCATGAACTGATCATGTTAACTTCTCCTTATACGACCGATGCGGAACTTGATCGTATAATAGCTACTTTTCGTTTTGATGAAAGGGGAATAAATGATATGGATGCTTTACCGCACAACCAACCCAGCGACCTGAACACAGAGATTGCGGTATTGGCACATATCCGGTCCAACGAATGCCAGGTCATCGAAGAACTAATGTAAGTATTTTTTGGGGTTAAGAAGAAAACACATTGTATTTTCTTTTAATTTATTAAATGGTAGAAAACATGTACAAAGCGGAACCAGTGTCCATTAAATAAGTCAATGGCGACAAATAGGCCTTTACACAATATAGAAACACATCTTTACACAATACAGCGGGAGCTAACATATGGGAACTTTTTTTTATTTGTTTGCATACCAACTCGTCATTCATTTCAATGTCGCACAAATCGAATAATTTAAAAAAAAATTTAAATCCCTTCCCACGTGAAATGTGCATGAGAAATGAGAGGCTGTACATGCCGCACGTGCTACTTTAATATCCTTCAAAGCGATACGGGTTCCATACAATCTTCTCGATAAATTGTACAACCACAGGATCATTCCAGGGCTGAGTACCGAGTAAGTCAAAATAGTACATTCTTTCCCTATTTTTATAATAGATTGCAAACCAATGAATCCCCTTACCCCCCACAAAGTCGGTGTTCAAGATAATCCCGTACCAGTTTCTCGTAGTTGGCAATTTCAATATTTCATTCTTCGCAAACACGCCGATAAATTTGAAGAGTGTGATTCGGTCACTTTTCATTACTCTCTGGAGTGTATTCGCGTCCATTTTAAAAGTCTGTGACCACGTTCCTGAAACGGTCAACTTCTACTAGTGCTTGTGATTCGAGGTACAAGAGTACACTAATAGGAGCATCTATAGGCTTGGCAAATTCCAACCTGACTGAGATATTCCCACTCTGTTGTGGACTTAAGTGTGTATTTTCGCCAGCAGACAAGTCAGGAGTAATATCAAATGAAAAAATGTTAAATTCTTCGGCAAATTCTGCGTTACGCCAAACCCAAGGTCGTCACATGCACCTGCACTATGAGCCAGACTACTATAAGCTCTCGCGCACAGCGGGAACACAGTCTCTGATGAGTAGTCCGTAATCATAGTCCCTCCCAACACGATGCCATTTACGTATAGAGTTATATTTTTAAGGCCGAAATTCTCGAATTTAAAGGCACTCTTTTAAATTTTCCATTCGTCGAGGCGTGGTCCTGCATCCCAATTAATATCCATTTAGGTAGGATTCCCAGGGCAACGTTTTCTAGTTACTTAAGGCCAACCCAGCGGGCACAGTGTATAGTTTGATCTGTACCCTGTTAATTGGGCATTTTACTGTGGCGTGTATAAAGTCTTTCTCAATTTCTATTTGTTTTGGTGAACTAGATTTCACTCGGCGTACACGCAAATACGTCTCCATGATGTGAATCACGAAGGGTTTCGCGCACTCTTCCTGATCAGACCCCAGATTTATGCAGATCTCAGGACTCGTGCGGTTGAGCTTTAGTTTCAGATCGATGCCATTCATAAGCAGTTTCTCCTGGAATGTGAAATCTGGATGAAGACGTCCAAAACACTCGTATATCATTTTTGTAGAATTTTTAAATTTTTCCTGCATACCATTTTCATCTTTAGTCTGATAATAGCCCTCGGCGGTTAAAAAGGTGTCCTTCGCTTCTTTTGAAAAGTTGAGGACATTTTCCAGATAGGCTCGTAGGTGATAATACCCCGTTCCTGCCGAGATGTTAACCTGATTTAAATACACCTCACACTGGCTGAATGTGGAGTGTAAAAAGTTAGTTTCAGGGAGTGCTGAGTAATTATCATCGCACTCCGTTCAATCTGAATGTGCTATATGCACTTTAGCGTACATGTTCATGCAGCGCGGATCAAAAAAGTAAGGGTCTGAGCTGGGTATCACGAATTCTATAGGGGCACTTGGTGAACTAATTGTGTTTAATGGGTTAATTGTAATAAAGTCGCTATGCTCAATAGAGACCTGAGTAAGGGGCATATCAAAGAGAGACAGTTCCGATTTACAGCATTGTGAACTACACGGATGGATGAAAAGCGTCATGACGAGTCAGAAATAGTGCCACCTCTCTCGACAACTAGTAATCAGCCTATGATTCGTGAGAGTAGTGCCCTCAGCTTATATCAGTTAAAAAAATTATCAGCTATAGGCTTCATACGCTTAGAGCACTTCTTTTTTTGTTTCATTTTACGTTTAGCGCCACGTGATGGTAACTCCTTCTTCCTGGCTTCTCTCTTCTTTCCGCCACCACGCATTTTTCTCTTTGTATCTTTGATGATTTCGTCCCGTGAACATTTTAATTGTTTTTTAGAGCTTCTTTAGGCTTAGTTCCACCCATTATGTCTTCTGCCGCGTTAAAACATGTTTTTAACGCCTTCTTCCGTAGGTGTCTAGCACCACTCTTCAACAGTGAGACAGCGGTGCTTAGTATGGTTGAAAAAAATTGATCCAAGCCCACTCTCACGCTGATATCTCACCCCTCGATAAACTGTGAATGGCCTTCGGGTCATTATAAATGACGAAAGTGTAGTTTCACTGTTAAGCTCCCATCACTGAGTGGAAATTTTTTTCCCACAATCGTTCTTATGCAGGGTGTCCCAGAATTAACTATCTATTTCAATGAAATCGGACAAATTTTTTAAAAACACACTTTTATTTATGTTTATCATGTTTAATGTGTTAAAAATGTATAAATTTCTAAATTTTTTTCATAATTTTATTTTCATAATTTTTTCATTATCTGGTCCAATGAGAGACCGTCTGAAGTCATAGAATGGCAAAGAGACTCTCCAAAAGTTAACGTGTGGCTTGGAATGACCAAATCCAAAATTTATGGTGCTCCATCTTTTTGAAACACAACATTATCAAGAATGCCATCATCAAGAAGCCGTTGTTCGAGAAACTGCTGAGCATATCAAGGTAGACGGTACCTGTTACAGTTGCTTCCGCAAAGAAGAATGGGCCATAAATTTTGGATTTGGTCATTCCAAGCCACACGTTAACTTTTAGAGAGTCTCTTTGCCATTCTATGACTTCAGATGGTCTTTCATTGGACCAGATAATGAATCAATTATGAAAATATAATTCTGAAAAAAATTTGGAAATTTATACATTTTTAACACATATTAAACATGATAAACATAAATAAAAGTGTGTTTTTAAAAAATTTGTCCGATTTCATTGAAATAGATAGTTCATTCTGGGACACCCTGTATATATCGAGATGTTGGCTAATAGATTAGTCCAACATTCACATAATGGGGCTTGTCATATGTAATGCTCAAACTTTTCCCTCTATGGTTGGGGGATGTGTGCAATGCGCAGCAGGCGCGCCTGGGTGTCCCCAACAAATTGATGCTCTACGATATTGCTGTAAATATAGTACATGTCTGGGGATGGAGACCTTTCACCCAATTTCTCCATTTTCAACTGATACATTAAGCCAGACAAGTCATGCTGTGCCTCGTGAAAGGTATCTCTTTGGAGAGCTGCGCTATATCGGCCCTCAGCCAAAATTGTGAACAGCTCTTTATCTTTAATATTTCTACTAAGCGTTGATTTTAACTTCAATGTACATGTAGTCGTGTCTATGTTTAAGACTTCAAAAAGTAAATCGTTTGTCAGGTACGACTTTTCAGGACTCTTGTTTAACACCGTCACAATGTCCATGGCTGTATCATAATGGCCGATCCCTCTCGATACATTTGTGCTATAGTACTGCACCTCACCATACAGGACTGATCGCATAGTATTGTCTAAGGTTATGTCTAATTTTTCTCACTCATCGATTCTTCTAAGGATCAGAAATATGATTTGCTCATTTTTAAGAGTTAAAAATTTGGAGACTAACGAGTTCACATAAACCCACCTCATACGAATCACGCTCCAATTCACTGGGTCCGTGGAGTTCTGTCACAAAGTTGGCCAGGGTGTTGTTAGGATGTACAGACAGAGAAGAAGACCGGAGTGTGACATAGAAGTGGTTAAGCGCCATGTTGTATAATATTTAAGCTTCATTATTGCAGCAGCTTTTATATAGGTGTTGAAGCTTTCTGGGTAACACAGCCATTTCACCAGGTACATTTTTCTCTTTCCTGAATCTTTGCTGCCAAAAATATTTACAATTTTAAACACTTTTTCTAAATTAAATGTCACTTTCTGCAACTCATCGCGATAAAAGCCTCCAGCGATCTCTTCCCCATTCAAATCTTCAAAGTAATACATCATTATCTCGCTTTTATGTCTCATAGCACTAACATTAAAAATCTCACGTGTCCATCCTTGCTCAAATCCCTTCGCGAATTTATTTCCCAAACGTGATAGCCTTACATAATCATTGATTTTGAAATGTGTAGAGTGTGATGGCGGTGCTCCATCTCTTCTCACCTCTAGCAGCGTATCTCTTTCTAAAACTTCGTTAGTGTTGTGCCTATCGTACGGTGGTGTGAACGGTTGTATGACGATGCCAATGAACCGAGAACGTTTATATATTTGTATGTTTTTATGTGTAAAACAGCGATGCATGCGTTCCTTTCTGGTACGTTGAACTCTTTCAGCTGAAGACGCCTTATATATAGAATTGCTAGTGTAGTAACTGATATTAAACTCTGTCAACATGTTCTGAAAAGCGCGACCTATAAATTCTTTCCCAATATCCGTACAAAAATAGCCAGGAACCCTTTCTTCTTTTAACATCAACGTTTTGGTCGCTTTAGCAACTGTTTCAGGCGATTTATTTTTCAGTGGAATTAGCAACAGATATCTTGAGAATACATCTATTATGAATAGGATGTAGCGGTACCTGTCATTATACACTAAATATCTTTGCATATCTGTTAAATCCGCTTGCCAAATAGAGTCAATCGAAGCAGCTGTTGACTTGGCCGTTTTAAACCTTTTTCTCAGCGGTTTATGAAGAGTATATGCATCCTGCTCCCGCAAAAACCTCTCAACATCTTTTTCCGCTTCTTCGTAAACAACTCTGTACAGTCTATTAACGCCGCCATAGGAGGCAGGGTTAGAAATGTCATAATAGCGTTTACTTAATATGTTAGCCATTTGCGAATTTTAGAGACACGTGGACAAGGTTGGCCGTTTGTTCTCTTCTTTCTCTTCTTCAGAGACACTGCTGCTGGGGGCGATGGCGTACTCAGTTGTGACACATGCGAGACTTGATCCAGTTCTTTTAACCTAGTCAGATTAAATATCAATTTTTTGGGAACATTTATTTTGTAGTCTTTCTTTAATATGCTCCCATCCTGTTGGTGAGGGCCTGTCCCACTTTCTCACCAGATCTTGAACAATGCCAACGTTGTTGGATCCTTGTACCCTTGTTCCTTCAACAATGACCTCGCCTGTATCGGCCCACTCTATGATGGGGTCCTCAGTCCTCACTCAATAGATTATAAAGACAAGCCTTTATTCCTCAATGTATGTATGCTCGATGTGTTGTGTTCCGTTATTCTTTGGTTGGTCCTCTCGAACGTCGGGCCCATGTCCTGTGTCGCCATGCTCAGCGCTGCTCTCGCTGTGCCTAATAACCACGGGGAGCTCTGTCGGATTCTTATAATCTTCATACTCATGAAGAAATTTCTGCAAAGTCTCTTGATACAAGATCCTTTTCTCATCAGGTGACTTTTCACTGTTTAGTAGGACTAGCAACTCGGTTTCCATTCTTTTAAGCCTACTTTTACGTGGTTCTAGAGCCGTGACTGGAATCTTTGAACTTTCCAATGAAGCATACACCTCGTGCGAAATCACTACCACCTTCCTCATTATATTAATCTAGTTAGTAAAGGGCTCAAAACTGAAAATAGGATGGGTAGGAATGATCCCTCTTTGTACAATAATCGCTTTGTCTTACCCACAGTTTGACTTTTATGAGCGAGCGCTCGTATTATATTCTTGTAACAACGTAAGCGAGCCTTCTGAGGGAGTTTCATTGGCACATTACATTTTATAACATTAAGTCAGATTTTACAGATGCATTTTAAAAAGTCGGAGTTGATATTTTTAAGAAACATCTATTGCAGTGCCCGGGGCAATCGTTGATAGATTTTTATTAATTCACGATATTTCTTCAGCCTATTTCTCATTCTGGAATATACACCGTTTCAGGTTCGCTTGGGAATATATTCGTTCTTAGAAACACCCTAAACGTGTTTCGATGATTAAGGTCACAAAGCAAATATCCATAACGCTGACTTGTGGCTTCTTTATAAACCTCCAAAAACTCCTTACGTTGATTCGGGAATACTTGATTGGCTAATTCCGCAATTTGAGACATATCTCTACATTGTGCGAATAAGACTAGATATTGTTTATTTAACGACACATCGCGCATGTATCTATTATTTAAGAAAAGATTCTGATTGATGAAGAATACACTTATGTTAAGATGGTGGGAGAACACTGTAAATGTCTCGGGAAACGTTTTATCCATTTCCAACATGAGATCGTCAATTACAATAACTGTATGCTCATTACCTTTTAAAGAATTAACGTCAAAGACACCCTTGTGGAACAAAATTTCATCTTGGTACTCGTTGAATACTAACTGATACATCGAATAGCACCATATTACTTTATGCACAAATTTTGAGAACATACCCACCTTATCTTTAATGATTTTAAGCATAAATACAGTTTTTCCACATCCTGTAGGGCCAGATATAATACATGTGGAGGGGCTTGAGAACCTGAATTTTTCTACAGATTCCATCTCTAACACGTCACACCCCTAAGTGGGTCATTTACAAAATATTACAAATTTTGAGTGCTGCTCCTTTTATTTTGTTTTCATCTTCCACAGAACCGTGAATGACGACGATGTACAGGCCCCCATTATCGATATCATAGACGAACCCGATGGCCGTGCAGCTAGAAAATCCTTCCACGCTGACGAACCCTCACCAACGACACCTGTAGCATGCGACAGTTCAAAGCATTAGCATGATGAAGAGCCCTCTATGTCAGGTATAAAGCGTGCTAGGATTGCGCCGGTTGTTAGACCTACGGTTGTGCAGCATGCCCGTAAACTGGCTTCAGATTGTAAGCTTCAGTTTGAGTGCAATATGGGTCCTGAAGAACTGAGAAGGGCCGAACAGTCAGTGAATGCACGTATAGTCGTATTTCGAATGGATGATCGTCGTAGGACTGTGTATGTTTTTAAAAGCTGTGTGAGAGATCATACAAGACCTCTATTTATTTTTGGATTGTCAGGGACATCGTATCTCCCCATCCGTAGCATAAGGACTCTCTACGCTAGTTATGACAAAAGTCGAAAATGTGGAAGGCATCATGATTTGTGTAAGGGCTGTCTTGAAGTTACTGATGATATGGTGAAACATTGTAAGGATTGCTACATTAGGGTGTGTCAATTTTGGGGGTGAAATGACTAAATTGAAAATCATGTGATTTGGTAGCAATTTAATGTAATCATTTGGCATACAAAATAATATCCTTGCTTCAAAAATAATAAAAAATAACTCTTACCTACATCAATTTTAATTCAAAAATTCCATTTTTCCGTAAATTCGTAACAAAATAACAAATGTGCACAAACATCCTATCAACATTTAAAGTGGCAATAAGATATCATTCAGAGTCTTAATTTGAAAGTAACCAATGCAGTCATGTCCTTTTTACTGCGGTTCCTCGACATCAGCATTCGGCTTGCTACTTGCGCTTTGATGTAGCCTTCTCGCCTCTCGTGACTGTAAACTTGACTAGCTGCTTCTGTGACCATTTACACACATCTCTCCACACTCTGAGTGTGAGAAGGCAACTTTGGCACTTGCATTGGGGCCTCTTTAATTTGTGTTAAATCTTTGTTTGTTATACATGTTGTCAGTGGTGGCTCCAAAACTTCCGAACTCAAGTTGACTAATTCTGACAATTTCGTGGCATTGACGTTTATCGGAGGTACCTTCCTTGTCTGAACAGAGCAGTCTCCCAGCTGGTCATCATCTAGTGATGTTCCTCTAAGCTTTAGAATGATTTCCACAGCCTCAGTTCGCTCTTTGGTAGATTGGCTGCAGAGTATTGCTTGCAAAACTGCCTCTGGCCTAGCATACCAAGCGGACCTTCTCACCACAGGTAACACGATGTCCACCACTACTTTCCTTTGGGTTCTCAGTATCTGTAATTGAAACAAGATGTGGTTGGGCCCCTCCATCCACATTGGATTAAGTTTTACATTGAACCAGTGAGGAAGATAAAACCCAATAATAAATTCAACAATCAACATGTTTGGAAACCCAAATCCTGCAGAAACGAATCGCTGTAGTTAACCAACGACTGTGACTTACGGGTCCAATCTCCAAGAGAGCCAGATTTTGAGGCAACTCTCCTGATCTGATTGCTTGAACAATACGATAACTTCTTCAGACAACACTGGAATGGGAGGGCCTACTTCGACCTTTGGAAATTTTGTATTTATTTCTAATTCCGTTGCTTCATCTAGCATGTTGCCAAGGGGGCCTGACCACTTGTTGTTGCTCTTTGTAGGACCATCAAGTTCCTGGATGAGACGACGAAGAGGTAGTTCCCCTGTGTGCAAATCACATACAATCCAAACAAGCCTTCTTCCAAGTTTTTTCTCTAAATGCGTCATAACACCGCCCTGCCATCCAGTGTTCACCGCAGTTGAGTCCCCACCAACGGCCTGCAGTGAACTGTCAAGTCTTCTTTCTTGAAGCCAACATATTATTTGATCAGTAATTGCCTCTGCATGTTTCTTGCCTTCTACTTCTGCTTCAGGAACAAAGTGAAACAAATAGCGGCCACCAGATTCGGAACACACAGAGTAGTGTTCTTCTTTGATGAGACCGGGAAACTTTCTGTCCATTCCCTCTACCTCTAGGAGAACTTTTGTGTCATCTCTTCTTCCATCAAACAAAAGGCAAGAGAGACCTTCCTCCTTCAAATCTTTTTCATGCTGATCAGATATTTCCTTCATTATTTTTTCTTGTGCTCTTCTTATCTTATTATGATCTATCACTAAGGATGTATCCTCTCGGCTGATGAGGCCTGCATCTATCCAAGCGGCAGTGGCAATCTCTGCAGTCCCTCGTAGCCCCGTATGGTGGCGAATACTGGCAAGGGCAATGTTTGAGATGTCTTTAGTGTTGTATTTCATTCTCTTCGGCGAAGGTTCAGATGGCATTTTGGAGCTATCATCTGATGTTGCTTCTTTCTGTTCATCTGAAGAGCTTTCAAAGAAGTGAGAAACCTCTTGATAGAGCTCTTCATCTCTTTGGGTGGCTTCTTCACTCTTCTTTTTCTTCCTTTCTTCCTTCTCTCGGATTTTCTCTTTTTTCTTAGCAATAACAATCTGTTTTTTGGTTTCTGAATAATCTGTCGAACCAATCTGCATACTTCCTTGGCCTCCTGCCTTTGTTCTCTGCGCCTTTATGAAAGCCAGCTCCAAAACCGGGATCTTCTCTCGAGGACAGCGACAATCAATGTGAGGGTGAGTTTCTCTTCTGCATGAGGGAGAACAATTGGCTTCAGAACACAACTCTATGGGACACTGGCAGTTAAAAATGTCAAGAAGAGTATCAAGTGTGTGCAGAAATTTATTTTTCTTTGCTAGTTTTCCTTTACCAAGTGATGTCTCAACTGCTTTTTTGCCACAGCTTTATTAATTTTAGCTCAATAGTTCTATACTGATTGAGTACAGGTGGTTTGAATAACATTAGCTTTTTCCACTGATGCAGAAGAGGGGGAATCATGTCCCTTATGAGCTCTTTCTCTGTGTAGTTCCTTCTATCCTTTGTATTTTGTTCACGAAGGAGTAACCCTAGTCTCAGCATGTCTCGCACTGTTGGTAGTTCTGATACGGGAAGCTCCTTGCCTGTACCGACTAACAGGCTCAAGTGGCATGACGACTGACCTCTTGTCTTCAATTTTGGCATCTTAGGAATATCTGAAAAGAAAGAAAAACATTTAAGTATTTTATATCAATTACGATGTTTCAAAGTTTAGTCATTCGCTGTTCTAAAATTCAATAAAAAAATATTTCATGGGATTACAACATAATTAGACAGAAGAATATGATAATAATAAATAATTGTAATAATCAATAATCCATACTTACAGTTAAACTGTAGTATTCGTCTAGTAGAATAACTATGAAGTAGGTACAAGAGCAATAACAGCAAACCACCGTCTATGACATCTAAGAGGCAACTGAGGACTGAGAGTGAGGGACAGTTCTATTCATGTTGTGACTTGTACATTGTACAAGAACTATATGACCTTGAAAACACTCCATATGCGATCAGTGGGATAATTCTGCTGTGACAGATGAATACTTAATCAATTTATGTCCTATTATTTAGTAAAAGAGTCAATTTCTGCAAATTTAAGGTAAAATTGATGTAGGTAAGGGTTATTTTATTTCATTTTGGTTGGCGAATTTCAAGTTTTGACACGAAAAGACACTATATTTTCACTACCAAAATTGATTTGAAAAAAGTTGACAAAATTGACACACCCTATTGCTACATGGTATGTGAGCAGTGTAAAAGCCACAAATGTGAAAGTCGTGTAGTTGAAAGCGAGAAGAGGGAGTGTAAGGTGTGTAGGTAGACGTACATTTTTAAATAATAAATGCTTTGAACTCCGTAAATCAAATGGCACTTGCAGGAAAATTAGGATTTATAAATGCGGTATGTTTCACATGGAGGATAAGTGGGAGAATTTCAAAAACAAATGCGATGAAATTCACTGTTCTACATGTCATGAAAAATATAAGGCGGATGGAGTGAGGCATGTATGTTATATGAAAGATGCTAAGCCTAAAATAGCCCTTGTATAACCATGTACTACGATATAGAAACTTACACGAACGCTGAAACCAAAGAGGTTATTCCACATTTACTCGTAATCAGACGAGTGTGGCGAGTGCCACAAATGTGGAAAACGGACAAACGTTTTAAAAACGAATGCACATCGCAGTCCTCTGAAACTCTTTGTATCCTATATTGTCAAATTAGCGGACAAATTAAAAAAATTACTGTGTATATTCTTGCCCATAACGGGGCGAAATTTGACACACAGTTCCTTTATAAGGAGTTCTTTGAACACGAGTCGTCTGCGATATTTACAGGTGATCCCTTGAAAAGAGGCAACAAACTAATAGAGATGTAGATAAGAGGTAATGTACAGTTTAAAGACACCCTGCTGTTCACATCTTGTAAATTAGCAAAGCTACCCAAGGTCTTGGGAGTAGCCGCAGAAGTTTCAAAAGGGTATTTCCCTTAAACATTCCTCACTAACGAAACTTTGAATTACGTAGGACTACCTCCACCCAAACATTGCTTTAACTACACCAACATGAGTGATAGTGAGCGTGAAGATTTTGACCGCTACTACAACAGCTTTAATGAAGCTTGTCCATACAATATAGCCGATGAATGTGAACGTTATTGCGTGAACGATGTGCTTGTGCTTAGGGTATATTTCCAGGCCTTTAGAAGGATGTACATAGCCCATTAGGGTGTGTCAATTTGGGAGGTGAAAATTAATTTTTGCCAATTCCTTCACTGAGGGGTTTTAAAAATATGTTTTTGGATGTGAAGAATTCAAATCTGCTATTATTTTTTGTGATTGCCAACACTTAGCTTGGTAAATCTACGTTTGATTAAAAAGCACATAAATTGCTCTCGGAAAACAACATTTATTAATTTTAGCTTCTCAAAATGTCAGGTAATGCTATAAAAATTTTAGTTTCTCTGCATAAAACATATCTAGTAATCATAAAACATATCCTTGTAATCATAAAACAACATTAGAAAGTAATGACATCAGTAAAAAAAAATATTTAAACAACAAGTTTCATCAAGTCTTGCTTTGATTCGTTCTTGGACATCAGCCGCCGACTTGCTTCTTTGCCTCTGATATAGCCCTCACGTTTCTCATGTGTATACACCCTGCCTGCTGCCTCTGTGACTTGTTTCACAAACCTCTCTATTGACTGAGCATGACAGGGCCACTGTGGAACTTGCATAGGCTTGTCAAAGAACTTCTTTACTTCCGCTGTAGTCAGTTTACATGTCAACGGAGGTTCAAATACCCCGTCAGACCAGTCTGTCAGCTCCAACACTGAAGAAACACTGGGGTTGATGGAAGGTGTCTTTCTGGGACGTACAGAAAGATCTCCAAGTGTGTCATCATCTCCACCCCTCATGTCAACAATCTTTTGGACACCAGCTCTCCTCTCCTCACTGTCATCTGAGCACAAGAGTGTCTGGATTATCATTTCGCTGAATGCATACCATGCTGAGCGCTTGATGGTTGGCAAACCAGCATCCACTACAGCCTTCTTTTGCAGCCTAACTAGCCGCAGCTGAAACAAGATGTGGCGTGGGCCTTCCACCCAAGTGTTTTACTTTGATGTTGAACCAACAGGGGTAGTACACACCAACAATGTATTCCACTATCAGTCTTAAGTTGTTGAGGGTTTTGCCTTTAAGGCCATGATTTGAAATCCATCTGCGACAAAGCCTGTTTGCTGTTGTCAACCACCTTGAATGGCTCACTGGACCAATTTCAAGAAGGGCCAGATCCGTGGGAAGTTCTCCTGTCCTTATGGCCTTTGTGATCCTATACCCGTACGCTTGATCAGTAGAGAGATCCTTTACGACATTGTCACTCAGTGAAGTAAGAGGCTCTCCAATTGAGAGTTTGGTGAATGAAGGATCAATTTCAAGTTCGGTTGCAGTGTCTAGCATCTTGCCAATGTTACCTGTCCACTTGTTGTTAGACAAGGTCTTCCCATCCAGTGCTGTGATCAAGTGTCGCAGGGGTAACTCGTTAGTGTGGAGGGCACAAACCAACCAGATCAGCTTACGGCAAAGCTTGACCTCTACCCAATGCATGGAACCACCCTCCCAGCCAGTGTTAACATTTGTAGAATCACCTCCAATGGCCTGCAGGCTTTTATCAATGCCCTTCTTCTTCATGAAATCTACAAGATTATCAGCAATAACTTCAACAGGTTTTTTTCTCGTTGAGCCTTTCTCAGGAGTGAAGTGGTAGAGATATCTTCCACCTGGCTCACTACACACAGAATAATGCTCTTCTTTGATGATGCTGGGGAAGTGACGATCTGAATTGTCTGCTTTCAGCATAACTTTAGTTGTATCTTGACGGCCGTCAAAGAAGATGCAGTCAATTTCACCCTTCTTACAAAGATCATCAAATTCCTGATCCAGGGATCTCATAACTTTTTCTTGGGCCCTCTTGACTTTATTTTGATCAACTACAAGTCTCTTGTCTTCTTCATTGATCAAGCTAGCATCCATAAAGGCAGCAGTGGTGATGGCAGCTGTGGCACGCAGGCCAACACCATATCTGATGCTATGCATAGCAACATTAGGTATTTCTAATGTGTTGTACTCTGGCTTTTTATTGGAAGTTGAAGACGTGCTTGGTATTTCTAATGTCACTTCATAACTTCCATCCTTTCCATCTTGAGCATCAGCTATTTGTTCTTCATTTTCATCATCAGAGAAAATTATTTCATTTGATGGCATTGAAACATCCTGCTTACTTGTCTGCTTATATTCAGCAAGCCTTCTTCTTTCGTCTTCTTGCCGCTTCTGCTTTTTGACTTGTCTGTTGTGCTCAGGTTGATCTGGCAAGCCAATCTGATGTGGTCCAATAGAACCAGACTTGTCTCTCTGACCTTTAATGAAAGCAAGTTCCTTCACAGGGATCTTCATCTCCCTAGGGCATGTACAGTTAATGTGAGTTTCGTTTTTGCAACCAGCATCTGCAAGGCAGCCAAATTCAGAGCAGAGAACAATTTACACTTGCACTGAGGATGTGAAAAGCTTGTCAAGTTTTGCAATGAAAGCCTCTTTGACATGTAGCTTTCCTCTCCCAAGAGATATGTTTTTGGCCTGCTCCCAGCTCTCTTGGATCTTGTTTAAGATTGTGACTCGTGAATTTACAACGGGGGCTACAAAAGAACTGTTTGCTCGTTCCCACTTTTCAAGCACTTTAGGGTAAATGTCCTTTGCAAGACTGGCTGCTGGGTAGTTTCTCACATCCTCACCACTTTGTTCTCTTAGCAGTAGCCCATATTTCAGAACGTCTCGCAGAGTTGGGAGTTCAGAGGGCAACAACTCTCTACCAGTTCCAATTAGGTTGCTCATATGTGTGAATGTCCCCAGTCTTGTCCTCCTTTTAGAAGCCATTGTAGGTCAATTCCCACTGGTTAGGATGGTAGGACTGACGAACAAATAATCTTCAGCACACTGATGAATATGTTTCAACCTGTGAAATAAGCAAAAACAGCAGTGCATTATATATACAGCATATATAATTATTAATATAATAATTATTATATAATTCCACAAAAAAGTAAAAAAGTCACTATTTTTATGTAGCTTCTTACCAAGCAAAACTAAATTATATTAAATTAACAAAAATATCTTTAGAATTCCTAAGTCATGATGCAACGTTTTAGCACCCCTCATATTTGGAATTTGAAAGTTGAAAAATTCGACACACCCTAATAGCCCATTTCAAATGCGATCCGCTGCAAGTCGCGACCACGATCGCCTCATTATGTTTTACAGTGTTCAAAAATAACTTCATGCCTAAAGACAACTTAACAGTCATTCACAGAAACAACCCCCGCAGTTATGGGCACAAGGCTATATACTGGCTGATACACCTACAGCAAAAGACCGGGGTGTACTGTGTATATATATAACATGCCCGCAACATGGGTGAAGTACCCGTTAAGGTTGTGGTTTTTGGGTTGATGGCCTAAGTGAGGATCCAACAGTGTGAACTGTGTAATCGTTTAACGGGTGCTGGTGGCATGGTTGCCCGCGCTCTGAATGTGCCGTCGCAGGGAACCTTTATGGAAGATCCCCCGCCGAAAGCCTCGCATGGACCCGTAAACGTGATCAACCCATAGGCTCCCAGTTCACTCACAAAATCGTGTGGGAGCATGACTATGATGCATGGATGGAAACAGATGTCCAGTACCGTGAAGAAATAAGGACCATCAAACTTTCAATGGTGCTGGACCCCCTCAAATGCGGTGACAGCTTGTTTGGAGGGCGTACAAACCCATTCAAGCTATACTTTCCGCCTACGGAGGGCGTCAAATTCCATTACTACGACTTCTGCGCTTTATACCCCTACGTGATGAAGAACAATCCGTACCCCGTAGGTGCGCCTGAAAAACTGGTGGGTCCCACCATACCAACCATCGAGGAGTTTTCAGCTAACTTGAATGAACGCTACTTTGGACTCTCTTTCGTAGACGTGCTCCCCCCTCGTGATTTACGAATGCCGATCTTACCCGTCGTTATAGATCACAAGCTCATGTTTCCCCTGTTTGTGAAATGCGCAGGGGAGAACAACGGTGATTGTAACCATACAACCAACCAGCGTATGATCAGAGGTGTATATACAAGTCCTCAGCTGGACCAAGCCATTCGCCTTTGGTACAGAATATTGAAGATACATGATGTGTAGAGGTTTCAGAAGCTACCCAACCTTTTTTGAAGGATAAAGTAGAAGCTTCAGGATATCCGAGAGGGGTTGATACCGAAGATGAAAAAACGGATTATATTCAGCGTTACCGTGCACGTAAAGGTATACAGCTTGACCGTTCCCAAATTGTTAAGAATCCTCGCATGCGCTTTAGTGTGAAGTTGTGTCTAAACAGTCTTTGGGGGAAATTTGCATAGATTACTGGCAAAGGGAACGTTCATTTGTCACAAAGTTATACTAAAGTCTGGGATTATGCCAACGCTCCCGATAAAGAGGTTATGGAGATCGTGAATGTAGGTAATACTTACATAATAAAGTACAACATCACCGAACTGAAAACAGCTACCTCACGGGTAACAAACAAACCTGTAGCCAGCTTCACAACGGCCTACGCTCGCATGAGACTTCGGGGTCTACTGCACTCTCTTGGACGGAGGGTGCTGTAAGCTGAAACAGATAGCGTAATATTCACAGAGATGGAGGGCGAATACAAGCCTGCTATTGGGGAATTCCTCGTAGAGCTAACTGACGAGATCAAGGATGAGTATGGTGAGGGTGCATACGCAGACTCGTTTGTATCAACAGGGCCAAAAACCTTTGGGGTACGAGTGAGGATGGGGGATGATATGAAGTATATCTTAAAGGTTAATGGTATCACGCTTAACCATGCGAACTGTCGAGTCGTTAATTTTGACTTTTTGAAGGATCGTTTGTGCTTGGAAGATGAGGGTGACCAGCCACTCCAACTGACAGTGGGGACCCACAATTTTCGAGCGCAAACGCTGTGGTGTGTGAAGGAACTTAGTGACACGAAGGTATGCCATAACACCTATAGGAAGCGTTACCAGGTGCCTCGTACCTATGATACCTTACCCTTTGGCTACCTTAACCCTTGATTGTATTTAAATATATATATGTGTATTGTTAACGCTGTGTTTATTTATCACGTATATTTGCTTCAATTAGTTTCATTTTCTCCTTTGCGTGCGTGTGTATGTGTACAGTAAAAAGCTAAGCTCCTCCCACTGTAAAATCGGTCACGTGACTCCTTCCACTGCCTGAGCATATCTCAATCCCTGCATGCTCAGTTGGCATCTGCATACCCTTGAGCTCAGACATGTATTCTCCCGCGTATACGAAAAATGGTAATGGCTACCTTTAATATTGCGTGTTCACCGTTTAGGAAGTGGTATTCGGCAAAGTGCCAAGATGTGGTGGATACTGAAAAACTCCCTATTCCATCCTCCTTTAATACTTTTAAGGCTTCATTGAGCCGTGCGAAGGACGAAGATGTTCAAATACTCCACGTCTATTGTGGCGAGGGCATTGTAGGATTTCTTAGTACAAACGATGTATTGAAGTATGTTGTAGACCTAACCTTTATAAAGGCTCACATATACCGCGAAATAGTAGAAACAACACGTTCAGAAGATAAGCAACGGTTATGGATAGTGAGTCTTGTTGATGAGTGGTGTGACAAGCGATATTATATGTTAAATCATACCAACTACTCGTACCCTACGGTTCAGAGTGTAAATCTTGTCATCATGGAGAATCTTAAGTATTTTTACCACTATATTAATATATATCATGACGAGGTTTGTAGTGAGGTTGTGGCTTATATCCTGTGTGAGTTTTTAACAGACTTTAGAGGCGAGTATCGCTTTTTAAACAAAAAAGATAAATATGGGCATATGTTTCTCTCAAATAGTGCACCGGATTGTGAAGATGTTTAGTTTGTGGAAATGAACGTCTGGTGAGTGATAAAAAATTAAAACCGGTATTGCTTCATGTAGCGGAAAATTCTCTTTGCCAAGTATAATGGGCACAAGTATTCGAACAAACCTGTACACGCTTCAGCCGTTTATGGTGTGACTCGCTCCCCCATCGAGCCGCCCACCGTGTACCTCACCCCTCCGAAACACAAAAGTTCGAACAAACCCGTACACGTTTCATGAGCGTGACTCACTCCGCCCGTCGAGCCGATCCGACCACCTGTGGACATGCGAATACGATGGAACATCGTTTGGGAAGCATTCTCAATGCCGCGTACGATGTGTCCGTGACGAATTCATTGCGCGTGTTCAGGCGTGAAACCGGTTCCATTAACTATGTACTTGAAACGATTTGCAGGCAAGCAAGCAAACGTAATGTTGTTTATTTAAGTGTTGAGAAGATGAATAGAGTCCTCGTGATAGTTGAGAAGTGGGGTGAGGACCGTTATAAAATACCTGCAGGTGTAGGTACAAGAAAAGAACAGGTTAGTGATGTACCCTCATATGCCGTTGTTTTCACGTTGTGTATAAATAACGATCAGCCATGCATTGATATACGACTGATGTGGAAGAATGCATCTGATAATAACGTTCTTGTCCCTACGCGATACCGTTTCATCCCCGACAGAATGTTTGAAATCGTCGGGTTCCGCAAGCTGAAGCCTATATTAGACGCTCGTGTTACGGATATGATTTATTTTGACACGGTTCTTGAATAATCATTCACCGCTCTGCTCGACGGACTTATTGAATGTAGGAATGAACAAGGCGAGAATGGTCTAGAGCTGGATGTATATTTAAAGGGTTTAGACTCTTCGAAATATTCCGAACTTTCGTACAAAACACTTGAGCGGTACAGGACAGAGCTTGCCTACACTGTTCACCCTGAAGAGCTGTACCTCTATATAATGAGTAGCTGTCGTTATGACTTGGAAGATCATTTCAATTGCCGCAGAGTGAAGAAGAGTTCCTGATTGAAAAGCTCGGATCGGTAAGAAAAAAACCCTCGATTGGAAAGGAATGTTTATAAACTTGCATTTAGTAATGATGTTGTGATTAACGATGGCCTCTTTGTGCGTGCTTTTGATTGTATTCTTGCCGTGTTTAAAGATAACTTGCCAACCGAATGTAAAGTGGGCACAAAAAGAGTATTGAACGATATGAAAGCCATTTATATCGAGTATAGGTACCAGTATAACTTGAGCGGTGAAGTAATGCTTGGACGGTTTTACCGTGTAGTGCAAAGCAATAACGTTGTGAATGTACAGTCGATTACGTGTGAGTTTATCGTTTTGCGCAGTAGACCATAAAGTATTTTCATGTATATTTATTTTCAATATACTTAATTATTTAATTGTATATATATATATATATATTATATATTATATATATATATTTCCTCTCCTAATATGTTAATATGTTGCTGATTATACTCCTTCGTTTTGTATATTATTATTTTCAATATATTTAATTATTTAATATAACGCTATATATATATATATATATATATATATATATATATATAATTTTTCCTCTACTATTATATTGATGGTTATACTACATCGTTTTGTATATTTTTATTATATACATATATATATATTTCTCTTTCGTATTTCTTTTGCTATTATTATTTTTTGATCATATATACTCCATTGTATATTTATTTTGATTATATATTCATCCTTCGTATTTCTTATGCTATTATTATTTTTGATCATATATATTCCATTATATATTTATTTTCTATATATTTCGTGAAATTGAATCCATTAATTCGTCTAAATAAACAGAATGATGTAATGGTATTTTATTTAATTCTTTTGGTTGTAAACAACATTTAATTATATCAATCGACCGTATATTAAAGCGGCTGACGGATTTCTAAGCCAACTGTCAAAAATATCTGTATAGCGCAATCTGGAAACCCTAATAATGTCCACCTGAACAAGCCATCTACGCCTTCTAAGTCAATTGGCTGTTTAAGCCAGAATATATGCCTTAATTAAATAAATAAACGCAATCTGGCAACTCAATAATGTCCATCTGAACAAGCCATTTACGCCTTCTAAGTCAACTGGCTGGCTTGCCCCACTACAACTTACACATGTCACCATACACAAAGTCATAGACACAATAGCACCATGAGACACATACAGAATATAATATTAACATATTACAGTAAAACGTAGATGGCCTCACAAACAAAATCATGCAGCTTAGGGAATTCGTACACAAGCAAAACATTCACATAGCACTTATACAAGAAACAAAACTAAAACGCACACACAAAACACTCACCAGAATGATGTAATGGTATTTTATTTAATTCTTTTGGTTGTAAACAACATTTAATTATATCAATCGACCGTATATTAAAGCGGCTGACGGATTTCTAAGCCAACTGTCAAAAATATCTGTATAGCGCAATCTGGCAACCCAAATAATGTCCACCTGAACAAGCCATCTACGCCTTCTAAGTCAATTGGCTGTTTAAGCCAGAATATATGCCTTAATTAAATAAATAAACGCAATCTGGCAACTCAATAATGTCCATCTGAACAAGCCATTTATGCCTTCTAAGTCAACTGGCTGGCTTGCCCCACTACAACTTACACATGTCACCATACACAAAGACATAGACACAATAGCACCATGAGACACATACAGAATATAATATTAACATATTACAGTAAAACGTAGATGGCCTCACAAACAAAATCATGCAGCTTAGGGAATTCGTACACAAGCAAAACATTCACATAGCACTTATACAAGAAACAAAACTAAAACGCACACACAAAACACTCACCATCCCTGACTTCACGGCGATCCATCAAGATCGTACTGGGGGTCACGGGGATGGACTCATCACTTACATACGTAAAAGCATTAGCTACACTGATGCCACCCAAAACATTAGAAACATAATCCAAGCAGAAAACACGATAGAAATACAGGCAGTTAACATTAAAACACGCGCAAAACACAACACCACACTAATCAACATTTACATCCCACCAAATAGTTCATCTCAGGTGCCAGCCAATTACAATCCACAGTTACACAATCTGGCCTCTCTCACTAATGTCATCTTAGGAGGAGACTTCAACGCTAAAGACACGAGTTGGTACGTGCTCAACCAAAACAACACCAGAGGCGCTAACATAGCCACACAACTAAACAGCCTCTTCATTCTTAACAATACAGAAGAACATACACACATACCACATCAAGCAGAATACTCAAACTCCTCTCCAGACATAACGTTCTGTTTCCCCTCACTAACAACACATACACACTGGAGAACAGAAAAACAACTGTCATCAGACCACCTGCCCATCATCATTACAACGCGTTCTACACTTTGCCCCAACAGCCTTAGGCACACTTACAGAAATTACAAAAAGCTGATTGGGAACAGTTCAAAATACAGACTGACGAACAATTCACCACATTAAACAGCACACCCATCATAAACATCAATACAACTCTCAGGACATTTAATCAGATCATCAATAATGCAAACAAATACATACCCGAGGGCAACATCAGGAAATCCAACCCAAATTACACTAGAGAAATAGCCATCTCATAAGGCAACGCAACAACCTCAAACATAACACACAAACACCACACACAGAAACCATAAAACAGCAGATACAACAGCTCAACACAGAAATAAACAACAAACTCAAAGAAAATCAAACAGAAAAATTTAGGGAATTCATAACAACATTAAGCCACTCTACAGATACATCCAGGCTATACAAGACTATAAACAGCATTACCCACTCTAACAGCGGCATTCACACCTCACACGCGACTATCTGTTGCAGCCAAAATAATATCCCAACATATACACAACAAGCTAACACTGTAGTTAATCACTACGCAAAAATAAGTCACTTAAACAGAGACAACAACCAGAAACACGCAGACAGACAAACAGCCAGACACAAGCAAACCTACAGACTCGACACGACCATTACACCCTTCAATACAGACCAGACCACCAAGATCATCAAAAACATTAAGAACTGGAAGGCTACTGGACCAGACAACATATCTAACATACACCTTAAACACTTGGGCCTACAGGGAATACTAGCTCTCACAAATATCAGCACATATTCATACCAACAGTGTATTATTCCTGACATATGGAAACAAGGTAAAATTATTACACTACTCAAACCAAACAAAAATCCAGCAGAACTAGCTTCCTATAGAGCCAGTGGCGGCTCGTCGGTAGACACTGCGGAACTGCAGCACCCCTAAATTTTTTATTTATAATTGAAATAATCAAGAACAATATAAGGATGAGCTCACTGAATAACTTTTTCAATAACTTTTGAAACTTTTATTCATTGCTCAATGCTCATCCTTTTATTTCAGTAATTATTTCAACCCATCCTTAGAGACAGCACCCCAAGAATTTTAATCACGAGCCGCCACTGCTATAGACCCATTACTTTACTATGCACACCTTCCAAAGTAACAGGAAGACTAATCTTAAAAATCACCAACCCACACATACCACTATCGCCTACTCAACATGGATTCAGACCTCACCACTCAACCATGACATTACTCACTAACCTCACGCAGCACATCATGGATGGCATCAACTCCAGACGACCAGCTAAACGTACACTATTAGCAACAATAAACATTAGTAAAGCATTTGATGCTCTCCCATACTTCCCTCTCATAAACAAAATACTCAATACAAACATGCACAATAACACTAAAAGATGGCTTAGCAACTATCTTTCAGGAAGATACTCACAAGCTTTTTCCGAAAGGGGTCTCTCTAGGCTCTGTTCTCTCACCAACACTCTTCAACTTATACATGCATGACTTTCCAACACCCATAGATAACAAGCTTATCTTATCATCATATGCAGATGACATCACTTTAACATCCACCCACAACAACATCGACACCGCTACAAATAACCTACAAACATACATAAACAGTATACAAGACTGGCTCACACACAATAGACTCAAATTAGTCCCCACAAAATCAACCATCATCTTGCTAACAAGCATACAAAAGAAGACCAGATAACTCCACAGCTTACACTAAACAACACCAACATTCCACACACTCACAGGACCAAAATACTTGGGGTCACATACAACACATCATTATCTTTTGCAAACCACATTCAGGACATTAAAAGCAAATGTACGTCAAGACTTAACACGCTTAGGGTACTTACAGGCACAAACTTTGGACACCAGCAGGAAACAACATCACTCATATACAAACAATATATTCGCTCAGTTGTGGACTATGCTAGCCCATGCTGGGGGGCACCCATTATCTCAGACACACACATAAACACCTTACAAACAATACAAAACAACGCACTTCGTATTATTACAGGATGCACTCAAACAACACCAATAGAACACCTGCACACAGACACAAAAATACTGAAAGTTAGGGAACATTTAGACATGAGGGGAACACAGTTCATGGCAGCAACGACAACTAACCCACAACACCCTTGTCACTACATGTACAATCATGCTGAGTAAGCCAGCTGGCTGATTAGGGTCCTATAAGGCAGCGTGAGCTCGGCTGAAGTCTTAATATGCGCTTTGCTCCTGCCAGGCGAACACCTCTCTTCCTCTCTCTCCTTCTCTCTTTCTCTTAGGGGATAACTCCGCCTCCAAGTTGCATAACTTTTGTTGCTCTTGCAACAACCCCCCTCCCCATTTGCTGTATAACATCTTGCAACATTCCCCCTTGTTGCATAACCTTAGGCAACATTTCCTTTGCAACAGTGATCGACATTTGCAATTGCATTGCATTCTCTCCTTTTGCCCCCATACTACTCATTATTATGAACAGCAAGGGAGCTAATACTGTCCTTTGTGGGACAGCGCTCACGACTTACGAGACTTCCGATTTGACTCCATTTACTACCACTCTTTGTGTTCTTTGCGTCAAGAAATTAAATATCCATCTTCCTAACTTTCCAATAATTCATGTATTCTTAAGTTTGTGTGATATAATTCCATGGTCACATTTATCGAAGGTTCTAGCAAAGTCAGTATATATTACATCCATGTTTTGTCCTCGACACAGCGTTTCCGATATTTTCTCCTGGTGGTCTAATACCTGTGATAGACATGAACTTCCAGTCCTGAAGCCATGTTGATTGGGGTTGTATAAGTTCTTTTCTTGTAGGTAGTAGATAGTTTTGCCTCTAATTATACGCTCAAAACATTTTATAAGGTGGGAGGTGAGAGCGACTGGCCAATAATTCTCGGGCATTGGTCTGTTACCACCATTAAATAAGGGAACAATGTTTGCGTTCTTTAATGGAAATGGAATTTGTCCTGTGTCGAGTGATTTCCTCTAGAATAAGTATACTGTAGCGGTTTGGCAATACTTTCTTTATTTTTCTTTAGAAACGTGGCAATCCACGTGTCTGGCCCTGGTGCCGAATTGTCTTGCATTTGATTATTAAAAAATTATTTAAAAAAAGACACACACACACACACACACACACACACAACCTGCCAATTACACCCACCTAATAGAAAAACACTACTGGTGAAGTTTTATTCGATTCGAATTATGTTTAGGGGTCGCGCAACGAATCTGAATTTTAACATAAGGGAGAAAGCAAGCCATAGCTGGAAAAATGAAAGTCAACATATGTATATTTGAACAGCCACAACTGAGAAAAACTGAAATACAAGTCTAAGACGATCATATTCTCATTGAACAAGTTACTCATCATAAGTTCATAACAGTTGTTCACACCAAGAGTTCTCTCTTGTTTGCTGTTTTCGGGTAATGTCGGCGGTGATCCTCATCGACCTGAAGCATGCACTGAATCTGGTTCTCTTTCTTCGTTCTTCTGGAAGCGGAGAATTCCTGAGGGCGACGGCTCGCTCGCTCAGCCGTATCGTTGGTGACCACAAGGCTCTCCGCACGCGCCTTTCCAGCTTTATAGGTGTCCAACTCCGGCCAGTGCGCTGGGTCGGTCGTCAAGAATCCGGGGTCGATTTCCAGGTTATCGAAGATCTTCTTGGTTGTGGTGGTGAAAAAAGCAGGAAGGTCTTTTCCAGCTGCTTCTACAGGAGTGAGGAGGGTGCGAGGTGATGGTTCATCTGAACCCTGAATCCCACTCATATTGGTGACCATTTTCCTCTTGTCATTCAGGGAGATCTCGTTGAAGAGGGCCAGGCCAACCGTAGCTTCAGACAGGAACCAGAGGTGTCGGCCGAAGGACTTCATGGCTGCGTCCCTGATGACCGGATTCTCGGGTTGTAAAAGTGTCTTGAAGAGGGTGAGGTCCATACGTGGGGCAACAGATGGTCTTTGGCTGTGAACCACGCTCGAATGTAGTATTAGACGACGGATTCGCAAAGGTGGCCGAGGGATCCAGAAGATCTCCGTCCTGTTCGGTCTTCGGGAGGTGGATGGTCGCTGGGTCATGGCTTGAGCAAACTGTTACCTGAAGATCCATATCTTCAAGGCATAAATCGCCTTCGCCATCCACCTGCACAATGAAGTACGCCTGGAGGCATGAAAGTGACAGAGGAACGACCATAAGGCACATCTCCCAGGAAGATCACTGCCGACTCCAGCAGTTCCTTATAGTCGTCTCGGGGTTGCTGGACGCTGATTTGTTCTTGGGCGGAGTTGTTCTTGGGATGTTTGTCGCCATGGCTCAACCGTCGATGCCATGGTCTCATCGTCGAGTGCAGTTTGGAACTCGTGTTGTCGAACCTTCGGCCAGAATTCCTTGAAGTTCAGGAAGAGGGAAATGTCCAGATTCTTCGACTGTTCTATGACCAAAGTAGAGAACACGGCCTCCAACAAAATCTCGAAACCGTGGTGACGACAGGCCAGGTAGAGAAGATCCCGTTCTAGCATTTGCTCAATCCGGAGGCACACACCTTTGGTTCCCGTATTCACTGCTGTGGTGTCGAAGCAGAGGGACTTGGTGCGATCCTTGAGGTTCCATTCGTCCAGGACCTCTCCAATGACCGTTGCTGTTTGTTCAGCCTTCCCATCAATGAGCTTAGGGACCACCAAGAGTTTCTCCACTCCCTCACCGGAGACCAGGATGGGCAAGCGGTCGATTCTTTCCCGACCAGATAAGTCGGACATCAGCTTCCTGTCCCAGTGGAGAGTGAGGGGAACAGTGAGGAAAAAGCTAAGCCTCAGCTCCGCTGCCAAAGCTGTGCGATGAGCAATGCGTTTCCTCCGGATGGTGCTTGGGCTGATGGCCAGCTGCTCCACATCGTGACAAAGATAGGATGCAAAGGGGACCAGGAAATGAACTGCTTTCCGATCGCTGAGTTGAGTACGATCGAGAGCTGAAGCCACCTGACTGTTGATGACAAGAAGACCTCGGGGCCGCTTTGGAGGAGAGCAGGGTCCTCGTCCTCGGGTAGGCGAGGGCATTGGCGAGTCTCCACTGTCCGACAAGGGAGTGGAAGAAGACGACTCAAGTTCCACCGTGGCACTCTGAGCAGCCTGGTCTTCCAGAGATTGCTTCTGCCGTCGTTCGTGCTGAGCTCTCTGCTCCTTCTTCGCTGTCTCCTTCTTCTCCCAAGATTTATCGTCTCCAACCATGCTTCCTGGTCGCCCAGGCCGACGCTGAGCGATAAGGAAATCCTTATCCTCTTTAATCTTCATGAGATTGAGTGCATCGCGGTGGGCGACGTCGAAGGGTTCCTTCAAACTCTTCTGGAACTCCTTCCTATCTTCAACTGCCTTTCTAGAAGTTCGTTACGAGCTCTTCTTCAAGCTCATGTGCTCTGCATGGAGTTTCGTGACTTTCGCTAAAAGATAGGAGAAGTCAATTATTGGGATCTTAGCTTTGTCCCAGACTTCTGCCACCTGTTGCGCCGTTAGCTTCACACATTGCTTCAAAGAGGCTTCATGTCCGTGATGGTGAAAGAGGACTCGCAACAGTTCACCACGACTGGGTAACTTCGCTCCCGAGAACCCAGGCATCGGCTTATCCACCAGCCAGATGGCTGATGGAGATCGAGTTGTAGCCATTTACATAGAACCCTTGAGGAAAGAGAAGAAACGGGTGAGATCATTTAGCATCAGCAAGGTGTGGAAGCACTCAAGAACATAAAAAAACACCAACTCAGTGATAAGACACACATACGAGAGACTCTTGAGCTTGGATTTACGGAAAAGGGCTCTCGCATAAGGGAGCCGCTCCATGCAAAAATTGAAGTGCCATGCGCGACCCCTAAACAGTCTTCGATCGACTTGAAATTTTCACCACTACGTTTTCTCATCAAATGGGTAAACATTGCGGGTTGGAGAGAGAGAGAGAGAGAGAGAGAGAGAGAGAGAGAGAGAGAGAGAGAGAGAGAGAGAGTTACAAGGAAAAGTCCCTCAAAAGGCCTTGCGGCCCATACCGAGGAGGTACCAATGGCAACGGGTGCCAGGAAAAATTTTCTACACCCTCAAATAGTCAAATAGTATGCAAGATTTGGTCTAACCTTTTCTTGAAGTGATCCACAGAGGAACTGTTCACAACTTCTGAAGGTAACCTGTTCCACGTGTCACAGATCTTCCAACCATTGTTGCGAGTTGGGTTATCATTTAAACTAAACATGCTTCTAAAATCGACATCGTTGAACCCGCGTAAGAACTTGAAAACCTCGATGAGTTGACCGTGCAGCCTCCGAGTTTCCAGCGAAAACAAGTTCAGGGCGCGCAAGCGTCGATTGTAGCCCATATGCCTAACGAAAGGGATTAACTTTGAGGCCCTCGCCTGCATACGCTCCAGCCTCTCAATATATTTCCTGAGGGTGGGCGACCAGAACTGCACTGCATACTCCAGGTGCGGCCGAACCAGGGAATTGTACAGAGAGAGCACAATCTCCTTGTTCCGAAACTGAAATTGCCTCCTCATATAACCCAACAGCTTCTGGGCTTTCTTTTCCACCTTTACGCACTGTTTCGTAAACGTAAGGTCACTGCTAATTAGTACACCCAAGTCCTTTTCCAAATCAGTCGCCTCGATATTACTCCCCAACATCGAGTAGTCCGACTTGGGTTTGGCGTAGCCAATGTGAATCACTTTGCATTTACCTAAGTTAAACTGCATTTGCCATTTTTCGGACCACTCTCCTATCCTACCTAGTCCGCACGCAGTTGCTCGATCGCTTCGGACGTCCCAGCATTGGCCCCAAGCTTGGTGTCATCAGCGAATTTGGCGATCCGACTGACGATGCCACCTTCGATATCATTTATGTAAATGATAAACAAGTGACCCCAAAACGGAACCCTGAGGAACCCCACTAGTGACCGAGGCCCAACCCGAACGAACCCATTTAATTACAACCCTCTGCCGCTTATTCTTCAGCCAGTTTTCAATCCACCTACCTACTTCCCCACCGATACCCAGCATGCGCACTTTCGCCATTAGCCGGCGGTGAGGTATCGTATCAAAGGCTTTCTGAAAGTCGAGATAAAGTATATCAATCGCCCTACTCTTATCATACTCACTCAACATGACATAGAAAAACTCGAGCAAGTTGGTGAGACGCGACCTATGCCGTCTAAACACCATGTTGGGAGTCCCCAAGCAGCTTGTAGGAATCCAAATAGTCAACGATCCTATCCGCTATTATCCCCTCTAATAATTTACCTACAACTGAAGTGAGACTAATGGGATGATAGTTCCCTGGACTTTCGTGATCCCCTTTCTTAAAGATAGGGGTCACATTGGCTTCCCTCCAGTCACCAGGCACCTGGCCCGTCTCCAACGATTTGTTGAAGACTGTAGCCAGGTGGGGAGCCCCCTGGTCGCGCACCTCCCGCAACACTCTGGGGAAGAACTGGTCTGGCCCAGGAGCCTTAAACGCACTCAGTTTGTCTATTTTATCGGCAACGATTGTCGCGGTACACCGAACACTATCTACGCCAGCACCCTCGGTGTCTGACGCCTGGCTCGGGGATGACGCGGGTGTCCTCCCTGGTGAACACTCCGCAAAATACTCATTAAGCACATTAGCGATGTCCGCAGAACGCCGCTGGGGTCTTTTAATGGATCTATCATGCTTCTAATGTGCTTTCTACTATTAACATAACTGAAGAACTCCTTAGGGTTCCCTTTGCAGAGGCTTGCCACCCGTAGTTCTTCGTTACGTTTCGCTAGCCTAACCTTCGCCTTCACTTCCCTACACAGGCGGACATACGCCTCAGTGTTCTCGTGGGAACGATTGGCCTTCGCCCTCCTATGCGCTACTTTCGTATTTCGGATAGCCGAAGCGATGTCACGACCGAACCACTTAGGCTGCGTTGAAGCAGGGGTGACCGGTTTTGTGGGTATGGCAGCAAACTGCAGCACCATAAACTGGTCCCGGAATGCAGTCCACACTCCCTCAACATCGCCGCCGACCTTTAACCCCATCTCACCTACGCTATCCCGGAGGCTAACAAAGTCCCCCCGCCGTAGATCGAGCTTACTCCCTCTCGAGCTACTACGTTTCACCCGAGGGACGCACACACGGAACCTAATCAGACCGTGATCATTCCCGCCCAACGATTCGTCAACGGTGAGGACAGTGTAGGCTCATTGACCCACTGAGTGAGGAAGTTATCATCAGCAAAGTCAACTAGCCTCCTCCCTTCAGCATCAGTAGTCCTGTCTTCCCACTTTATGCCGCGACAGTTGAAGTCTCCTAAAACTACACACACCCTATCCCCTAGCAGGCTACGGAGTTCGGTGTACAGTGCTGTATCCTCCTCGAGGAGGAGATGCGAAGGTCTGTACACCAAGATTAACCTATAGTTCGTCCCTCCCACGTTCAGATCGACACCAAGCAGCTCCAGTTCCGATCGGAACTGGCAGTCAACCGGACTCAACGTGTCCCTCACGTATATTAGTACTAGTGATGTAGCGGATGTCATTTTTTTCACATCCGTGGATGCGGATGTTTGATTTCAACATCCGCGGATGCGGATGCGGATGCGGATGTCTACATTTTCGTTATTTTTTAGGATATATTCGAGATTTGTTGTGTTTAACGTATATAATAAGTTATTATATAGAGAGAGCTGTAGCTATAATGTAGTATAATTGATTAATTGTACAATAATTGCTGTACTTTTCTCTGAACATATAAAACAATATCAAGCATCTAACTAATATAGAAATCAATTAGTGAATTCGTCTGCAAATAAATTCGTTATATTTTGTTGAGTTTCAGCCACAATTAGAAACCATAATTGTGTTACCAGGATGCGGGACGTGAACCCAACTCAAATGCACCCCACCGTCCTCTTTCCCCAACCTCCACCATTATAGAAAGAGATCTTTAATTAGCTTGATAACTGTTTATATTAAGTTTAAAGTTTTATTAGGCATATTTATAAATGAGTAATTAAAATAAAGTAAACTAAGATGTTCATCGTTTAAAGTTCAAACTTAATTATAGGAAGGTTATGCTTAAGGAACATTAATTTTTCCGCCTTTTCTGCTGCCAGTCTGTTTCTCTTTTCATCATATACAGTATTAATCCAGCACTGCTAAATAATCTCTCGCTTGGTACGTTTGTTGGAGGACAGGCTAAATGTTTCCTTGCAAGTTTACTCAAGTATGGATAGATATTCTGCGTATTTTTCCACCAACTAATAGGATTGTCACATGCAACCAGGCGTTTTTCTTGGTGATAGCTCTCGATCATTTTTACTACATCTTTTGACATCGCGTAGGTCTCGTCATTGCTGCTTGACTCAAGAAACTGAGAGACAGATTCTGTGATAGATTTGCTTGTTGAAGGTGTTGGTTCTGTCACTGAAACTTTTATTCTTTTGGTGGGTGGCGAAGCGACAGATTCAAGAGATTGAAACTCTTCAACTGCTTTGCCAAGTGATGATTTAACTCGTTCTAATGTACTAGGTGAAAATAACTTAGCTTTGTAACGTGGATCTAACTAGGTTGCAAGAGAGTAACTTCATACAAGAACAGCCTCTCGTCTTGTCGCTTGCATCACTTTTGCGCACAATGAACTAGTTCTATTAATATAGTAGAATTTGATAATTTCCGCTTATTAATGACGTTTTATCTCAACGGTCCACATCCGCACGACATCCGCAGTCCAAAGTGCGGATGCGGGTGCGGATGCGGATGTGACCTACATCACTAATTAGTACCCCTCCCCGCTCCCCACGGGTGCGGTCTTTGCGAAACATTCTATACCCTGGAATTTCGAACTCCCCAACGTAGTCCCTACGATCAGTATGAATCCAGGACTTGGTGATAGCAACGATATCCTGGTATTCTGATGCTAAGAGCGCTCGTAGCTCGCAAAACTTATTCCTAATCGACCTAGCATTAAAAAGCTTTGCACGGAGGGAGCCTTCCCTATTCTGACCGCCCCCTAGCACGACCCGTTTCCCGAACAGCCAGGGCTGTCGGGAGTTGAAGAGCCCCTCACCAACGAGGGGGCAACTTCCGCAGGAGCCTGAGCCCTCTCCAACGGGGAAGGAGGGTCACCCACCTGTACTTGGACGCATCCTTCAGTTGAAGGTACGTCCGCCACCGGCTCAAAATCAACTCTCCCCGGTGGGGGCCCGTCATCTCTCCCCGGGCTCAGCCTCACCATTCTGTATAGGTACTGGTCGAGCAGCGCGCCTAGCACACCTTTACCCTTGTCATTGAGGTGGACATCATCCCTCTGGTAAAGGTTCCACCCACCCGAAAATGCGTCGAAGGGGTCAATAAACCTCACGCCCAGCGGGACGCACAAGTCTTGCACCCTCTCGTTGATGCCAATGACCTTACTGAGCGCGTGGTCACTGACGTTCATCCGCGGTAAAATACCCATCAACATTCCCCTGTCCGTCTTCAGTTTTAGATCATCCGCAAGAGACATGATCTCAGTGATGATCCTTTCTGTAAAACCTACCCTACCGCCTTTGAGGAACAGGTCGTTGCTACCAGCGTGGACAACGATCGCAATCCTCCGACCAGCCACGCGAAGCTTCTCTAGCTCCTTCCTTAAGTGCGCCGTTCCCCGCCCAGGTAAGCACCTTACCTTCCTCCTGTCCCGGTTTGCAGAAGCAAAGTACTTCTCCTGGCCCCTGATCTGAGAGTCCCCAATCAAAACGGTGTCTTCCTCCTTCGAGCACAGGAGACTAAAGCGGTTGGAGGTCCTGACAGGGGCAGTCGGGATCTCAGGTTTCGGCTTCGCAGCCTTCTTGCCCGAGACCTTTCGATACCCGTCGCCACCTATAGACGTAGTTACACCACCCGACCCACCCCGACAGGCAGCTACATCCTTCGGTTTCTTTGGGCCATCAGTAGGCCCCTTCCCACCTTTTTTCTTTATCGGCCCCTTCCCACCGTTCTCTATCGGCCCCTTCTTTGTGCCCTCCCTGCCCTCCACCTTGCGCCGCGGTTCCGTGCGTTCCACGTGGGTCGCTGGCGATTCCTGACACTGATTTTGTACCGTGGCCCCCGGTTGCACTTCTACCCTTTCTCCGCTGTGCCTAGCTCTGTTCAGTCCATCGTTGGACCGCCTTTCCAGGGCAGCTACCCTATCAATGAGCTCCGGGATGGAGGACGCAGCCGCGTCAGTGACCGCCGCACCTCCAACAGCCGATCTGGACGACTCGAGCCGCTGGACCCTCTCCTCTAGCTTCTCGTAAAACTGCATGAGTTTGCAAAAGCGGCACATGCTGGAGTGGTTGATCTTCTCGAAGCAAGCTTCTTTGAAGTTCGTCACCCACTGGTTTACTCCACACCTCGCACATTCAGCCTTCAGTTTCTGCGGTCCAGTCATTTTAACTTTTTTTTCTCGAACTCTGAATACACTGAATAAGATAAAGCGTTCTAGCAATGAAAACTATCAAAAACGTTCTGACCAGTATAAAAAAGGAGGGGGGAAATTTTTCCCGCGCGTACACGCACCCGCCTATTTGCAACTGACGTTCATTCCATCCAGAAGACTACACCTCTCGCTGCTGCCGCATTGACCAAGGGTCTCTCCAGGGCCGGACAGTCCCAAACGTGTCGCAGCTACCAACTGAAAAACACTCGCGACGCAGGCGTCACGAATTTCCCGCCAGGAGCGACAGCGAGATGCAGACCCTTACTAAGTCTTACTAGTCACTCACAAGCGGCCAGACTCTTAGAATCCAGTGTTCAAGGGATATCCCACCAGACCCAGAGGCTACGCCCGAAAGTTTACGATGGCCTGGCAGCCAGCTGGGCGGTAAAACTCTCTCACCTAAGAGCAGTACAGCCATCAATTGGTCACCAAAGAACAGTCGCAGGGGGCTGATCAGGCCATTACGCGTTAGGAATGGGCTTAACGGGGCACTAACCACACTCCATTCATCGCGCCTCTACGCCTGGGACCCCTCCATCCCAGTCTCTCACAATCTATGAGCGTTAAATGGTGTTATTTATAGAGGTTCCAAAGCCTCTCTTCCCACGCATGAGGTAGCAGTAGGGTCCTAATAGTAAAAGTAGAGAAAAAGACTTAATACTAAAAGGGGTTGTTTTTTTTTGCAGTTAGAGGAGAGCATCCTTAACCTAAGCTAAAAGGACAGAGTAGGGATGGGATGGGGTCCTAGCAATCCACAGGACAGGATTGTACAACAGACTTCACCTGCCCTCCCGAAAGAGAGAGAACCTAAAGGAACTGGCAGCCAATTTCTCTAGAATCCTACGACTCGGGACTGGAGGGCCGTCACACCCCAAGTATAAAGTTTACAACACCCAGAAGGAATGTGAGAGAGAGAGAGAGAGAGAGATAGGGAGAGCGAGAGAGAGAGAGCGAGAGGGAGAGAGAGAGCGAGAGAGAGAGAGAGAGAGAGAGGGAGAGAGAGAGGGAGAGGGAGAATATAAAAATCCCCAGAACATAAAAGGAAATTAAATGTGGCAACCTTTAAAAATTTATCCACCTTCCTCTTTCGGACCTCTGGCTAAACTGAAAAAAATTAAGTGTTAAACAGGAATAAAAGAAAAGCGCAAAGAAAAGCGCATACACAATTCACATGCCTCTGACAGAAAATATTTCGTTATTAAAATTAGCCACAGATTCCAATGAGTTATTTAAAAATATGCCATTAATTATGATGTTTGTTGAAATTACGAGTATTTGTATTATTTATTAAAAACAACTTGGTGTAAGTTTTATTTTATTTACATCTGTAAATTTTTAAAACTAGAGAACTGTTATCAGTATTTATTCAGTGGTCATCATTTGCTTTGTGTACGTTCATAGTTGAATTTAGGTCTGAATGTTAGAAGAGGCAATGTAAAATAATCCATTTTTTGAGATAAGGGCAGGGCTGAATTCGAAATCAGCTGCTCTTTCAGTGCTACAAGGGCCAACGTCATCAAACAATTAGGTGCACTGCAATGAGCCAATGTCCTGAGCGAAGATGATGCAGATGAAGATGAATAATGAAGAATGAATTTTATTAAAGCCAAAACAGGCAATATGAGTTTGAAAGAGGCATCAAACGAGAGTGCATATGTGTGCAATTTGCTGAAATAAAGGAATAATGTTTGCTAATAAAGATTGAATTTTGATTACAGAAAGAAACCTTCAATCACGTTTTTCTCAAAATTCAAAATTTTGACATTAGTCATTCTAGCTTTCAGCCCTAGAATTGCTTGTTCGGTAAGACGGTGCTGAATTGGTGTCACCAATGTGTGAACTATGTTTATGCTGATAATTCATTTTCTAAAAATTAATTGTTTCTCCTTTGTGAAATTGCTGACAACGTGAACAAGGAATTTTATAGATACGTATAGTTTCAATGTGACCATTATTAAGATTGGATCGTAAAATTCTGCTAAATGTGCGTGACACACCAGACACTAACTGGACACATTCTGAACATTATTTTTTTAACTCCTCTACATTTGAAATCGGCAGTGCGTATGTGTTCTGATGAGATACCTTTTCGTCAAGTGAACTAGGCTTCAAAGTCTATGAGCACGCAAAAACAAGACCATTACAACCCCCCGTTTTGGTTCCGTTGAGTGTGAGGAAAACCAGTGAACATAAGCGTCCACATGTGTGGCTCTGGTAAGAAATTAGATTCAGATAACTGCCTCGGGTAAGAAGGTTCACGAGGAAGTTGAAACCCACCCACCAAACAATGGGCCTGATAACCGAATGTCTAGGGAAGATGAGGATGACGGTCATAAGGGATAATCAGGTTCCCCGACCCCTTCAAGGCACGATTGTAGACGAGTGAGTCCGGAAGCCGCTGGAACTGGTACCAGCACGACTGACAGCGCAAGTCCAGAGGAGCCCCCCGGATGTCATTCAAAAGACTCGGAATAGGAGGGACCTAAACGTCACCTTAACCAAGCGGATACCGCCGTGACGGGCCGCATCCAGATTCAGAAGTCGAGCAAATGTAGCTGAGGAATAGATCTTGCAACCATATTCAAGCTTCGGCCTAACAAGTGCCCAACAAACTCAAATAAGAGTAGTACGGTCGGCGCCCCAAAAGGTGTGAGCCAAAACGTGCAACAAAACCAGCGCCCGGAGGCACGATACGTTAAATGGACTAGAGCTGAGGAAATCAGGTTAGCCTCCTATCAAACGCCAGCCCGTAAAATCATGCCTCGTCAACGCATGGAATACAGGAAGAGGTCTGGATCCGTGTGAAATCGGATTTGACAGATGTGTATGACTACTATTTTCGAAGTCGAAATCGAAAGTTATGAAAATCCACTCACTAAAACACCCTGTCCAGAGCGATCTGCACGCTATGCTCAACCACTGACAGTGAGGAAAAGAAGATCGACTAGTCGTCCACATGCAGCGTGCTCGAGACCTCACGTGGAAGCGCCGACACAATGTTGTTAATGGGAATAGCAAAGAGAGTGACGCTAAGGATATTTCTCTAACACTAATAGTATAGTCGAAATAGGACAAAAAAGGTATCAACCCGGAATAAATTACCCCCCAAACAAGTTTGGTATCGTTGGAAGCGCAATTTTATGTAGATTAAGAAAATAATATGCCTCAGTTTGCCTCCTTTGGGAAAAATAAGGTATCTGCATTTGAAATGAGGGGGTCTAAGACAAAATGAGTCCTAAAGTTGTGTGTATATATATATATATATATATATATATATATATATATATATATATATATATATATATATATATACAGTATATATATATACATAATCACATACATATATATATATTATATATATAGAGAAGAGAGAGAGAGAGAGAGAGAGAGAGAGAGAGAGAGAGAGAGAGAATGCACTATCTTGTCTCTGTGTTGTGAAAATGATCTAAGCATGCCATAAATATTCATTTATCATTCGAAAGGTCCAATATGTCTATCCAAATCAGCATCATCTGTGACATCGACATCTGCAACTACGACTCGATTTTGGCATTGCTGGCATTGCCCCTACAGTTACCTCATGCAAAAACACATTTCAAACCGTTCTTCTTGCACGAGCATGCCTGTAGGCCTGTTCAAAATCAACTTTTTCTTATTTTCATAGGTTTCTGTACATTTTCCCATGCTTTTTGACCTGAAAAAGCTGAAATCACAACTATTTTGATCTAGAATGTTGGGAAGCATTGCCGCATGGAGCTTTAAATTTTCTGTCTTGAAATCGGCCAAAGCGCCAATTCCGGGGTCCCTTGAATTATGTTTTGCACTTTAACTTTTGATCTAAACAAGATAGAGCAACAAATTAGGTATCAAATGAAGAGCATAAAATTAATAAATAATAATAATAATAATAATAATAATAAATAAATAATAATTAATAATAATAATAATAATAATTATCTATCATTTTTCAGGAAACAACAGAAACTCAATCAGAATCTAGAAAACCATCTACAAGTTACAACTTCACAATGGCATTAAGCAAGGAGCTGAGGGAGCTCCGTGGGCGCACAGTTGATATCTCAGAACCTCCACGTACTGTCCACAGGCAGGTGTCAACTGGGCCATCTACCAGATCTCTCACTGAAACTTTCCTGGTTGGATACCCTTCAGCTTTGATCAGTGGTTCCCAGCTTCCCACCAACAGACAGGCGTTCCAGTATTTCCTTAATCTTCAGAATTTACCGGAAAATGCAGGGAGGCCCATGGTTCAAGACCTTGCATATGAAACAGTTGAATCTATCATCCCATTCTGGCAGATGGCTAGGATCAAGACAATGACCAAGTACAACGCAATGAAGCTCTTCATGAAACTACATGAGAAACATCGTGCTCTGGTGAAAAGCAAAGGAAGAGCAAGTAACGCTGGAGGAAAAAGAGGAGCATTTGTGCTGGAATTAGACAGCCTGTTCGATATAGGAGCTCCAGATGCAATCCAGGAAATACAGAACAACAGACTGTTATCCAGAGAGAAGAAAGATGAGGATATCAGGTTCTACGAAGACCAAAAGACTGAGAGGAAAGGTCATATGTCTGGTCATGACAAGATTTTTGAGACAAGATCCCTGCAGCATAGACAAGAACAAGGTAAAACTAATTACTTTGAACGTTACAAAAAGTTTTAAGTTTTACTCCATTGCGATATTTAGCATGTACTTAACAATTACTGTCTTAACATGTTGTACTATTTTACAGCTGCAGCAGAACAAGAGGCAGTTGTTCATGTGGATGACATTACCTGGGGTTACTCAACTGACAACGACGCTAACACAGAGGACATGGATTACCATCAGCCTCGTCCTGGATGTTCTCACCATCAAGACACTGTGACTAGTGTGACTTTGACGTTTCCAAGGAAGGTCACGGAATGTGGAATGTGATGTCATCTGCAATACAGCTGATCGTCTTGGTTTATCAGACAATCAAGTTACTGCCATGGTTTCTGCCACCTTGAAAGCTGGAGGGGCTGATCTGGATAACTTCGTCATCTCAACCTCAACAACACGTCGCAACAGAATGCTGTCCAGGTATAATATCAGCCAGAGTCACATGTCCAAGTTTTGTGAAAACCCCCACAGTACGCTGCCTTACACTGGGATGGAAAGTTGCTCAAAGATGTCTTGGGCAGTGAACCTGGAAGTACCTCAGAGACTTTAGCTGTGCTAGTGTCTGGTCCACCTTCATACAGTGAAGGAAAGTTATTGGGATACCTGTCATCGACAATTCTTCTGGCACAGCTCAGGCTGAGGCTTCAATGGATTTACTGGAGACATGGGAACTTACGGATAATGTTACTGCCCTTGTTTTTGACACTACATCCAGTAACAGTGGAGTTCACAGAGGAGCTGCCAAACTGCTAGAGAAAATGCTGAACAAAAAGTGTTTTATCTGGCCTGTCGACATCACATCCTGGAAATCCTAGTAGGAGCAGTTTGGGAGAAGCTGTTTGGGAAGGTGAAGGGGCCAGATAATCCCTGGTTTGAGCATCTGAAGGATGTTTGGACGGACTTGTCCAAGGAAAACCCAAAGATGCTGGCTTTCAACAGCAAATGGCTGAAGGAAAAGAAGAAGAACAGTGAAGAAATACTCCAAGACATTCTAACAGCAGAAAGGCTTCCAAGAGCCGACTACAGGGAAATGGCTGAACTGACAGTCATTGTTCTTGGAGGAACGCCTCCTCGAGGTATTCACTGGAGTCGACCAGGCGCCATTCATCAGGCCAGATGGATGGCCAGAAACCTGTACTCCATGAAAATGCTGATGTTTGCAGATCAACTTGAGTACGACGAAGACACTGTATCAAAGCTGGAAAGACTCAACACCCTCCTTGCGCTGTGCTACACTCCTGTATGGATGATGTCAATGTCTGCTGCAGATGCTCCCGTGAATGATCTAAGTCTAATCCAGGACATGTTAAGTACAAGAAAACTGACCCAGAGCTTGCTGATGCAGTACTTAATAAGATGGAAAACCACAAATGGTACCTGACGCAGGAAGTCGTGCCATTTGCCCTGTTCAGCAGTAGATTGAGTGACACATTGAAGCACGACATTGCTGCCCAGTTACATGCCACTGAGAAGCCAGACAGCTTCAGAACAGGAAAGCCTCTATTCCAGAGAGTCACAGCTAAGACCATCCTGGTTGATCTCATTGGCCCAGAATCACATTTCCTGCTGGACACACTGAACATTGGATCCGAGTGGCTTCTGGAACCTGTCACGTCTTGGCCACAGAATGAGGACTACAGAAAAGCGTTGGACTATGTTAAGAATCTGAAAGCGGTGAATGACATTGCTGAACGTGGTGTCAAGATGATGAGCGACTTTGCAAATGTCATAACAACAGATGCCAAGCAAAGGGACTATCTCCTTCAAGCTGTGGAGTTCAACAGACGCCGCTTTGACAGCTTCAAGAAACAAACTCTCAACAACTGACTGTGTAAATGTCATTATGAAATTAATCATCATGTAATGCTTTCACTTCTTGATCGATTAGACTTGTGACAAAATGTTAATCTCAAATTTGTGTCATGAATAAGGCGCCTTGTCTGCCTTGAGTGTGAGAAAACGAATTTTGTGATATTTCTGAAATCTTTGTATGTACCAATGTGCCATTTCTTGTTCCAAGACTATCATAATTGTATAAGTTAGAAAGAGGATTAAAAACACTTTAATTTGGTGCCTATTTTGCTCTATCTTGTTTAGATAAAAAGTTATAGTGCAAAACATGATTCAAGGGACCCCGGAACTGGTGCTTTTGGCCGATTTCAAGGCAGAAAATTTAAAGCTCCATGCGGCAATGCTTCCCAACAACCTAGGTCAAAATGGTTGTGATTTTCGGCCTTTTCAGGTCAAAATGCATGGGAAAAAGTACAGAAACCTATGAAAATAAGAAAAAGTTGATTTTTGAATAGGGCTAGCATGCCTGAGTGCAGCAGGTGTTCTTTGAAGATGTCTTACAGTTGCATCGGATGTACTTGAGGAGACTTGCTGGGGTTGGCTGAAAGTCAGTTTTCACCGGTATTAGTGTGTTGCCTTCAAAGACCCATCCCCATTCGTTGGGTCTCAGGCATTCTAAGTCCATCTGTTTCCACTGCGACACCTACAGATGAACTCTCAATGCGTGATAATATGAGCTCTTTCTGATGGTGGGAGACTTCAGGGGTCGAAAGCAGAACAGGTGGCAACATTTTCCATGAATTTCGCGAGACGTAGGGTTGTCAGTGTATTTTCTGCTTTATCTTTGTAGCTGAAAAGATATGTAACAAGACATAGAATTCCAAAATGAAATCAAATCTAATAGTATGGATGCAGGTATGTAATTGGAAATGCAAGGGAAGTAATATAGTAATATTATTAATGAATATAGATAAATTAAATATTAATATAGATAAATAAAATTAAATTAATTAATATATTATCGAAACACTTTCAAGTGATAAGTTACATGATTTCAATAAACATTTATAGTAAATATGTAAAAACGTACAGTTTGACAAACATGTCACATCCAGCGCGCCCAATGTTGTCCTGCGTGGCCGATAACTCGCCAAACTGGTCACCAATCAGTTGCACCGCCTCAGACTTAAGTAGTTGTAGGATCTTGGTTTTACCTGAAGAGATTTTGCAGTTGTACAGACACAATTCTTTATACTGTATGTCAGAAAGCACAGCATGGTAATAAATATGACATTGATTCATTTCAGGAAAAAAAATCAACCCACCTTTCTTGTAAGTTACTGATGTTGTATCGCACCCGCACCAAGCATGGGCAAACAGTAGGTACTCTCGCTGCGGGATCGTTGATGCCAGGTTGCCAACGTTCCACTATTTCACCAGTCTCATCTTCTTTCTCTCCTTACGCTCTGCGCTGAAGTAGATATCTCCAAGCTCCTCTCTCCAGGTATGCTAGTAATACCAAAATATCAGTGTCATCTGCAGCTACGACAACACTGTTTCCCTCCGCGGCATAGTCAATTGCCTTTTTCACTATCGTGACGTCTGCATCCTCTGTGCATTCTACAGTCTCATAACCTGATTTACGAAGATGGGAGCTAAGCATGTTGATGAGCTGATGCTTATTGTGTTGGTTACGAAAAAACGCTTTACTCCCAGACGTAACATTCATTTTCTCCGAAATGCCAATGTTTGTAGATGTCAACTGGTCTCTCCGATGATGCTCGTGTGACTTCAGGAACCATCTGTCTGTGTAGCCATCAAATACAACACACACAGTATCATACCTGCCATACCATTTCTTCACAAAGCCAAGGTACTGATCAATAACCTGACTATATCTTCCTTTTGATGGCCACTTGACTTTATGCAGTAACGCCCCGCCATCAGCTATGCATACATTGCCTTCAACATTAACAGACGGCTTCCTCATCATACCATCATTAAATAGTGATACTGGCTCTGGGGTCAATTCATAGAAGAATGTGTCGGCAACATTGTCCTCACGCTGAATCATTGCTGTTATCCGTGTGAACAGGATCAACGGGTCAATATGTACGGTCTTGTCATCAATTTTCACGCCCGGACGTAAGCTCTCCAGTGTGCGGATTCTGTCGTTTCGTTTGATATTTGTCTCCTCAATGCATACATTGTCAAGGCGTTGCTGAATGATCCGTCCTATGTTTTCAGCGTCATTGCAATTAACTCCATCACCTTCCACAGCAGTCAGTCCCGACGCAAGACTTCTCAGCAGTGGTTCATTAGGATTAAATGGCTCGTGCGTATCAAACCACTCAATCAGCTTCTGTAGGTCGGAGTTGTCATGCTTGATTCTGCTAGCACCTAGTTCGATGTGTTGCTCGCCAGTTGGATGGTACTGGCCCGTCAAATTGTCCACGGCGTTGTGAACCGAAGCACACCGATGCATACTGCTGACCCACAGGTGGCGCACTGATTCAGTGATACCTCTTCCTCTAGTAAGTCCTCCGCGACTTTTCAGCGACCTTATCAGACATTGCTGAATTATCGGATCTGACTATAGGCCTGCCCAGCACCGATCACTCCGCCGAACCGTGTGGTAGCCGTGTTCAGCAAAGCTTGCATACACCCACGGATAATTTGTTGGTAGCTCCAGCATGTTCTGAAGGTGAAGCCTGGCGAATGTTTCGTAGTTGATGTGACCAGTTGCAGCAAAGACGTTTATCATTTTACTGAGAGCTACAAGATGCAGGTTCACGTTTCCAGTTCTCCCGGCTCGAATGAAGAGCTTTAGCACGTCAATGTAGTCGAGATATTGAATCCAGAGCCTTGAGGTCCGAGGTGCCTTAGAGATTTCATCCTTCAAGTATTGAAAATTTTTATTCAGAACCTTCAGCTCCTCTGACTCTACAACACAATCCACAGCAGCACTCAGGTCATCCAGGATTGAATCCACAAGATCTTTTAGTTTGTCAGCATCAACTGTTTTGAATGCGGACTCTCCTAAACTCTTCATCTGCATTACTCTCATTCACAGTGTTCGGCCTCCAGACGGTCCTCTAAACTTTGAAGCGGATCTTCAGGAATGAATTTGCGAAGGAGTTTGGTTATTAGAGCAGACTCAGTGAGGAGATGTCCTCGCAATGCTCTCGAAATTGCTTTCCCTGACATTATATGTTCGACAGCATTTGGTCCATAGATGGTCTGGAACGCCTCTGTGAGACCAGACCCTTTCATTAGAGAACCTACGCTACCTAGGAAGCTCATCATCAGATGGAAGCCACCAAGAATGAGGACGATGGGCAGGGACTTTGCCTTCACTATTTCCATTGCTTTCAACCAGAGAGGTTGGTCAAATGTAACCACAGGTGTCTCGATTCGCAGTTGTTTTGCTTGCTCAGACATGAAAACAAGGACAGAGTAGATACATGTCAGATCAGATGGGTCCATGTCTAGTATGGGAAGGAACGAGATTGTGGCTTTTCCTGGATAATCTCCAATGGTGACGTTTGTCATGAAACCAGACCAATTTGGACGTTGACTTTTGCCGAAGAAATACGCAGCATGCCAAAGCATATCAAGACCGGTGTCGGGTGGAAGAACATATGGCGTCTGCAGCTGTAGGTGGTGTTTGAAAAACACTCTAGACAGTCCGGAGTTCTCGGGGGACATATATTTGACAATTGGGATGACCTGGTGTGCGAGTTTACGCTTTTGTCGCTTGATTGGTTGTAGATTTTGCAGTGGAGCGTTTCCTGCGTATGTTATAGCGGACACACAACCCATCACATGCAATGAACTTTTCCCATCAAGGGTCATAGGGTTGTGGTCCACGTTGTCGGCCATCCATTGTGTGAACGAGTCAGGCAAGTCATCTCTGAGAAAGTCGCTGGTATTTTCAGTTACTGACTGCTTGTATCGGAGAACTTCATTTGGATTCACAGAAAACTCTAATGCACTCAATTCGTTGAGTAACCATTTGGACCCGAAAACATTGCCTACTTCAACGCAATCCTCGATCCTGTATCCCCCCCATACAGGATCGAGGGTGGGTTACACTGACAATACACTGACCGATACTCACTTGGTGAAGTGGGTATTTGATCAATTTTTCCAGGAACAACCGCAATAATGGTGGTAACTATTCCTTTCCCTTCTCCGTGCTTTCAAGAATTTCATTCGACTGGTAGTAATCACAGTCAAACTCTGCCGACCGAATATCTCCAAGGATCAATTTGGCTGCTGTAGTTACAATTCGTTCAGCCTCATCTTCAGCTGTCTTCATCCCATCTGCATACCATTTATCGTTGATGATGTAATCAGCAGTGTTCCGCAGGCAAACAACAATTGATCTTCCCGCTAACGCACCAACATATATGTGGTCACTGTACCTTTCCTCTAACTTCTTCTTGATCCATTTGGTGTCATAAACATCTTCAGATCCAGCAATTTCGATCAGCTTCTGACGTACATCTGATAACGAATACAGTTCACCTTCTGATTCAAGACACTGACAAAGTTTTTCGAAGTCCTGAATTTTCGTCCTGTTGACTGGCCGACCGGGACTACTCAGTTGAGGAACCCCGCTCTTTTCAATAAGCTTCTTTCTAAACCTGTCATAACATATGCAAAAAACTTCTTTTCTACGTGAAGGTCAAAATATGATAATGAAAATCCACTCTAATAGAGAGAGTTTATTTCCATAACAGTTTCGATGTCCACTGGCATCCTCTCCTCTTCTGTATCCACCCGAAGAGGGTGCCAGTGGGCATCGAAACTGTTGTGGAAATAAACTCTGTCTATTAGAGTGGGTTTTTATTATCATACTGTCATAACATGCTTTGTGATATCGAGCCTCAGCTGCGACAAGGTCATGGCAGCTTAGCACATGCTTCTTTACTCTCAGTGCCCATTCATCATCATTTCGTTCGCTGTAAACCTTCAGTAGGTTTTCTCTGATTTGCAAAGTTCGGACTTCAATTACGTTGTCTCGTTTGACATGTTTTCTGTCAGAATAACTTGGACGTTCACAGAAGAGACAGCTATTTTTCCAGCCAAATTGTGTAATTCCTCCTCTCGTTTCATCTCGCCGAACTTCACCAGTAGATCCCGTTGCATCTTCAGACCTGGCAGTAGATTTGCGCTTTTTATTGTAGGCAGCTTTCTGACAGTCACGATGAATTTTTACAGGTACGCTTTCCAACTTTGTTTCTGTGAGATATTTCTGCAGAACATTGTCTTCCACTGCGATACTGTATTCTACAATGGTCTGTATTCCCCTCTGCTGAACAGAACATTTTGTAGTTTGTCTGAATTCGTTTCTGGCCGTCGGCACTTCACACAATGTTATAATGTTGTAATGTTTCAGACCAACAAAGACCCTAGGATCCACTCGTGGCTGGTCTACCTAACTGTGTTCATAATTGTGTATTGTGTATGTCCTCCGTGGTGGCGGAGGGGACCTACAATTTTACGTGGGTTCCGAACCACAAGAACATAAGAAATTTATGTAACAACTGCCTGTACATTCGCAACGACCAATTTTTGCAAAACTAAATAATTATCAATTAAAAACTAATTAATTATCGATTTAAAACTAAAGATAGAATCTCTGGATCCAGAGGATCAAGTCATAATAGACTACTATCCACAATGATCACTATTGATTACGTGGACAGTGCTTGATGCCGATGAAGATGATTGAGGAGCAGCTTCCATGTCACTCATTACAGAATGTCCTGAAACAGAGAAGTAAATTGAGGATTAGTATAGTTTTGTCTTTTTTGATATGTTGTGATTTAGGGCTCATTTTTGTCTTAGACCTCCTCAATTCAAATGCAGATACCTTCTTTTGGCCAAAGGAGGCAAATTGAGGCATATGATTTTCTTAATCTACACAAATTTGCGCTTCCAACGATACCAAACATGTTATGTTTGGGGGGGGGGGGTAATTTATTCCGGGTCAACCATACTTCGACCATACTATAAAGACACTTCCCTGCGGCACACCTTCCACCTGGGGAATGAGAGCAAAAAGAGTAGATCCCACCCAAACACGAAACACATAGCCTAGCAAAAACGCTTGGATGAATAAGGGCAAACGCCAGCGAAAGGCATGAAGTTGTTTTCAAATGTGATGCCTCCAAGCAGTATCGTAGGCTTTAATTCCCTAGGTCTAAAAAAACGCAAATACAATGCTGCTTGGAGGCAAACGTTTTGCAGACAGACAGCTTTCCATGTTTTATCTTTAGAAGGTAATATTATTTACGAAGTGAATTTTAATTTTTAATGTTATATAAAAATGATGGTAATAATACCAGTGTGCTTATTGTTGATATTATTAGGCTAACCACCCTCATGTAACACTGGCATCTTATTGTTCACAATAGAGTAAGTAGGTGTCATTCATACTTCAAATGCCATGTTGATATGGCTTTCTTTGTGCTCTGCCTTATCCATTTCCTTATCCTTAGCCATTATTATTATTCATATAAATATAAAAAGCCTTCCTTCACATTTAAACAAAAACCCTTTTATTTAGTTATTAAGTGTTTTATGGAAGTCATTTCAATATCTGAAATATAACTGTACTGTAGTGAAACTATTTCAATATAAGTGGCGTGAAAAATAAATTTGTTAGATAAATTTGTGCAGAGTTCATTACTTCATTAATAATTTGGAATATGCCAAATCAGGCAGGTAATTTTTTTTTTTAATTAAAATGAAGTTGGTTGTGCATTAACTTATATCATTACGAATGAGAATGTGAGAACGCCTTGAAACGAAACAAGTATTAATATCGAAGAACTTTGAAAAGAAGTCTTAAATGTCATCCATCATACAAACTTTATGTTCCAACATGTAAGTCAAACTTGAACACAGTTTCACGAAGTTTAATTAGTAGCTGTGTTAGAAAAGTATCCAGCTAAAATAACTAACAATGAATGAGTGACCTGTAAAAGAAATAGGATAGATTACAGAGGGAAATAAAGGAAATTAAAAATGAACAATAAAGATTCAAAGAGAACCAAATTGACAACTGCTAGAAGAATTTAAGCACTTATAAACAAGACTGTTTTAAATTTAAAAGGATATACATATATATATATATATAATATATATATATATATAAATAATATTATATATATATATATATATACACACGAGAGCCACTCAATATATTTTGCCCCACCTTTTTTTTCTTTTCAAGTTTCCTTGTAAGTTCCAGAAATTTTGTACACAAGTAGTTACATACCTTTTTACAAATTTTTATTTTTCCACATTGTCTCCATCCTTTTCTCCTGCTTTCCTCCACCTCGAAACAAGGGTCTTCATTCCTTGCTGGTAAAAGTCCGCTGGATTCCGTAGAGCCACCTCTTAACCTCCTCAACAACCTCATCGTCACTCTGAAACTTTCTTCCACGAATAGCATCCTTCATTGGCTCAAACAAATGGAAGTCTGAAGGTGCCAGATCCGGGATGTATGGAGGGTAGGGTAACACAGTCAAGCGCATTTTTGTGATGGCCTCTCTTGTTTGCAAACTGCTGTGTGGTCTTGCGTTATCGTGCAAAAGAAGGACGTCTTCCAGTTTTCTCTCCGGTCGAACTCGCTTTATACGTTTCTGTTACCACCAGAATCACCCATTTCATGTCCCAGAAGATGGTGGTCATAACCTTTCTTGCAGAGGGAGCCACTTTGAACTTTTTTTTGCGTGGGGAGTCTGCGTGATGCCACTCCATGGATTGGCATTTTGTTTCAGGTTCAAAGTGGTGTACCCAAGTCTCATCCCCTTCCCCAGTCACAATTCGTGAAAGGAAGTCATCCCCTTCTGTCTCGTATCGAACCAACGACTCGGAAGCAATTTCTTTTCTTTGGGCTTTGTGATCTTCAGTCAGTTCGCGACACTTTTGAGTATCCCAGTTGCTGAATTATCGTATTCACACTTCCTTCACTAATTCCTAGCTCCAGTGATAGCTCCTTGTATGTGACGCGCCAATTTGATCGAATGATGCTGTTAGCACGTTGCACAGTGTGAGATGTCACAGCCGATGCCGGGCGACCGCTGGGCTTATCATCGAGGCTCGCTCTCCCTCTCTTCGATGATCTCACACGTTTAGACCAGCGTCTAACTGTGCTTCGATTAACAACAGTATCTCCGCAAACGTTTTGTAGGCGTTTGTTAATATTTCCAACTGTTTCTTTCTCTGCGGTTAAGAACTCGATAACAGCTCTTTGTTTAAAACGCACATCAGTCAAACGCCATTTTCGAAACCGCGATAACCATCGTTTTTATACAAGGGCGTTTAAAAGAGGTTTTATACAAGGAGGGGAGGTTCAAAGTGGAAAAATCCGGTTATGTGAAGCGCAGAAAGTTCAAACTTACGACCCAAAAGACATTTCAGCCCCATGGCCTATTACACTGGGGAACAAATTTTAACTTTTTTTTTTGTTTCTTGGACGTGAACAGGTTGGTCTTATAGGATTTTTTCCGCTGATTCCGAATATAGCCGTAGAATTTCTCTATCACCCAAGGTTACTGAGAAATGTGTATTTTAATATTTATTCAAAAAGTGTATAGAAGTTAGTAAAAATACTTCATAAAAATTATATTAGTGGCAGATTGGCATTTAAAATATTCTTCTTAAAACTTGTTTGTCACTGAGTTTCTCTTGTAGTTTTCATTAGGAGCTTCTCGCATCAATGTCCAGCAGTAATCAGCTAACATTGCCGGATCCCACCTCCCTTGGTAGCGTTTCTCCATAGTAGCTATATCTTGGTGGAACCTTTCTCCATGCTCATCGCTTAAGTCGCCGAGGTTTTCAGGGAAGAAATCTAAATGGGAGTGCAAGAAATGGATTTTTAGTGACATATTACATCCCAATAACCTATATGCTTCAATCATGTCCTGCACTATTTTTTTATAGTTAGAGGCTTTGATGTTCCCTAGAAAATTTGTGACAACATTCTTCATGGCCTCCCATGCCACTTTTTCTTTTCCTCTCAAGGCGTCATCAAACTTTTGATCTTTCATGAGCTCTCTGATTTGGGGACCAACAAAGATCACTTCTTTAATCTTTGTATCGCTAAGTCGTGAAAACTTTTTCTTCAAATATTTGAATGCCTCATCTTCCTTGTTCATTGCTTTGACAAAATGTTTCATGATGCCAAGTTTGATGTGAAGTGGCGGTAAGTATATTTTCTTGGGGTCAACTAAGGGTTCATGAGACACATTCTTCAGTCCTGGGATACATTTTTGACGCAGTGGCCAATCCTTTACAAAATAATGCGAATCTCTGGCTCTGCTGTCCCATTCACAAAGGAAGCAGCAGAACTTCGTATAACCGAGCTGCATTCCCAGAAGAAGCGCGACGACTTTTAAATCCCCACATATATACCAACGAAACTGGTCATAATTAAGCTGCTGAAGGATGAGTTTCATATTTTCGTAAGATTCCTTCATGTGGACAGCGTGCCCTACAGGAATGGAAGGGTATTTATTTCCATTGTGAAGTAGTACGACCTTGAGGCTTAGCTTCGAAGAGTCAATAAATAAACGCCAATCTTCAGATTTGTGCTCATGACCGAGAGCTAACAGCAGTCCATTTACATTATTACAGTAGCATAAACCACCTGACGAGGAGAAATACTGCATCAGATCTTTTTGGCGAGTGTGGAACGCCGATATGCTTGTATCTTTTGCCAGCAAATTCCATTCACGTAACCTGGAGCCCAATAATTCCGCTTTCTTTTTCGGAAGGTCCAAATCTCTCACGAGATCATTCAGCATAACCTGCGTTATCATACGTGGTTTATTTGATTCAGGTTGCTGAAAGTCTGTATCTTTAGTGTCATCAATTTCCATTGGTTCAACTTCAGACTCTTCATCCAGTGTCCATGACTTTGTTGGAGTTGGAATTGGGTTATCATCGTCATGTAGTACTGGTCTCATGGCAGATGCAAGATTTGGGTATTGAATTTTATGTTTATTTTTGGCAGAGAATCCTGAAACGTTAGTCATACAAAAATAGCAATCCGTTAGGTGATCCTTGGGCTCTCTCCAAATCATTGGTATGGCAAATGGCATAGATTTGCGGGTACCTTTAATCCAACCCCTAAGAGTGACGGCACAGGAAATGCATGAGATATGAGGTGCCCAGGATTTGTCTTGGTCGCCTACCTTACATCCAAAATAAAGTTCGTAAGCCTTCTTCACGAGTGGGGTCATCGTCTTCCTCTGTGCCATTATGGTCAGTTCTCCACATACGTAGCAAAATGTATCTCTGGGATTAATACAGTTTCGATTCATGCTGGCGGAAAATTATTGAAATCACGGAAAACTTTTTGGAATGAAAAACCAATTTTTTCTACTATGAAAAATTTTAAAATTTAAGCAAAACTTGAAAAAAATTTCTTTCTTTTTATTAAAAATCTGTTTGTTTAAATAGCTATATTTTTTTAATGCAAAAAATACTATTAAATATAGTTAACCTGGAAAAAAAAGAAAGTAAAATTAAATTAGTACACTTAATTTTAACTAATATTTTGGGAAAACTCTGAGTAAATGGAAATATTATTTTCTCGAAAACTATGGGTGATAGAAAAATTCTGAAACCATATTTGGAATCAGCATCAAAAGTTCTATAAGAAACACCAAATAGTTTTCAAGAAACAAAAAATGTTGTTCCCTAGTGTTATTTATCTAAGAAAAAAGGGTGGGGCAAAATATATTGAGTGGCCCTAATGTGTATATACACACACACATATATATATATATATATATATATATATATAGGGCGTCCCAAAAAAATGTATACACACTTTAAATAATTATAAAGGCAGTGTTTATTAAAATACATTTCATTTTCAAAATGTAATAGAATCTACAGACATTATTTATTTGTTTTGTCAACGCCTGTTTTCAAACTGACGTCCGTTCTGGTCCAGGCACTGCTGATAACGCGAAGCAATGGAATCGCAAACATCACGAAACATTTCGTTTGGTATTTGTGTGCATTCTCGTTCAATGGCTGCTCTCAATTCAGCGACTGTTGCAGGTTTTATAGCGTAGACTTTGTCTTTTAAGTATCCCATAAAAAAAGTCTAGTGGTGTGAGGTCTGGTGAACGCGGAGGGTATTCTACGAAACCCCTTCGTCCAATCCACATCCACATCGTGCCAAGTACCACTCGCAATACTCCACTCTTCGGTCCGGATCATCTTCATTAATAGCATGGACTAATCTTGGAATGTAACTTTTCCATTGACAGCGCTTCAAAATGCGTTGGACAGACGATTCTGAAATTCCTACCTCACGACTCGCTTGCCGCACAGATTTTCTTGGACTTTGGTGATACGTTTCCAGTACTCTTTCTTGCTTTGTGGGGCTTGTCGATGTCCGTGGTCTTCCGGAACGCTTCTTGTGGACATTCTGAACAGTTCCATCGGCTTCAAACTTATCTCTAATTCGAGTGATGGTAAGTCGCGTTGGTGGATCTGTTTGAAACTCCCTCCTAAACTGTCTTTGCAATTCAACTGCGTTTTCACACTTCCAGTAGCATTTTAGAATGAATTTCCTTTGTTCAAAGCTTAGTCTGACTGCCATTATTAATTCTAATGGGTTTAACTTGGAAAGAAAGAAACATCAATTGAGCTATCAGCTGTTAAAGTGTGTATACATTTTTTTGGGACGCCCTGTATATATATACGTATATATATATATATATATATATATATATATATATATATATATATATACACACATCGGTGATTCAAAATAATGTAGACAAATTTTGAAATTATTTATTTTGGATACTAATTGTACCTAATAAACAAAAACTTTGCTATATACATAACTATTCCTAAGCGTGTAATAAGATTTAATGGTAATTTTATGTTAAATGTTCAAAAATTATTCATATTAGCTGAGATTTTGCGTATTTCCCAAACAATTGTTTCGTGAGTGTTGCACATTTTGAGTGTATGGTACTAACCCTCAAAATTTGCAACATTCACAGGAAATGATTCTTTGGAAACTATGCAAAATTTGAACTAATATGAACACAACTGCATGCTCATCTGTTTTCGGACACTGCACCGCATATTTGCGTGTAAATGGTGGACATTTTGAACATTTAACATAAAATGACTATTAAATGTTCTGCTAACAATCTACTTAAGCTCCCGTCTCTCCGATTTTCATAAATTATACATCGGTAGCTTCGTTTCTTCATTAGGACTGCGATTTAGAGTCTCTAGTAAGGGAAATGCTTCAAAACCTAACCTAACCTAAAAAAAATCTAGAGAGTTTTAATCAAAGTTTTCTGGTAAATTTTGAGGTGCTTTGCACGAATCTGCCATTGGTTTCCTGTGCAAATGCGTAGTTTTTGAGATATCGTAACATAAACATACAGGATATGTTCATGTTACGAGATCTCGTAAACGACACATTACCACAGGAAACGTGCAAAACACCTCAAAATTAACCAGAAAAGTTTGCTCTCGTCATTTTCGTTTAAACTAACGAAAATATCACGACTTAACCTAACCAATCATCAAGGGTGTACAGTAGGGTGTGTCAATTTTGTCAACTTTTTTCAAATCAATTTTGGTAGTGAAAATATAGTCTTTTCATGTCAAAACTTGAAATAGGCCAACCAAAATGAAATAAAATAACCCTTACCTACATCAATTTTACCTTAAAGTTTCAGAAATTGACTCTTTTACTAAATAATAGGACATAAATTGATTAACTATTCATCTGTCACAGAATTATCCCACTGATCGCATATGGAGTGTTTTCAAGGTCATATAGTTCTTGTACAATGTACAAGTCACAACATGAATAGAACTGTCCCTCACTCTCAGTCCTCAGTTGCCTCTTAGATGTCATAGACGGTGGTTTGCTGTTATTGCTCTTGTACCTACTTCATAATTATTCTACTAGACGAATACTACAGTTTAACTGTAAGTATGGATTATTGATTATTATAATTATTTATTATTATCATATTCTTCTGTCTAATTATGTTGTAATCCCATGAAATATTTTTTTATTGAATTTTAGAATATCGAATGACTAAACTTTGAAACATCGTAATTGATATAAAATACTTAAATGTTTTTCTTTCTTTTCAGATATTCCTAAGATGCCAAAATTGAAGACAAGAGGTCAGTCGTCATGCCACTTGAGCCTGTTAGTCGGTACAGGCAAGGAGCTTCCCGTATTAGAACTACCAACAGTGCGAGACATGCTGAGACTAGGGTTACTCCTTCGTGAACAAAATACAAAGGATAGAAGGAACTACACAGAGAAAGAGCTCATAAGGGACATGATTCCCCCTCTTCTGCATCAGTGGAAAAAAGCTAATGTGTTATTCAAACCACCTGTACTCAATCAGTATAGAACTATTGAGCTAAAATTAACAAAGTTGTGGCACAAAGCAGTTGAGACATCACTTGGTAAAGGAAAACTAGCAAAGAAAAATAAATTATGCACACACTTGATACTCTTCTTGACATTTGTAACTGCCAGTGTCCCATAGAGTTGTGTTCTGAAGCTAATTGTTCTCCCTCATGCAGAAGAGAACCTCACCCTCACATTGATTGTAGCTGTCCTCGTGAGAAGATGATCCCTGTTTTGGAGCTGGCTTTCATAAAGGCGCAGAGAACAAAGGCAGGAGGCCAAGGAAGTATGCAGATTGGTTCGACAGATTATTCAGAAACCAAAAAAGATTGTTATTGCTAAGAAAAAGAGAAAATCCGAGAGAAGGAAGAAAGGAAGAAAAAGAAGAGTGAAGAAGCCACCCAAAGAGATGAAGAGCTCTATCAAGAGGTTTCTCACTTCTTTGAAAGCTCTTCAGATGAACAGAAAGAAACAACATCAGATGATAGCTCCAAAGTGCCATCTAAACCTTCACTGAAGAGAATGAAATACAACACTAAAGACATCTCAAACATGGCCCTTGCCAGTATTCGCCACCATACGGGGCTACGAGGGACTGCAGAGATTGCCACTGCCGCTTGGATAGATGCAGGCCTCATCAGCCGAGAGGATACATCCTTAGTGATAGATCATAATAAGATAAGAAGAGCACAAGAAAAAATAATGAAGGAAATATCTGATCAGCATGAAAAAGATTTGAAGGAGGAAGGTCTCTCTTGCCTTTTGTTTGATGGAAAAAGAGATGACACAAAAGTTCTCCTAGAGGTAGAGGGAATGGACAGAAAGTTTCCCGGTCTCATCAAAGAAGAACACTACTCTGTGTGTTCCGAACCTGGTGGCCGCTATTTGTTTCACTTTGTTCCTGAAGCAGAAGTAGAAGGCAAGAAACATGCAGAGGCAATTGCTGATCAAATAATATGTTGGCTTCAAGAAAGAAGACTTGACAGTTCACTGCAGGCCGTTGGTGGAAATTCAACTGCGTGAACACTGGATGGCAGGGCGGTGTTATGACACATTTAGAGAAAAAACTTGGAAGAAGGCTTGTTTGGATTGTATGTGATTTGCACACAGGGGAACTACCTCTTCGTCGTCTCATCCAGGAACTTGATGGTCCTACAAAGAGCAACAACAAGTGGTCAGGCCCCCTTGGCAACATGCTAGATGAAGCAACGGAATTAGAAATAAATACAAAATTTCCAAAGGTCGAAGTAGGCCCTACCCTTCCAGTGTTGTTTGAAGAAGTTATCAAAGACTTCAGCACGGATCAATCTTACGCTTATCGTATTGTTCAAGCAATCAGATCAGGAGAGTTGCCTCAAAATCTGGCTCTCTTGGAGATTGGACCCGTAAGTCACAGTCGTTGGTTAACTACAGCGATTCGTTTCTGCAGGATTTGGGTTTCCAAACATGCACTGAAGTGCAAAATGCTACAGAATTTGATGTTGATTGTTGAATTTATTATTGGGTTTTATCTTCCTCACTGGTTCAATGTAAAACTTAATCCAATGTGGATGGAGGGGCCCAACCACATCTTGTTTCAATTACAGCTACTGAGAACCCAAAGGAAAGTAATGGTGGACATCGTGTTATCTGTAGTGAGAAAGTCCGCTTGGTATGCTAGGCCAGAGGCAGTTTTGCAAGCAATACTCTGCAGCCAATGTACCAAAGAGCGAACTGAGGCTGTGGAAATCATTCTAAAGCTTAGAGGAACATCACTAGATGATGACCAGCTGGGAGACTGCTCTGTTCAGACAAGGAAGGTACCTCCGATAAACGTCACTGCCACGAAATTGTCAGAATTAGTTAACTTGAGTTCGGAAGTTTTGGAGTCACCACTGACAACATGTATAACAAACAAAGATTTAACACAACTTAAAGAGGCCCCAATGCAAGTGCTAAAGTGGCCTTCTCACACTCAGAGTGTGGAGAGACGTGTGAAAATGGTCACAGAAGCAGCTAGTCAAGTTTACAGTCACGAGAGGCGAGAAGGCTACATCAAAGCGCAAGTAGCAAGCCGAATGCTGATGTCAAGGAACCGCAGCAAAAAGGACATGACTGCATTGGTTACTTTCAAATAAAGACTCTGAATGATATCTTATTGCCACTTTAAATGTTGATAGGATGTTTGCGCACATTTGTTATTTTGTTACGAATTTACGGAAAAATGGAATTTTTTAATTAAAATTGATGTAGGTAGGAGTTATTTTTTATTGTTTTTGAAGCAAGGATATTATTTTGTATGCCAAATGATTACATTAAATTGCTACCAAATCACATGATTTTCAATTTAGTCATTTCACCCCCAAAATTGACACACTCTAGTGTACAGTTGACCTAACCGAGCATTCAATTAACCTATCCAGGCATTCAGTTGACCTAAGCGAGCATTCAATTAACCTAACCGGGCATTCAATTAACCTAACAGGTTAATATTGGCTATTTCACATAAATATCTTCTGATCTTTTCGTATCAGGCACTCACTGTCACATTTCGGGCAAGTTAAGGATGAGAGAATAACGCCGTAATTGATAAAAACATCCAATGCTTTGTTTTCATCTAGGGCACATGACGAATCAAGTCCTCAAAGTCGAAATCACACGAATGGCACGTCATAATTCTTTCACAAACACCACCAAACTGAATCCAATTAGAATTTACACGAATACTAATGTTGTCAATCTGGTGATTTTTTTCTAACTAAAAAACCTCTAGATTTTCATTAAAAATCCTGTAAAACTACAAACTCGCTAGACTTTGTTTTTAAAACTCTCTAGATTTTTCTTAGGTTAGCTTAGGTTTTGAAGCATTTCCCTTACTAGAGACTGTCTAAATCACATTCGTAATGAAGAAACGAAGATACCGATGTATAATTTATGAAAATCGGGGAGACGGGAGCTTAAGTAGATTATTATCAATGTTCTTTTTACGCGTTTGTATATTTGATTATTAAGTGCAGTTAGTATCGAAAATAAATTAGTTCAAAATGTGTCTACATTATTTTGAATCACCATATATACACAGTATATATATGTATATATATATATATATATATATATATATATATATATATATATATATATATATATACCCTTTCCTTTCAACCTTTCAAAGGTTCCGTGCGATGATTCCTCATTTCACGAAGGTCAAGCTTGTCGCCCCTCCTCTCGAGTTGGCCTGGTGAAGTAGTGAGTTGGTTTCTTGTACTCTCCACCTCACATAGCCAGGTACGCCCGGCTCATCGGGGATTGTTCTGAGCCAGGCGTCTAATCTTCTTTTGAAGATGTCCACTGCAACACCATTCGTGTTCCTTAGGTCTTTGGGCAGCTGATTAAACAGTTTTGGTCCTCTCACAACAAAACTATTTTCTTTCAGGGTTAAGGATGTTCCCTGTCTCGCCTTTAATTTGGGAACACGACACAGTCTTCCTTTTCTACTTTCCACCGTTGTTTGGGGAGTTACAGGGTTCAGAGTAAGATTAGGGACTAGTTTCTCCATTATTTTCCAAGTGTAAATAATGGTGTATCTCCTCTTCTCCTTTCCAGTGAATATAGGTTTAGTTCGCGTAACCTTTCCCAGTAATTTAGTTCTTTGCACCCCTTGATCTTGGCTGTGAAGCTTCTCTGAATCCCTTCTAGCTGTCTAATGTCTTCTTTTTATATGGGGATGTTAGGACCGAGCAGTATTCCAATTTGGGTATGATCAGTGTTTTCAGTAGAGGAATCATTATATTCCTATCCCTTCGTTTAAAGGTTCTCAGTATCTGCCCAGTTATTCTCTTTGCTCTGTTTACTGCTATCTTATTTTGTGTTTCAAATTTCGCATCATCAGTCATTACAACCCCTAAATCTTTTGCTTAGAATTTCTCTGAATTTCCTGTCCATTTGGGGTATAATATTCCATGGATTTTAGGTCTTCTCTTTTTCCGTACCGTAACAGCTGAAATTTCTCATGTTAAACTTCATATTGTTGTCTTCCGTCCACTTGTAGATTCTGTTCATGTCGTTTGTAGAGATCCTATATCTTCTGGGTTTCTTATTTTTCTACTGATCTTTGTGTCATCGGCAAAGGATGTTACTGTGCTGTCTCTGGTAACGTCCTCATCTATGTCAGTTAGCATGATTATGAAGAGTAGTGGAGCTAATACTGTTCCTTGTGGTACTGAGCTGAGGACCTCTGATTCTGATGAAGATACTCCTTGTACTGTAACGACTTGCCGCCGCTCACTAAGGAAATTATATATCCATTTCCCTACTTTTCCTGTTATTCCCATATATTTCAGTTTATGTATTATGATTCCATGGTCACACTTGTCGAACGCTTTGGCAAAGTCTGTGTATATTACATCATAGTTTTCATTACTTTCAAGTGCATCAATAATGTTGTTGTAGTGTTCCATTAGTTGTGATAGGCATGATCTGCCTGACCGAAACCCATGTTGGTTATCATTGAATTTTTTCTGAGTTTCCAAAAAGTCATAGATTTTCTGTCTAACTATTCTTTCAAATATTTTAGTGAGATGAGATGTAAGCGACACTGGCCTATAGTTTTTGGCCTCGGATCGATCTCCTCCTTTATATATTGGGACTATGTTCGCGCTCTTCAGGATGCCCGGTATTTCTCCCGTGTCTAGTGATCGTCTCCATATCCAATATAGGGGCTCAGCGATTGCATTCTTGCAGTTTTTGATCAGTGTGGCATTCCATTTATCCGGTCCTGCCGCTGAGTGTGCTTTTAGTTTCCCTATAGCTTGTGTAATATCATCTGTCGTAAAGTCGAAGTCCGTTATACTTTCCCCTTGTAGTTCTTCAAAGAACGCGTTTCTATCGCATATCAGTTTGTCAGTTTTTGGGATACTGAAAGATGATTCGTACTGAGCTAATATTTCAGATGCTTCTGTTAGATCATCAGATAAAGCACTGTTCTCATTTTACAGAGGTCCGATATTCACATGGTTTTTCGACAACCTTTTTGCAAAATTATAGAAGTACTTTGAGTTAACCTTTATCGCTTCTATAGCGTCGTCGTCTTCTTTTTCTGTATGCTTCTCAATTAGTTCCTGTATGACGCAATCGATACTCTGCAGTTTATCATTTAATATTTTCCTGATGTTGTTATCTTTACAGTTACTTAATTTTGCAGTCACTCTTTTTCTCTTTCGGAACAATGACCTCTTTTGTCTCTCGAACCTGCTTCTCTTTCCTCCTTGTTGTATTTTTGGTACTTGTCTTTCCACAATTTCCACCGTCTTCTCCTCTCAAGTTATTAGCATATCTTCCGTTGTCTTGGCCTCGAAAATGGTTTTCCAATCTATTACTTCCATGCTGGATGCAACATCTTCCCAGTTTATAGCTTTGGAGTGAAAATTAAAATTTTGAATTTGCTTCTTTCTCTTGTTCGTGTTCTTTCCTTTTCTGTTGCTTTTATATTGGTTGTTATTTCAATAATGTTATGGTCCGATATTATAGTTGGGGATATTTCTACATTATCAAATACGTTGGTGTTGTTTATGAATACCAAATCTAGGCAGTTGTTTTTTCTTGTATTTTCTGTTATTCCTTGCGTTAACATAAATTCATCTGCTAGAGCTAGTAACATTTTTTCCTGCTCCTGGTCTTCCCGTGTGCTCCCCTTGTCCTGGTGTATACATATATTTTTTCTTATTCTTTTATATTTCATGAATAGGAAACTAAAATCACAACATAGAAAAATATTTGGGGTTGGAGAGCGTAGATCTTTTACCCACTTTCTTACCTCTGTAATGGAATCTGAAAATTTTGGGGTTGGCGTGTTTGAGGGTCTTTACATTATAATTAGTACCATATTTAATTTTTCAACTTTTGCTGCTACATATTCTACGTAGCTGTTTGAGGTACTTTTAGTCATTTCTGCCATATGCCTTTCGCGTGTGTAAATAGCACATCCTCCTTTACGTCTCACTGTTCTGTCGGCTCGGAGTATGTTATAGTTGTCAATTTTTTTCTTTTTTGTCAACACAGAACTCACAGTTTTCACAGATCGCCTGGCAGTCCTTTAGATAAGTTTCCGTGAGGCATGCAAAGTCTGCTCCGGTTTCTTGCACGAGTCCTCCCAGGTATAAAATTTGTCCGGGAAATGAATTGATTTAAGACCCTGAATGCTGGCTAGGATTATTTTTATTTTTTCTCTGTCGTTTTTGCATACAGGTGGTTCCGATTGGTTTTCCAATGGTGGTGGTTCCGGTTTCGTTGCCTTGTGGTCGTCCGAGAATATGCCTCTTTTTATCTTTGTTGTCCCGATAATGCATGAAGTGTCTTTGTGCGTGCCTTCTGTCCGGCTCTCGGATTCCTATATTTGTTCGATGACTTTGTATTTGCTGGATAGTATTTAGCAGCTGAATTGTGTTGGCTACGTCTAAAAAATTTATACCCTTCTTTGTTGTTCGTTTTTCCTGTTTACCCGCTGCGTTCCTTTGAGGGTGGTGGCAACGGCATTTCTGTCCGTATTTGCATCTCCTATATCTTGCATAGGTGTTGCAGACAGTAAGATGGTGGAACTTGCACTTCTTTTCAAATTTGCAATATCCACTTATGAAATGTGTGTTACATAATGTGGGATGTGCATAGATGCATTGCCCATCCCGATATCTGCAGTTCCCTTTTGCGTAGTATTTACATACGGTATTTCTACGCTTCTACTTCTTGTTTTCTTATTATTTTCAAAGTTCTTAATTTTGGTATTATCATTATTTTTCTTTGGCTGTTTATTTCCTACGTTTTTAGTTATTATCTTTTTATCATTTCGCTCTTTGGAAAGTTTTACTACCTCGCAACTTTTACCTATCTCTTTTCTTTCATCTCTGTCATCATTCCGTATTAGATTGTTTATATTGTTATTCGTTATTATATTGTTATTCGCTATTCCCTCCTCTCTCTCATCCACCTGAATTTTCATTGGGACATTTCCGGACTCTTTTCTCCCCATTATTTCACCCTTTTCTGTAACACTCGAGTTTATTTTCTCCATTTCTTTAAATACCGCGAAACAGTTTACAGTCTGTGTACATGCGTCACGCAGAAATTTGACTCCCACGATCTGTTTCGCGTTCGAGACAAGAGATATTTTCCTATCATCCCAATTCATGCAGATAAAATCATGCAGTTTTTGACAGAAATCGCATCTTATTGCTGCATTTTCAGTTGTTTCCAGATTAAACAAATTGCAGATTAAGTGAGAATTTGCACCCTTGGTCATGTTATTCATTAATTAGAGTAAAAAAAAATACACCCACAAATTATTTTTTTTAGTTATTTATTTTTTTCCTTTCTTTCTCTCTTCTTTCCTTCCGATGGTCACGAGGGTTTTCTGACCTTTGCGTTTTATGACCTTTTTCATGCCTTGTTTCAAAATTTCTCGAATGCCAACCGTGTTACGGTTTAAATATATACGTTAAACTGTTCCTAATTTATGTAAACTGTATTGCACTTTCTTAAGTTTACTGAATTTAACTTAATAGCATGGACGTCGATTGCGGGGGGGGGGGGACGCAAAAAACCTTAGCCCCCCCATTTGCAGCTTACATGTTTACTTATATCGAAATAGTGTTTAGTGATTAGAAAAATATATAAAATTCTTTATTTATTGCAGGTATTAAAATTACTCTAGCTGATAAAGTGATAATATAATGGCTTCTCAATTAATTGGTGATTCGGAGAAGCAACGTGTGATAGATCGCATACGAGCAATAACATTTCGGGAAGCTCGTGATGCTGGAGCCACCTTTATAACGCGTTCATGGGTTGCCAAAAAGTTGCGAAGAAGTGAGGACTTCGTCAAAAGAAATTGGAATAAAACTTTGGATGAATGTGAAATGGATACAACCAAATTTGGGCGCCCAAATTTGCCACTCTCTCAGGAAACAAAGGACATCATTGAAAGCGGTACGCGTAGGCGGAAAAACAGCTGTGCTCAACTTTCTAGAGAGATCGAAGTGTTGAGAGGAAAGATCGTTAGTGGTGAGATCATTCGACTGTACCGTCATAGACAAGGTTTAAAGCCTTGGCATCAACTTCCAAAGCCAAGAAAAACTCAACTTAACATCGGTGACAGAATGTGGTTTGCCCATTATCTTGAAGATTGGGATGTGGATGATTTCATGCATTTAGCTGTCTCCGATGAATTTTTTGTTTACGTAATACGTCGGCCTAACTACCAAAATGATCGAGTGTGGGCCACAACACCAGATGAAATAGATGACAATGAACATTATCGCGAATTATCAAAAAGTCGAGACTGTGTTGGTGTGTTTGTTTTGTTCACTGTAAAGAAGCTCATGTGGGTGCTGAAGCCAAATGGTCAGAGTTGGGATGGACAGTATTTTCGTGATATTATTCTATCCCAGCATGTCATTCCTTTTCTAAGAAACCCAAACAATGTTATGGATGTCGATCAGGTCACACTTCTGCACGATGAGACCCTCTGCTTTAAGGCATTTGCCACTCAACAGTTGTTGCGGAACCATGAGATCGATTTTTTTGGAAATGAAGAATGGCCAGGAAATTCTCCTGACCTGAACGTCTGTGAACACATTGGATCAGTTATAAAGGACAAGGTTGAATGTCTCTTGTTTCAAGAACCTGCAGCAAATCGATTTTCGAAGGATACAATGACGCAACACATTGAAACTGTTTTAGCAAATTTGCGTAACGATCAAGATCTATTCACGTCACTTTGGACAAGCTACCCAAAACAAATTCAGGCTGTCTTGGAAGCCAATGGCGAGAACACCAAGTTTTAATTGTTTCTCATTGAATGCAGGATTAAATTCTCTTTTGCAAGGTATGTTTAGTTTTACTGTACCTCTAATGGTTTAGGCCATGGGCAGGGGGGGGGCTAAGGTTTATTGGAGCCCCGTATAAATGCTAACTATTAATGGCACCGAATAAGACGCTATATGTCGTATTATATGCATATGCGAATGTAATAGCAATATTATAAATTATTGTCATGAACACCAGTGTATATTTAGCATGGAATTTAGCAGTCAACTTGCATTTTAATAACTGCACGTAGCATTTGTGTGTTCTTGGTCGTTAAGTACGCGAAATGGAAATATGTTAAATAAATGGTTTTGTTACGTATCATTTTCAATATCAAAGTGTGATCAAAGTGCAGTTTATTTGTTTTATATTTCACGAACATATTTTGTTATCAGTTTATGTACATTGACCTCTGTTGTCTACAGGTAATAAAAGATTTATTTCGGTTAAACATATGTGTGATATTATGTTACATGAAAGGTTAAATATTATAAATAGTTTGTATTGCGTTTCTTATTTCTGGAAAAAAAAAAGTTTAAATAAAGAAAAACATAAAATGATTAAATACAATTGAGTTTTTTTCAACATGCTGAGAAAAGTACAAAAAACGGGTAAATGGTAAATTACGACATTGATATATTACACGCAACAGCTACTCAGAATATTGTTTGATTCGCTGTTTGAAGACGAAGTGTCCCCCCCCCCACTATTTTAGAGCAATTGACGCCCCTGCTTAATAGGTTATATGCACGGATTCACTGATACTTTATACACTTTCGGGTATAAACAGAATAAACCGCCGAGTAGTTCATTCCTTTCTTATTTGGGTGTTATTATAGAGAGAGACACAACACGTCCATTCCCCACAAGGTACAAGCAAACAAACGTAGGAACTATGTTTTTCAATGCAAATATATGTGCATATTTGCATTGAAAAGCATAGTTCCTATGTTCCCAGACTTTTGACTCACCCTGTATATATATATATGGAGAGAGAAAGAGAGAGAGAGACACACACACACACACATTATTGAATACATATGTATATATATTCAGTATATATACTGTGTGTATATATATATATATATATATATATATATATATATATATATATATATATATATATATATATATGTGTGTGTGTGTGTGTGTGTGTGTGTGTGTATGTGTCTCTGACGTCATACACAGCTTCAGCGGTCACCATTCAAATCTATCTTATACCTAAAAATAATATTACACCATCGGAAATCGAAACCCCAACTTCAATATCATGCCTAAAATATATATATATATATATATATATATATATATAGAGGGTGAGTCAAAAGTCTGGAAACGTAGGAACTATGCTTTTCAATGCAAATGTATGTGCATATTTGAATTGAAAAGCATAGTTCCTATGTTCCCAGACTTTTGACTTACCTCTCTCTCTCTCGCTATATATATATATTGAAGTCTAAAATCAACACACTGCTCCACTGCTACAATGAACAACAGCGATATTAATAAGAAAAACCACATGTCATTGAATGACCTCTCGTGCATGGGTCCGCTATCTCTTTCTAGAATATATATATATATATTTCAAACCCCCACCCACTTGCACAAAATGCATTTTGTGGGTGGGGTTTAACCCACTGAGTATTTTTACATACCAAAAAAAATATATACACAGTATGTACATTTGAAAAGTTGTCTCCTTTGTTATTCATTCTAATACCTTTCATTCGTAGATGTGTAAATATAAACGCACATATAATGTTTTAGGCAGCGGTCATACGTGTATATATATATATATATATATATATATATATATATATATATATATATATATATATATATAGATATATATATATATAGGGAATGGAACGATGGTGTGCCCACAAACTGTGTATTTAATAGAAATGTGATTTTTATGAAAAAGCAAAGCACATATATTTATATATTTCAAATCGTCGAACACTGAACCCGTCTTGTAGAAATACCGCGAGCTTTGTACAGGGTGTCCCAGAATTAACTATCTATTTCAATGAAATCGGACAAATTTTTTAAAAACACACTTTTATTTATGTTTATCATGTTTAATATGTGTTAAAAATGTATAAATTTCTAAATTTTTTTCATAATTTTATTTTCATAATTTTTTCATTATCTGGTCCAATGAAAGACCATCTGAAGTCATAGAATGGCAAAGAGACTCTCCAAAAGTTAACGTGTGGCTTGGAATGACCAAATCCAAAATTTATGGCCCATTCTTGTTTGCGGAAGCAACTGTAACAGGTACCGTCTACCTTGATATGCTTCAGCAGTTTCTCGAACCACAGCTTCTTGATGATGGCATTCTTGATAATGTTGTGTTTCAACAAGATGGAGCACCATAAATTTTGGATTTGGTCATTCCAAGCCACACGTTAACTTTTGGAGAGTCTCTGCCATTCTATGACTTCAGACGGTCTTTCATTGGACCAGATAATGAAAAAATTATGAAAATAAAATTATGAAAAAAAATTAGAAATTTATACATTTTTAACACATTAAACATGATAAACATAAATAAAAGTGTTTTTAAAAAATTTGTCCGATTTCATTGAAATAGATAGTTAATTCTGGGACACCCTGTATAATACATTAGTCTTTTTAGAAGTATTTCGTACAAACGAAATAAAGTGCAGTCTAATTTGCGATAAAACATAAATTCATTTTACGTAGAGTCACTTAAGATAAATCTATGAGTTATATCTTATAACCTAAACGAGAATAAAATTATGTAAAACATGTATAATCTCGCAAAAATATGTTTATTTTCAGAATTAGCTCAAATAAGTTTCTGAGTTTTAAACGAACTAAAGAAACATAAATCTTTTTGCATATCACTATCTATCAAGCAAATTTTCAAAAATGTTTAATGTTTTGATGAATAGAGACCAAATAAAGAAAAAATTGCAGTCTCACCTCTTTATATTTTTTTCATTACAAAATTGGTTTGTGAAGCATATGATAAGAATTAACCTATTTATTGGAGTGAAATGAGGAGTGCAAGGCCTAGAGAGATAATATAAACTATTAACAGTGTTGCTAAACATTCAACATGCGTAGGAGTGCAAATTTTAAAGCTGTACTTCGACGAGTACAGTGGGAAAGAGTGGGTCAACTCCCAAAAGAAAAAGAAATATCATTCATTCATTTAGCCGCATTCTCCAGCAAAAATTATGTCGACATTCTGAGTCAACTCCATAATTTGAATTATGTATATATATATATATACACATATATATATATATACACGTCCATTGGAGTTAAATTAAAATGAGTCACTCCAAGAGGATATAATATTGTACTCCTGGATGGGAAATATCGTATCAATGTCTTGTACATCCCTGACCACAGAGCACGCCGGACCAAATCCGTTTAACACTAGAAGTACTGAGCGGTCATTTTTAACCGCTATTAGTTTTTAAGTGTGTGATACATTAACTACAGAAAAGGTAGCGGTCTTACCTTTTATGACTTTTCATAAATTTCTGCCATTATTATAATACCACACGTTCAAAAATGACCTTTCATTCAGTTTCTTTCGCCTATTCCTTTGGAACATTCTAGAAGATAATTGAGATGTGGCATCTTAATTTTGAACATTCTAGAAAATACTTGAGATATGACAACACTGTATTAATTTGCTTGTCAGCTTAAAGCCACTCAAATTGTACGTCAGTGTGCCTTTCCCCAGCTTCATAAAAGGAGGTGAGTGCTTGATTTATGGATCTGTCGTGACATTTGTTTCAGTCTGCCGATAGTGTTACTGTAATATATATGTATATATATATATATATATATATATATATATATATATATATATATATGTATATATGTATTATATATATTGTTCATTTTACAGATAAAATGGCACAGTGTTATAGAAATAAAGGAATTGAGATTGAAGAAGCTCTGCGTCTTCTTCAGGAAAAACTTGCCTCAGATGATTCAATGGATGAAGAAGACGATGCCGTCGATTAACTGCAGGAGGCAATAGTCCTATCGAAGAAATGAATGATTCTGATGAGACGGAGGAAGATGAGCCTTTAGTTCTTCAAAATGAGGCTCCATTCATTAGCACGAACAACACTTTACCTTCTCGTGCGGGTGTCTTATGGACAAAAATTACAGGTGAAAGAGAGAGAGGCAGAACTCCTATTGAAAATGTATTCAAGCAGAAAAGTGGTTCTACACCATATGCATACTAAGGTATTGAAGAAAATAGACCTCTTAGTGCATTTCGACTGCTTATTGATGAACCTATGTTACGATCAATTCGAAACTACACTGAAATTCATGGGAAACTAAATGACCCAAGTTTCAGCATTCTTCTTGAAGATTTGGAAAAGTTTTTAGGCCTCCAAGTTACTCGTGGTGTTTTAGTTGCAAAGAACACACCCGTGAAACAATTATGTAATCAAGACTGGGGTCCACCTATATTTCAGAAAACAATGAGTAGGAATAAGTTTGAATTGATCATGAAGCACATGAGGTTTGACAATATTGACAGCCGCAGAGAAAGAAAACAGGCAGATAAATTTTGTCTAATTTCTGAAATTTGGAACTCTTTCATAATGAACTGCCAAAAGTGCTATGTACCAAACTTTGATCTTACTATTGATGAACAACTCTTTCCATGCAAATCTCGATGTTCATTCATTCAGTACATGGCATCAAAGCTTCTTGGTACTATCTTCTTCTTGGTACTATCAGAAGACAGAGACGGGAAGTTCCTGATGGAGAAGCTATATTGAAAGGAAAGCCACTTTATTCATCTGCGATATATAAATCACCATCGGACTGCACTCTGACCATTTATAAAGGTAAGAGATCCAAAAATGTTTATCTTCTTAGTTCAATGCACAAATCCGTTGAAATAGATGAATCTCACCGCAAAAAGCTACCAGAGACAGTGCAGTACTATAATTCAAGCAAAGTAGGTGTAGATATTCTTGACCAAATGGCCCGGTACCACACCAGCAAAACTGGATCTAGACGATGGCCAATGGCGATTTGGTTCAATATTCTTGACTTGGCTTGCATAAATGCATGGATTATATACCGTGAAGTTACTGGATCCAGAGTCTCACGCCGACAGTTTCTGCCTGGTCTAATAACTGAAATGTGCAAGACAAAGGCAGCCGTAGGTTATGATGAAATGGAGCTTGGCGAACCAGAGCAAGTTGCTCAGAGCCCAGCGCCTAAACGCCGTCAATGTCAAGTGGAATCCTGCAGAAACAAATCGACGTACAAATGCAGAGCATGCGGCAAGGTTTGCTGTGGCACTCATTCAGGACATAAAGAAAAAGTCACTGTTGTAAGGTGCACGAATTGTATGTAAAATGTTTCAAATAAATGTTCTGTTCAAGTGTACCAATTGTATGTAGAATGTTCTAAATAAATGTTTTGGTTGTAAAATGTTTCAAATAAATGTTCTCTTTGTGAAATGTTTCAAATAAATGTTATGTTCGTAAAATATTTCAAATGAATGTTCTGTTTATAAAATGTTTTAAATAAATGTTCTGTTAAATGCATCAAATAAATGTTCTCTTTGATAAATTGTTTCAAATAAATGTTCTGTTTGTAAAATGTTTCAAATAAGCTATGTTCTCAATAAATGTTTTGTTTGTAAAATGTTTCAAATAAATGTTCTCTTTGTAAAGTTTTTCAAATAAAGCTATGATTTTAGTAAAAATAAAAAATAAATTAAAATGAATATCATAATAAAAAATAAATAAATAAAAATAAATAAAAAATAATAAGTAAAAAAATCCTGCTTAGCGGTCAAAATTGACCGCAAGGTCTTTCTAGGTAAACAGAATTCATGGTAGTTCTAGTGTTAAGGGTCACAGTGTAGATATTTCTTTGGTAGGCAAAGAAAACACGTCAGCGAGTATTATTTTAATCAAATTTAGCAAGAGAGATTTTGATCAATTACAGTAAATCAATTGTTTCTTTTTCACAGAACGTTTATAATATGAATATTTCTTCAATAAAAGTTTATATGTACAATAATAGTTAATCTTTATTTGTAAGATATTAAATAAGCCGGAGACCCTCTCAGACACCTTTCTCCGTTCTGAGTCTCCAAGCTTTCCGATACAAAACAATTTCCTAACGAGATGACATGCACCCATCACTCCCGGAGATTCCTTCTGAGGCTCTCTACCTAGCCCGTTCTGAATCTCTCAAAGCAATTTCCTAAAGAGATGAAATGCACTCATCACACCGAAGACCCGTCTCCTCGGAATCTGCCGTAAGGGCGTTGAGCCCTTTCTTATATAGTCAAAGGAACGGAACCTGCCCACGCCACCACGCAAGCGGTTGACGTCACCTGGGAACTCTGGAGAAGCGAGCGTCTTACAATCCAGTGTGTTTCCCAGGTGCAATGAAAGAAACCGTCCGCGTCACTGGCGTGTGATTTCCATTCGGAAGGAAATGAGTCATACACTAGCGTGTGAATTATTAAATGAATGAAATTACATAAAAATAATGGTGTTATCAGAGCGCGGCTTTACTTCGATGATAAATCAAAATATAACATGTATAACTTATATATATATATATATATATATATATATATATATATATATATATATATACAGTATATATGTATATATATGGAATGAATTTCACAATTAAACACGTGAAATGAATGAATGCTACGAGCCCACAAGGAAAAAGAAAAACGATTCCAAGACCTTTCGTGTATTCAGAGCTACACCTCGTCAGGGAATGAAGAGAGAAGGCACGATGCCCATAAATATATACAGCGTAGCGGAAACCAAAGCAATTAGCACATACTTAACAAGAGTTAATGCGAGCCAAAAGGAGTTTTAACAAGATATTGTCAATTTTATACATTCCAGCACTGTTATTGAAATTGTTTTTAAAATGATAAAAGCACATTCTATCCTATTTGATTTTTCGATAACTGTCTTAGGAAAGCCAAGAATAGGTATTATAATAATGTAACTGTAAAGGAATTTGAGCGTAAAAATATCCTTAGCTTACCTTACCATGTTAATTTTCAATATCTTCCGACTTTACTTAAAGCAATTGGCATCAATGTAATCTTTAAGGAGTTCTTAACGGTGAACAATATCAGCTGTTTAGACTGGCCGGGAAACTCACCAGATCTAAACCCAATCGAAAATCTATGGGACATATGCAAGACTCGACTTCAAAAACTGGACTGTACAACTAAAGCAAAATTAATCGCGTCTGTTATCCAAGTCTGGTTTCATGATGAAGAATTAAAGGAAATCTGTGAAAAACTGGTACATTCTCTGTGAAAGTGTGTTCAGTACTTTATTAAAGTTGAAGGTAGCTATATCAAATATTAAGGTTTGTTCCAGTCTTCAAAATACTGTATATGCTGTTTACTGAAAATTCAAAATGTTTTTCCTGTTCACATTAATTTGCGTCGGTCTCTCTTCACACGAAGGTGAAGCTGGTGGCCCCACCTCTATGTCTGGCTTGGTGGAGGAGCGAGTTGCTTTCTTGCGCTCTCCACCGTACATAGCCAGGTACACCCGGCTCATCTGGTACCGTCCTGAGTTAAGCATCTAGTCTTCTCTTGAAGACTTCAACTTTGACCCCTGTAACATTTCTGAGGTCCTTTGGAAGCTGGTTAAAAAGTTTTGGACCCCTGACAACCAAGCTATTTTCCTTCAGTGTTGAGGAGGTCCCTTGTCGTGCCTTTAATTTGGGAACACTACACATTCTGCCTTTCCTATTTTCCAGTGTTGTTTGAATGGTAATTGGGTCTAGTTTTAGGTTTGGTAGCAATTTTTCGATCATTTTCCATATGTAGATTATGGTGTACCTCTCTCTTCTTCTTTCAGGGAATACAGATTTAGTTTATGTAGTCTTTCCCAGTAGTTGAGTTCTTTGCAGCCATCTATCTTGGCTGTGAAATGTCTCTGCGTTTCTTCTAGTTTATTAGTTTCTTTCTTTTTGTATGGGGGACGTCAAAACTGAACAGTATTCAAGTTTTAGTTTAATCAGTGTTTTTAGCAGGGGAATCATTACTGTCCTGTCCCTTCTTTTGAACGTTCTTAGTACCTGTCCCGCGACACTTTTTCCTTTATTTGTCGCTATCTGATTTTGTGTTTCGAAGTTGGCATCATCGGTCATTATCACCCCCAGAACGACCGCTTTCGTGCTTCTCTGAATTTCCTGTCTATCTGGAGCATAATATGCAGTCTGCTTAAGTTCCTCTTTTCTACCATATCTCAAGAGCTGAAATTTCTCGGGGTTAAATATGATGTTGTTGTCTTCTGACCATTTGTATATTTTGTTCATGTCCCTCTGCAAGGCCTCCACTTCATTTACATCGCTGAATTTTCTGCTGATCTTTGTATCGTCTGCAAAGGATGTTACTATACCATTGCTGTTTACTCCGCTGTCTATGTTAGCATGATAATGAACAGGAGTGGGGCCAGTACTGTCCCTTGTGGTACTGAGCTGCATACTTCCGATTCTGATGAAGATATACCTTGAATTTTGACGACGGAATCTCTACTGATTTTCGTTGAATTTTTCCAATGTCTCCAAAAAATCATAAATATATATATAGATATATATATTATATATATATATATATATATATATGAAAATTATTTCACGAAAGTAACACGTGAAAAATATTTATGATGAATAAAACCACGAAGGAAAGGAAACACAAAATGGTGCTCAAGCGCTTTCGTCTAATGACATCCTCAGGAACACTGAAGTACATAAAAAGGTTAAGCCTATATATAGGTTACAGAAAGAAAAAAAGAAAAAATAAATAACATACACACACACACACATATATATATATATATATATATATATATACATACATATCTATATATACAAATACATACATACATACATACATACATATATATACAATAAACAGAGAAGTAAAAATAAAAAATAAAAAAATTAAAAATTAAAACCTTAAAGGATTACCAGTGAGGCGTACAGATTTGTAAGGAAAAATATCGATTTTTAGCACAAGATCAAATGGATTATAAAAATACAAATTTATACTGGAACTCTTCCCGGGTTTTAACACACTGCTGCCTATGGTCAGGTTTCGATATATATAAAAAAATAAAATGCAAATTAAAAGTTAATAAAGTAGAAGACAAGTTTACCAAAGATTTAATGTTTTACCCTTCTTATCTAAATCTGTTTTAAAGGAATTCAAAATAACAGGATCGAGTTGAAAAAGACCATTGCTTATGTTGAAGTTATTTGAAAGTTGGATAATGGCAGACTCAAGAATATTTCTATTAACAATGTTGCTTGAATGGAATAAAACTGAAGCATTATTCCAATCATTAGAGTGGGCTAACTCTGACAAATGGACAAAAAGGGCACTGGACAACTGTCCTGTTCTAACGGAATATTGATGCTGTTTTATACGTGTGTGCAAATCCTTTCCCGTCTGACCTATGTAAAAGGAATCACATTGTTTACAACCAATTTTATAGATAATGCCTGAATTATTGGTAGGGCTATTTTTTACTATGATATTTTTCACAATATTGTTATATGAAAATACTACATTAATATCCAAAAGTTTAAGTACATTAGCAATGCCTAAAAAGCCCGGGAAAAATGGAAGTACTAAAATATTTTTGACAAAGTACGAGTGTTAATATTGACACGATAGAAAGTTCGTTTTGCCTTGTTGAGACAAGATTCCATAAACGCAGATGGATAACACAAATCACTTCCAATACCGTTGATTTTTTCCAATTCGGCATCGATGTATTCCGGACTGGTGATCCTAAGGGCGCGGAGAAACATTGATGAAAATATGGCCTTCTTAGTGGGGGTATCATGTCCCGAGTAAAAGTGTACGTAGGACAAATTGTTTGTCGTTTTCCGATAGATACTAAACTTAAAACCTGGGCTTTCCCTATGTACACGCACATCCAAAAATGGGATTGAATTGTCTTGCTCAACTTCTAAAGTAAACTTAATGGAGGGGACTTGATCATTTAACTGAAGGAGGAAGCTATCCAGGTCACGATTCATGGGCCAGATACACAAAATATCGTCGACGTACCGCAACCAAGGGATGCCAACCCCCAGGATTCTCGAAATATAGGTAATTTCGAAAAACTCCATATAAATATTGGAGAGGAGGGGCGATAAGGGGTTGCCCATAGCCATCCCAAAAACTTGTTGATAATACTCGTTATTGAAAGTGAATTTACAGTCTTTGATGCAAAGCTTAATGAGTTCCAAAACAATGTGTGAAGGTAGTGGCAGGTCATACTTATGTAATTCTTGGGAGAGAAAGTCAAGCATATCGTCAATCGGCACTTTTGTAAACAATGAACAAACATCAAAACTGATCAATTTATCGTTAGTTTCAGTACGTGCATTATTCAATTTTTCCGTAAGATCCATGGAATTTTTTACATGTGAATCAGAGATAGTTCCGAGAATGGGGGACAAGACTTTGACAAGCCATTTGGAGAGTTTATAAGTAATAGAGCCCACCGAGCTAATAATAGGGCGCATAGGGTTACCAGGTTTGTGGGTTTTAATAAGACCGTAAAGGTAGGGCAGAGCAGGTGAAGTGGACATGAAAAGCGGAATTAAGTCCTTATGATCTTTGAGAAGGCGTTTCAAGCCACTATTAAATGATTTGATGACGTCATCCTGCGGGTTCTTCCTAAGTTTGGTGTATGTGGCCGGGTCCTGGAGAAGCTCGTTCATCTTTCCGATGTAGTCCACTTTGTCCATAATAACTATGGTGTTAGCCTTGTCTGCTTTAGTAATATGGAGCTCCCCATCTTTTTTTAATTGTGAGAGGCTATTGCGAAAACGTTTAGGAAAGTTATCTTCGTAATTATCATTCGCCGCACTATAAACGAGGCCTTTAACTATGTTAAACAAATACTGAGGGAGATTACACTGTTTTTCAAAACACGCGAGACTGTAACAAATTTGTAAAGCCGAAGGTTTTTTAACAATAAAAAAGGACACCATATCCAAGGGCACTTTTTGCATCGTCACTAATGTTTTTCGAAGAAAGGTTCAAAACACACTTTGAGCTTGCTTTTTTACTCCACTGACTATCTCGAATGAGACTTTTAATTTTTCGATCCAAAATGATTCGAAGTGAAGTAGTTCTCCGACGCAACTCGTTGTAAATTTCATCAAACAAAGGTTGGATCCACGGTTGGGGAATAACGGTTACAAAATTATGTTTGGCGATGTTTAAATTTTTGAAGGCGGACCACTCATTTTGTCTGGTGACTTCAATATGTTTCTTTAAAATTAATCTGCTGAAGTAGTTGAACGGATGGTCGTCAATTTGTCTGAGGCGAATCGGAAGCAGGGATTTGGGAAGAACTTGCTCCTCCAGACACTTAGTAAGAAACTTCCGTCGGATACGAATTGCATGCCCCTTCATTAATGTAGAAGAAAACACGGACACAAACGGAGACAAGAGAGGGAACAGCAAGCCGAAGGAACGCGTGGTGTTCATTATATGAAAATTAATTCACGAAAGTAACACGTGAAAAATATTTATGATGAATAAAACCACGAAGGAAAGAAAACACAAAATGGTGCTCAAGCGCTTTCGTCTAATGACATCCTCAGGAACACTGAAGTACATAAAAAGGTTAAGCCTATATATAGGTTACAGAAAGAAAAAAAGAAAAAAAATAACATACATACACACACACATATATATATATATATATATATATACATACATATCTATATATACAAATACATACATACATACATACATACATATATATACAATAAACAGAGAAGTAAAAATAAAAAATTAAAAAATTAAAAATTAAAACCTTAAAGGATTACCAGTGAGGCGTACAGATTTGTAAGGAAAAATATCGATTTAGCCTCGTTTATAGTGCGGCGAATGATAATTACGAAGATAACTTTCCTAAACGTTTTCGCAATAGCCTCTCACAATTAAAAAAAGATGGGGAGCTCCATATTACTAAAGCAGACAAGGCTAACACCATAGTTATTATGGACAAAGTGGACTACATCGGAAAGATGAACGAGCTTCTCCAAGACCCCGCCACATACACCAAACTTAGGAAGAACCCGCAGGATGACGTCATCAAATCATTTAATAGTGGCTTGAAACGCCTTCTCAAAGATCATAAGGACTTAATTCCGCTTTTCATGTCCACTTCACCTGCTCTGCCCTACCTTTACGGTCTTATTAAAACCCACAAACCTGGTAACCCTATGCGCCCTATTATTAGCTCGGTGGGCTCTATTACTTATAAACTCTCCAAATGGCTTGTCAAAGTCTTGTCCCCATTCTCGGAACTATCTCTGATTCACATGTAAAAAATTCCATGGATCTTACGGAAAAATTGAATAATGTACGTACTGAAACTAACGATAAATTGATCAGTTTTGATGTTTGTTCATTGTTTACAAAAGTGCCGATTGACGATATGCTTGACTTTCTCTCCCAAGAATTATATAAGTATGACCTGCCACTACCTTCACACATTGTTTTGGAACTCATTAAGCTTTGCATCAAAGACTGTAAATTCACTTTCAATAACGAGTATTATCAACAAGTTTTTGGGATGGCTATGGGCAACCCCTTATCGCCCCTCCTCTCCAATATTTATATGGAGTTTTTCGAAATTACCTATATTCCGAGAATCCTGGGGGTTGGCATCCCTTGGTTGCGGTACGTCGACGATATTTTGTGTATCTGGCCCATGAATCGTGACCTGGATAGCTTCCTCCTTCAGTTAAATGATCAAGTCCCCTCCATTAAGTTTACTTTAGAAGTTGAGCAAGACAATTCAATCCCATTTTTGGATGTGCGTGTACATAGGGAAAGCCCAGGTTTTAAGTTTAGTATCTATCGGAAAACGACAAAGAATTTGTCCTACGTACACTTTTACTCGGGACATGATACCCCCACTAAGAAGGCCATATTTCATCAATGTTTCTCCGCGCCCTTAGGATCGCCAGTCCGGAATACATCGATGCCGAATTGGAAAAAATCAACGGTATTGGAAGTGATTTGTGTTATCCATCTGCGTTTATGGAATCTTGTCTCAACAACGCAAAACGAACTTTCTATCGTGTCAATATTAACACTCGTACTTTGTCAAAAAATATTTTAGTACTTCCATTTTTCCCGGGCTTTTTAGGCATTGCTAATGTACTTAAACTTTTGGATATTAATGTAGTATTTTCATATAACAATATTGTGAAAAAATCATAGTAAAAAATAGCCCTACCAATAATTCAGGCATTATCTATAAAATTGGTTGTAAACAATGTGATTCCTTTACATAGGTCAGACGGGAAAGGATTTGCACACACGTATAAAACAGCATCAATATTCCGTTAGAACAGGACAGTTGTCCAGTGCCCTTTTTGTCCATTTGTCAGAGTTAGCCCACTGTATTGATTGGAATAATGCTTCAGTTTTATTCCATTCAAGCAACATTGTTAATAGAAATATTCTTGAGTCTGCCATTATCCAACTTTCAAATAACTTCAACATAAGCAAAGGTCTTTTTCAACTCGATCCTGTTATTTTGAATTCCTTTAAAACAGATTTAGATAAGAAGGGTAAAACATTAAATCTTTGGTAAACTTGTCTTCTACTTTATTAACTTTTAATTTGCATTTTATTTTTTTTATATATATCGAAACCTGACCATAGGCAGCAGTGTGTTAAAACCCGGGAAGAGTTCCAGTATAAATTTGTATTTTTATAATCCATTTGATCTTGTGCTAAAAATCGATATTTTTCCTTACAAATCTGTACGCCTCACTGGTAATCCTTTAAGGTTTTAATTTTTAATTTTTTAATTTTTTATATTTACTTCTCTGTTTATTGTATATATATGTATGTATGTATGTATGTATGTATTTGTATATATAGATATGTATGTATGTATAAATATATATATATATATATATATAATATATATATATATATATGTGTGTGTGTATGTATGTTATTTATTTTTTCTTTTTCTTTCTGTAACCTATATATAGGCTTAACCTTTTTATGTACTTCAGTGTTCCTGAGGATGTCATTAGACGAAAGCGCTTGAGCACCATTTTGTGTTTCCTTTCCTTCGTGGTTTTATTCATCATATATATATATATATATATATATATATATATATATGCAAAGAAATGTTATTTTGAATCAGTAGGAAAATGAATATTAAGTTCTTTTTCTGAGAATGAAAGTAATGGGGTTCATACACTTGTGAAAAATAATGAAAAAGATTTGTACATAATAAAAACCATCACTATTTTTAAAATCTGGTACTTACACATATTTAACCAATTATAAAAACTTACATGCCCTCTTGATTCAAAATAGTGGGTGCTGGGTCTGGTGCTAAAGTTAGATGCGTGGTCAGCTACTAGGTCAGTTAAAGCCCCCAAATTCAGCATTACTCCAACCTTCTCCGTTCTGAATGCGCGTCGTATAAATAAATTGTATCGAAACCGTATATAAAATGCTCGGAAAATCGGAGGAATTAATTACATTATTAAAATCAGCAGTCTAAGCATAAACTTTATATATATATAAAGAAATATTTGATTTTAGTTCAACAGGAAATAAATTATTAAACTCTTTTAGTTCCAAGAAAGAAATATTTTAGAAGTGAATGGCACGTCGCCCTTGTGAAAAATAATAAAAGAGGAGATTCTACACAATAATATAAATTTGATTACAGAAGGTCTGAAAAAGGTTTAATTGTTTCCTCGATCAGAGATATATCCAACAAGCTGTTATTTTCAATTGCTTGAAGAAATCGAGTTCGTGCGCTATGATGAATAGAAAATAAATAGTCTTTATATTACGAATATAATAATAATAATAATAATAATAATAATAATAACAATAGTAATAATAATAATAATAATCTTTATTCAGAAAGAACACATTACATAAGATATACATTACATCCATATAGGTTTACACAATATTGGCATTAACCTTTAATTTTCTATTTTCAATGACAAGTAGTTTAATTACAGCATTCTGATCTGAATATGCCGTTGGGAAGCATTACAGCTTTTCAGGCAAAAATCTTTGAGATTTATTTCTATTTTTACAAAGGAAACTAAGAAATATAAAGAGAATCAATGGAAAATTAAATAAAGTTGCATTTAGTTAATCTGTCATTACAAATGAAAATCGAAAAAACCTTCGAAATAATAGAAAAGGGAGTGGTAAACAATATGGTATAATGACAGAAATAATAGATGAGATAAAATGGTAAACAATACGGTAAACTGAACTTGTCGAAATACCAAAATAAGTAATTTCTATTATTATAAGTTAGAAATGATGATACAATCTTAAAGTTATAAAAATACAGATAAATGAGCCACATTATAACTATGGCGTAATATATGGAGACTTTGAACATATAATTTATATGACTTGTGATTGCACTCAATTTAAAATTGTGAATTTTCATAATTATATAATAGGTGATTTTCTTTGTTTAGTAATACTTACAAGTTGAAAAATATAAGGTATGCATATATGAAACATACATTAATCGGAGTTAATAAAGTGTTTCTTTCGTGATTTTCGAAACGAAATTAATGATGGTGCTTGTCTGACATTAATAGGTATAGCGTTCCAGATATCTGCCCCTTTGTAAGAGAGAGCATTCCCTGCAATTCGCATTGAATAAATTAGTTTATGTATGAATCATTGGGAAGCCTTGTATTATGATTACAGTTGGTCTGATGGGGGAGGGAGTAATCGCCCTGTGAATGGGCGAAGGGAGCACAAAGGGACACAAAGGGACACAAAGGGACACAAACTACACTAGGTCAAAGTTGGGGAACGTAAACTACACTAGGATCTTTAGGAGACATTTTTTAAATGAATCCATCAAATAAAACGTTAAAACTAACGAAAATATTACGACTTAACCTAACCAATCGCCAATTTTTATATATATATATATATGATGAATAAAACCACGAAGGAAAGGAAACACAGAGTGGCACTCAAGCGCTTTCGTCTAATGACATCCTCAGGAACACTGATGCAAATAAAGAGTTCAAGACTATATACAGGTTACAAAAAAAAATATACCGTGTATATATATAATAAATACAGAAAAAAAATTGTGGGAGGAGCATGTAAATTTGTAAGAAAAACTACCAATTTTAGCACTTTGCCCGAATTCAACACAAGATCAAATGGATTGTTCACACCCAATTTTATAGATAATGCCTGAATGATATATAGGTCACACAAAAAAATTAAAAATTGAAAAATAAAAATTGTAAGAGGAGCATACAAATTTATAAGGGAAAATTACCAAAGTTTGAGCACCCTGCCCTTCTTGTCTAAATCCGTTCTGAGCGAATTCAAAACAACGGGATCGAGTTGAAAAATACCTTTGCTCATGTTAAAGTTATTTGTAAGTTGGATAATAGCAGACTCAAGAATATTTCTATTAACAATGTTGCTAGAGTGAAACAAAACTGAATCATTATTCCAGTCAATACAATGGGATAACTCTGACAAATGGACAAAAAGGGCAGTGGACGACTGTCCCGTTCTAACGGAATATTGATGCTGTTTTACATGCGTGTACAAACCCTTTCCCGTCTGACCAATGTAAAAGGAATCACATTGTTTACAACCAATTTTATAGATAATGCCTGAATTATTGGTAGGGCTATTCCAGTCCGGAATACATCGATGCCGAATTGGAAAAAATCAACGGTATTGGAAGTGATCTGTGCTACCCACCTGCGTTTAAGGAATCTTGTCTTAACAAGGCAAAACGAACCTTCTATCGTGTGAATAATAACACTCGCACTTTGTCAAAGAATATTTTAGTACTTCTATTTTTCGCAGGCATTTTAGGCATTGCTAATGTACTTAAACTTTTGGATATTAATGTAGTATTTTCATATAACAATATTGTGAAAAATATCAGTAAAAAATAGCCCTACCAATAATTCAGGTATTATCTATAAAAGTGGCTGTAAACCATGTGATTCCTTTTACATTAGTCAGACGGGAAAGGATTTGCACACGCGTGTAAAACAGCATCAATATTCCGTTAGAACGGGACAGTCGTCCAGTGCCCTTTTTGTCCATTTGTCAGATTTATCCCATTGTATTGATTGGAATAATGCTTCAGTTTTGTTCACTCTAGCAACATTGTTAATACAAATATTCTTGAGTCTGCTATTATCCAACTTACAAATAACTTTAACATGAGCAGAGGTCTTTTTCAACTCGATCCCGTTGTTTTGAATTCGTTCAGAAGGGATTTAGACAAGAAGGGCAGAGTGCTAAAACTTTGGTAATTTTCCTTTATAAATTTGTATGCTCCTCTTACAATTTTTATTTTTCAATTTATTTTTATTTTTTATTTTTATTTTTTTGTGACCTATATATCATTCAGGCATTATCTATAAAATTGGTTGTAAACAATCCATTTGATCTTGTGTTGAATTCGAGCAAAGTGCTAAAATTGGTAGTTTTCCTTACAAATTTGTATGCTCCTCCCACAATTTTTATTTCTATATTTATTATAAATATATATATTTTTTTTGTAACACATATATAGTCTTGAACTCTATTTACTTCAGTGTTACTGAGGATGTCATTAGACGAAAGCGCTTGAGCACCACTCTGTGCTTCCTTTCCTTTGTGGTTTTATTCATCATAAATATTTTTCACGTGTTACTTTCGTGAAATAATTTTCATATATATATATATATATATATATATATATATATGGGAATGAACTCAGAAAGGTTCCCTAAGGTTTTTTTATGATACACACAGACCGTGCATGGAACAAGGAACTCTTCTGAGAAAATTAAATCCACTATAGTCCGAATAAGTAATGGTAAATGACAAACACTATAGTTTTTTCTTTTTCATGATGTTAGCTTTCGAAGGCAACGGGTCACTCGCAAAGAGGTCCCAAAAATATAGCTTCCCTCACCAGCTATCTGCAAAGCAGATAGGATCCAGCTTTGGGACAGGATCTACGGTTTAAAGCAGCCTAGCCCCACTATATTTAGAACCTCAATATAAGCAAAATACTCGTTGCATTCACGTCGGATTGACCATCTAGGACGTTTTGGCGCCGACATTTTGGCGATGGACATTTTGGCGCCGCCGTTTGGGCGCGGATCCGGTTTGGCGCCGCCGTTAATTAGTATTAAGTATTAAGTAGTAATGCTTGGTTATTAACCTGAAGTGCTGTCTCTCTTTTCAGATAAGTTGTGTTGTTGCCCTTAATAGCATAAATGTCTGAAAATATATCAAGTAAGAAAGGGAAACAGAAGTTTTCACATAATAGATATTTGTATGTGTTTGATAAATGTAGCAAGCGCGACCCTTTGTTACTTTTTTGGCGGTGCGAGCAAAAGAGTCAGTGTATTATAAGGTGTGTGTATAATATGGGTACTTTTCCGTTATCTGCCCCATTGACGATTGGTTAGGTTCAGTCATGATATTTTTGTTAAAACTAACAAAAATATCACAACTTAACCTAACCAATCGTCACTGCCCGGTTAGGTCAACTGTACGCCCTTGACGACTGGTTAGGTTAAGTCGTGATATTTTCGTTAGTTTTAACAAAAATATCACGACTTAACATAACCAATCGTCAAGGGGCCAGATAACGGAAAAGTACCCATATTATATATACACCTTATAATACACTGACTCTTTTGCTCGCACCGCCAAAAAAGTAACGAAGGGTCGCGCTTGTTACATTTATCAAACACATACAAATATCCATTTTGTGAAAACTTCTGTTTCCCTTTCTTACTTGATATATTTTCAGACATTTATGCTATTAAGGGCAACAACACAACTTATCTGAAAAGAGAGACAGCACTTTAGGTTAATAACCAAGTATTACTACTTAATACTTAATACTAATTAACGGCGGCGACAAACCGGCTCCGCGCCCAAACGGCGGCGCCCAAACGGTGGCGCCCAAACGGCGGAGCCAAAACGTCGGCGCCAGAACGTCGGCGCCAAAACGTCCCATTCCGTCGGATTGAATACATCAAAGAAAACCGGGTAACTATTATATTTTTAACCAAAAAACAAAACTTAAACCTCAACTGGCAAAGTTGAGCGTCCACTTCTCAAAGCACATAACATGTCCGTTTCATGATGGGAATGAACTCAGAATGGTTCCCTGAGGTTTTTTTATGATACACACAGACCGTGCATGGAACAAGGAACTCTTCTGGGAAAATTAAATCCACTATAGTCCGAATAAGTAATGGTAAATGACAAACACTATAGTTTTTTTCTTTTTCATGATGTTAGCCCGACGTGGGCAACGGGTCGCTCGCAAAGAGGTCCCAAAAGTATAGCTTCCCTCACCAGCTATCTGCAAAGCAGATAGGATCCTGTCCCAAAGCTGGATCCTATCTGCTTTGCAGATAGCTGGTGAGGGAAGCTATATTTTTGGGACCTCTTTGCGAGTGACCCGTTGCCCACGTCGGGCTAACATCATGAAAAAGAAAAAAACTATAGTGTTTGTCATTTACCATTACTTATTCGGACTATAGTGGATTTAATTTTCCCAGAAGAGTTCCTTGTTCCATGCACGGTCTGTGTATCATAAAAAAATCTCAGGGAACCATTCTGAGTTCATTCCCATCATGAAACGGACATGTTATGTGCCTTGAAAAGTGGACACTCAATTTTGCTAACTGAGGTTTAATTAAGTTTTGTTTTTTGGCTAAAAATATAATAGTTACCCCTTTTTCTTTGATGTATTCAATCCGACGTGAATGCAACGAGTCTTTTGCTTATATTGAGGTTCTAAATATAGCGGGGCTAGGCTGCTTTAAACACTAGATCCTGTCCAAAAGCTGGATCCTATCTGCTTTGCAGAACTCATGAACTCTGCTGGGATATAGCTATGAGCAAGCATGGCTGATAGGAGCAATGATATATAAAGACATACTAGGTCAGTGGCATATTTTAAGTGTTCATTCGATAGGTCATCTACCCCTGACGCAGAACCAGTCTTTAACTCTTTAATTAACCTCTTTACTTCAGGAAATGATATCAAGGTATTTTCTCTTGTTCCTCCCACAGTCGTTTCGCTGCAATCTATCTTAAGATTATCCCTACTCACACTGTTAAGAATGTTAGAGTAGTGGTTTTTCCACAGCTTTGCAATTTCATCCTCCTCCGACACCCCATTGACTGTCGGAGGGAGGACACTTTTGACACCCGTTTGATTCTTAACAAATTTTCAAAATTTGTTATTATCGTTATTTATGCCGCGCTTCACAGGCTTTTGATGCTCGAATAGACTCTTCTTCATGTTTACCTCGTCTTATGGCCGCCTTATACTGACCCCTACTTCTACACATATTTATGTATACTGGTCCTAATCTGGGTCTACCATGAAAGCACCACAAAACGAAGGCGTCTTTCGATTCCCTCTTCAAGGGGGCAATAAAATCATTCCATCCAGGAATAATCTTAGTATGTTAGTTGTAAGATTTAATCAGGGGACTCCCTGTTTCTCTTAACAGGGATACTATCTTACTATAATACCTATCTATGAGTTTACAGTGAGAATCATTTGATGAAAGATTACTACACGCTAGAAGCAAAATTTCTAAATCATGAAAGAGGTGACCTGTTCTGTCTTTGTATTCTATTCTCCTTTGCTTATTAACATTAGACCAATCGACGCGATTGTTCTTACCTATTGAGTTCTTGTTATGTCGTGTTGCGCATAAATTGGTAAAAATAATTATTAGTTCTAATGGTATATGATCAGAAAGAAGGAAATCATGCAGAATATGAACTCTAACAATTCAATCCTTTAGATTATTACTAGTGAGACAATGATCAATCCACCTGGTGCTACCACTCATATCACTAACGTATTTAAAATTACCACTGGTTACGCCTAATACATCTACATCACTTATACTTAATTTGGCTGACTCGCACATGTTACCCAATTCTACAAAGAATTCCGAGTTCACATGCGCGTTAAAGTCCCCCATTATTATACAGTGAGAATATTTGGGGTTATAGAATAATGACTTCATTTTGTACAGCAAATCAATGTGTTCATCTAGATTACTGCCGTTAATGTACCTTACATTATCGCTTGTTAAAAATTTCATGGTTTGACAAATTTTTCCTTATTAAGAAAGCAACACCACCAAAATGCCTACCGTACATTACTCATCTGACAAGTCTACTGCTGATGACGCATGGTAAATAAAGTCATCATGGATGGTAGAGAGGAATTTTAGCTCTTGCTTAGGAAGCCAGTGCTCTTGCAGAAGTATCAAATCTGCACTGTCACAGATTTTATGAACATCTACAGTTGAATTCCTCACTGACTTTACATTATATGAGACTATTTTCAACAAGTTATCCGCCATGACTGATAGAAAATTTATTATTAATATGATTACTATAAACAGTATACATTTCAGGCATTACCGTTTAGGGGGCCTATTATTATTATTATTATTATTATTATTTTGCCTTTTATCAAATCTCCTGGAAAAGTGAATAAACTCCTTAACAATAATACCGTCTGGCCATTGACTCATATTGTATGGGTTGAAATGTGAATTTACACCTTTAATTATTACTTTAAATGAGTTATAATACGGAGATTTTGTGTTTAGTTTATTAACCAACAATGTACTGTCTTCCCCACTGATTTCTTCCATCATGTGTCGAATATCGCTTGCTTCGTTCGAGAGCTGAATTCACGACACAAAGAGGGTAGGATTCCTCACCGGTGGCCTAGCCACAAAGAAAGGTTGAGGAATCCTCCTTGAAGAGCGCCTGTTAACTGTGACCCACCCGTCCTCTTCCCTGAATCTCCCTGAGGCAGGGTTCGCCTGCCTGGTGGGTGGGTGGCACGACCTTGGGGGGATAGGAGGCCCCTCCCCTACTCTGTGGCTTGGTGAGGGTCTGTTACAGATGTTTACATCCTGACGGACATATATATATATATATATATATATATATATCCCAGAACATAACAATAACACTTCGTAGAACGTCACTTTCGTTATGAATGCAACACGTGAGAACGCACAACGAACAGTGATGCTGCGAAAGTGTGTTGCGGAGACGGTGGGAGACCATGTGTTGGGCGGGGGAGAGAGCTTGCCTGTGTTGCGGATTTCAAAAATCTTCGCTTTCGTTATAGCGAAATTTCCTTCGTAATATTCGAAAGTAGTATTAAATAGGACCTAATTGTAATGAACATTCGTTAACCGAACCTTCGTTAAGCGAGGGACGGCTGTATATGCCTAAATAATAAATTTTTTTATATATGTAAATGATTATTTAAATTAAGCATCTGATTTCTTCGCAGTAAAAAACAGCTGGCAACTCAGCCTCCATTCTTGACACATAACTGTTGCAGTAATTGTTTTCAGACTAATAATTAAGTTTTAAGTGTATATATAAGTTTCTAGAAATTCTTTCATTATGGGCAAAACAGGAATAATTGGATATATTTATCACATATATCTACATCAAACATAACAGCCAGTAAACGCAAATACATGAATACTACACACTGGTGCTACTTAATATATATATATATATATATATATATATATATATATATATATATATATATATATATATATATATATATATATATATGCAACAAAGCAAAAAATAATACAAATAGTAGAGAAGATTTCTATATACAACAACCAATACTTATTTAATATTGGCAGCCTCGTCAAACGTAGTGATATTCACTGGGGAACACAACTTTGGTGACTTAGATGTTAGACCTGTTTCTGGGTATATTGAGGTCGCTGATTCTAAAAATGACATTAGTTTTTCTCCATCAGCTCTGCTTATCAAGATATGATATATATCTATATATATTTCTATATAATGTATATAATATTATATAATTGCTGACTGGCAATCACTGTTGTTGTCAATTGAATACAAAAGTATGATGAATGTCAGCAAAAATAGTGTATTAACATCAAAGAAGCATAAGGTACGAAAAATATTTCTTAAATTCAAACAAGCTTGAGACACGAACGGCAAAAAAAGTTCTTTCATTGAGACATCTCACATAAACCGCGTTTCTGAGATTTCTTGCGATGAGATGTGCCAGGACATTCGCGTTGGATGCTCCAGCAGTAATCTGCCATCATGTGAGTATCCCATCGTCCGCGGTACCGTTCTTCCATGGTCCTTAGTTATTGGTGAAATCGTTCACCCTGTTCCTCGCTTAGATCACCGAGGTTATCTGGGAAACGATCCAAATGACTGTGGAGGTAATGCAGTTTGATGCTCATTTTACAGCCAAGTTTACAAAAAGAAGAGAGCATATTCTCCACTAGTTCACCGTAGTTATCGGCCTTATAGTTCCCAAGGAAGTTCTTCACAACCATACTAAACGATGACCACGCACGTGCCTTAATGTTGTCCATTGAATCTTGGAAACGCGGGTCTTTCAGGAGTTCCCGGATTTGCGGTCCATCGAAAATACCTGCCTTCAGCTTTTCCATGCTCAGCGCAGGAAATTTTCTACATATGTAGCCAAAACACGTCCCATCTCTGTTCAAAGCCTTTATAAATTGTTTCATCAAACCTAGTTTGATGTGCAGTGGTGGCAATATGATCCTTTCTCAGTCAACCAAAGCTTCTTTGATGATATTTTTTTCTCCAACCAGAGACATATAAAGCACGGGTACTTGGTGTACCCGCTCTGCTGGCCCAGGAGAAAATTCACCATCTTCAGATCCACACAGATCACCCATTGGTGGTCTCGGTATGGTATCTTTTCTAGGACTAGGGCGACTGTCCCGTGCTCTTCTCTCATACCGACTGAGTGACCAATTGGGATTGATCTGTATCTGTTGCCGTTGTGGAGAAGAACACATTTTAGGCTCCGTTTGGAGCTATCTATGAATAACCGCCATTCACTTGGTGTGTATTCCGATATGCCCATTTTCATCAGCAATCCGCGCATATTGTTGCAGAAAACTAAATCGTTCTCTTTTGAGAAGAAGGGCAGTAAATCCTTTTCTCTGTCGCGATATAACGTGATTTTGGTTCCCGGCAGCAGTACATTTTTTTCTCCCAGCCTGGAAGCTAACAATTCAGACGATTTCTTCGAAAGACTTAAGTCCCTTTTGAGGTCGTTTAATTCGTGTTGACTAAAACCTTCTGCAACTGATGACGGTCCTTCGAAATCACTGTCATTTTGCCCACATATGCTTTCTTTGTCAGTAGCAGATTCATCATCTTCTTGAGGGAGCTCTGGAAGATGGCTGAATGATGGGACAGGTATCTCATCTGAATGTGAAACAGGCCGTCTAGCTGAGTCTATGTCAGGATACGTCCATTTACTCCGGTTACGTCCATTGATGCCCTTTATATTCACCAAACAAAAGTAACAGTCATCACTGTGGTTTCTCTGTTCTCTCCATACCATTGGTATACCAAATTTCAGGCACCTCCTCTTTCCATTGGTCCATTGCCGCAGATGCTCCGTACACGTTTTACACACAACATGAGGAGCCCATGGCTTATCTTGGTCCCTAGTTGTACTTTGAAATAGGCAAAATAAGCTTTTTTCACAAAATCAGTAATAGTTTTTCTCTGTTCAATGAACGTGTACTCTCCGCAGATAAAACAAAACACATCTGGATGATTTAAACACTTTCTTCGTGATGAAGCCATGTCAACACCTGTAACAGGAAAGAATTCACGTTAGTACATGTACAATACACATGCAAAACAGCAACATCAGCAAAATCATAGCTACAATTTAATTATACAGATGCATTTAGATTTACGAGCAACTCATAATACCGTTTCAGAAGGGTAATAAAGTAGGTAATGACGTATGCAATATCTCAAAAACTAGAGCTGCTAGAACAAAATGGATGATATTTTCTGAATCAGTGGCATGAAAATATCCAGAATAAGGTCTAAAATCTCAGGCACCAAGAAACAATATTTTTTTTGTTCCCCAGTGATTTAATAAAGCAACATCAATTGTCTGTGCTAAAATTGTATTCTGTGTACACAACAGTAAAGCGGATTTTTCGGGTAAGGGTAAAATTTTTATTATCTACAGATTTATCTTATACATTTCTGTTCAGTTTTCTACTACTGCTAGAATAGCTGAAAGACAAAACTTGCAGGGGCCTTTATGCTGGAAGGAGGGGCTCAAGGACGACTGACTGCAAAATAACTCCGCCCATACAGGAAGAAGGTCCAAAAAAACAAAAGTCAAGGTTTGAGGTGGCTAGGCATTTTTGATGCCCTGAAAGCCACAGAGATAGTAGGAAGATCATTGTGTCAGATCTACCATAGTCATCCCATACAAAGGGACACTTTGTGAAGCAGGTGGAAAAATGAAGAGAGGATTGAAGACAGCCAGAGGCAGGAATTTGATGAGCTATTTGTTTACATGTAGTACTCAATGATTTCTCCGTAGGTTTAGCGAAAATAATGAAATCTCACTAAAACATTCCTACGGTATCCATTTACTTTAAATAAATGCTAAAGAGAACAACGTAGCTCAGGCACATGAATTATATAATTTCCCTAGGTTCGCTCTTAAAATTTACCTCTTTGGTTTAAAGTCTCTCTATGCACCAGCATTTAAAGCTATATGTATGAATATAGATTTATGTGTGTCTCTATTGTAAGATTAAAGTATTATTTAACAATATTGCTATATATTTTTCATTTAATACACTGAAAATTTGTGCTTCTAGATACATAAATAGCTTTAGTCACTCCTCAAATTTTCCCTATTCAGGGAATATCGGCGTTATTTGACGATTTATTTCTCTAAAATAGGGAACTCTTCCAGTCAACACTGCCCCAGTGACGAATATACAGGCTGCTTGGCATCGCTTACAGATTTGGGACCTATAAAACATATCGGAACTCGGCTCAAGCCTCTATTAACTCATTGACTTTCATCTATTAATTTTATTTACACGACTTTATTTTATTTTACAAGACTCACTCTCTCTCTCTCTCTCTCTCTCTCTCTCCTCTCCTCTCTCTCTCTCTCTATATATATATATATATATATATATATATATATATATATATATATATACTTGTAGGATTTCTTTACAGATAGAATCGGAGTCAACGTTCAGGGTTGTTTGGTTTCAACGACTATAATCTTATGAATTTTTACGAACTTTAAAAGGGTATAGGAAAATTAGAGACGGAAATTTATTTATTTATTTATTGATCTGGCCTTATTTCTTCTTCATAATTTCCTAAAATCGTTATCATTATTAGCACATCCATGCAAACACATTTCCATACTTCTTGACACCCATCATTTGTAAGAAACATTGCAGCATGGGATGCGTTCCGTACGAAAATTAGGGAGCCCTCCCAAAATTCCACCAAAGTCATATCACTTAGGGCCTAGAATTACAGAACTTGCCGTAAGGCCTTCATAGGGTAGGTAATAGGGTAGTCCTGTTGTTAGGCACACCTTATGCTAGAATAAATATTAAACACTGCCTGCTGTTGACAACTTTGAATATTTAAGTTTATTCTTTCACTTTAGTCTTCAATATTTTTCTTCCTAATTCTCTTTTTCATAATTATGGCTGAGCCTGATAAGCCTACAATTAGTATGGATAAGCTAGCACCCCTTAAAAGAAAAAGGCTGTCAGAAAAGAGTCATTACAATATCATTTAATGGTTTTAGAAGGAAATCAGCACCTTTAGTTTGATTGGGAATAAAGACGATATTTCTGATGTTGATAAATTTAGCTATTTATTAAATTATTTAAAAGGAACAGCACTTGTTGAAGGGTTAGTAGGTCCTGTCTCTTTATAAAAAAATTAATTATAGCATACTAACAAGTCTCACTGTTACAGTTGGTGAATCTTGCCGTAAGCATCAGACTTTTTAAATCACAACGCAAACTAATTTAACCAAATATATATAAATTAAATGCATTTTAAACCAGTATATAAAATCAAAGTACCGTATTTACTATGCCAATAGTTAATAATGAGCAAATCTTGATCAAATTCAGGGCATCTTCTGCCTCCACGAAAAGCAGATCTTGAAATTGTACTCCCTATTCAGCAGAAGCATTTAAAAGAAATCAGCTGTTGACTAGATACTACCACAAATATAGCCTATTTATGGTCTGCGTTAACTATAGTATAACATTAGACATCTGTTTAATCTCCTCAATTTCTTATGGGGCTGTCAGGTTAGACCTAACACAATCTTAATAAGATTCCTATCAAGAAAGCCTCAGACCTTCACTTTATGCATCCAATATACAATCTGGTATTACCTCTGAAACATTACCAGAAGCTTTGAAGTTCTTGAGTGTATTCAAACTGTACACAAGTCACCCTATTTCTAATAACGAGCTGAAAGGTTATTCTATAAAGAAGTCACAAAGCATGAAGAGAAAATTGGGGAAAGTATTTAATACAGAAGTTTATCGCAGACAATGGAAAACTGAGTAAGCCCTCTTAAAAATCAATATTATTAGCTGTATAGTGGACCTAGTTATAGCCGTTTAAGGTGATAATGATTTAATTGTATGCTAGTGATTAATTGATGCAATGACTGATTGTTTATTAATGATTGGCTGGGTTAATATTTACTGGCAATTGAAAACTGGAGACGTTAATTATTTCATCCTATAATGTATCTCATAACTAATATATTCCTTAATTCAACCAAAATATTTTAAAGGGGGGTGGGTAGAAAGCATTACCTGAGGTTGAATGTCTACATATTGTTTCAAGTATGTAATTAAAGCCATCTGTTTCAAACATTAAAATTAAGAAGTTTTTTTGTAGCAAAGAACAGAGTTTTAATGTTCCAAGTACGTAATTAACACCAGTGTCATGCATGTTTGCATGGAATGTTCCAGTTTCTCGCAGTCGCCGATGCAAATGCGCAAACGTTTGGTGGTTTGGCACACGTCTGTTTGGGAAGCGCTGTCGGTACAACCTCACAGCAGCTCTTCCGTTTCCATTGGCAGCCCCATACACCATATGCATGTCAGCCATCTCAGCAGTCGTGAAGCGCTCCATGTTACGCGTACTACGTCCGATTTAAGAATGCCCGCGGCAAGCGCGAGTCTAGCCCACTTCACCTTTTAGCCAATTGCAGCGGCGCCCTCTCGCGCCGAATGGTGACGTCAGCGGACATACACTTATAGACGAAAAGGGTTTATCTTGGTGTTGCTTATCCCCCATTACAATTTGTACAGAAAGTTTTCAAACACCCTGTGTGTGTGTATATATATATATATATATATATATATATATATATATATATATATATATATATATATATATATATATTTATCACTGATATAATCAGTGCCAGTGACGCTTCTCAGTTTTGTGCTCCGTCTTACTATCAAATCAACAGGGTTAACCGGTATGTTACCTATACAATAGAATTTGTAAATGTGCCAAGATTACCCAGTTACATCTTATTAGATGGTCCACCATAATTAATAATAATACATATAATATATCTTCAAAATTTTCTAGCGACATCCGGCACTACCTTCTTGGACCTATGAGGGAGTACACGGTGACCTTGAAATAGCGGGCATACGAACGAACTAGCGAGTGAGCCCTTTAAAATCACGAACGAATGAACGAACGAAACGAATGAACGAGTGAATTTTAACTACATAAACTGTTCAAAATATTTTCAAAAGAACAGGGAAAGGCTTTGAAATCTTAAATGAAAGACCAAGCAAATAGATAAATAGGTTTTATTACTTTAGATATATTTACAAACTTACACGCTTACATGATTTAAAGGGACAAGGAATGGGCACTCCTTTTAACATCCCCATCCCGTTCCCCTCTCCCGCCCTACCCCCACCATATACACTGCGAATCTTCCGTTTAATAGTAATACTTTTTGTGTCATAGTTAGTAATAGTTACATAATTAATGTGAAAAGATGCCTCAGCATCGAACCGTTGGTATCCCGAGCATGATTTAAAGGGACGAGAAGTGGGACCCATTTCGGCGTTTCCCCCCTATCTCCACCCCCCCACCAACTACGCTCCCCCGCAAGCCGTTACAGATACAATGGGGTCGTCTGCTGTAAATCTTGTAGAAAATCCATTGTTATGTTTTATATTTGACAAAGTAGATCATATTAGGTCAGACCTTCTTGTATCTGTCTGTCATGATTTTTATGATTCAGAAGAAGTAGAACATGCGAGGGTACAATTAAACACCCTGTTCAGTGCTACCCTCCCAACTCGTAGAGGTAATTCTAGAAACGAGAATACCCTGAAAGACATTATAAATAAAGTGTCGACCATCCGGGACAATGAGAACAATATTACCTTTTATGTTACTAACTTCCATAGAATACCGGTAATCTCTGTGGGTGACGTAGACGTCTCGGTGCTCCTCAAACAGTATAATGAGGTACAAAAGTCGATAGTTAAACTGAAACACCAACACGTGGTGTCAAATCAGAAAAAACGCGATTTCGTTAGAACAATTCCGGTCAGAGTTAGATGCGTTGAAAGAGACGCTCCTCCCAAAGCCCAGTTACTAGGAAGTCGTTTAGCAAGCCAGATCTTCAAGAAGCGCGTCGGGCAGCGAGGGAAAAGAAATCCCCACATCCAACTCCCCCATGAAGGTGGAGTGGAAACGCAGCATGCAGGGGTAGCGGTCAACCCACCTCCCGTTCAGGAAAGGACCCCTGCTCCCGATTTCACAATGAGGAACATGGACGGTCCAATGCCGAGAGACGAGGCATCATTGCCCTCTTCCCTGCCTCCCACTGCAGAGGAGAGGTGTTCGATTACGCGGTGTGAAGTTCCCACCCCCTCCCACCGAAGAAGGAGAAGCACGCACGGCCGTCAGGTTATAAACAACGCTAACAGACCCTTACCAAGCCACAGAGTAAGGGAGGGGCCTCCTATCCCCCAAAGGTGTGCCACCCATCCCCCAGGCAGGCGAACACTGCCTCAGGGAGACCGAGGGAGCAGGACGGGTGGGTAACTGTTAACAGGAGCCCTTCCTGAAGGTTTCCTCAACCGGTCTCCGCGGCGAGGCCACCGATAGGAAATCTCACCCTCTTTGTGTTGCGAATTCAGCTCTCGAACGAAGCAAGCGATATTCGACACATGATGAAAGAAACCAGTGGGGAACATGGTATATTGTTGGTTAATAAACTAAACACAAAATCTCTGTATTATAACTCATTTAAAGGAATAATTAAAGGTGTAAATGCCATTTCAACACGTATAATATGAGTCAATGGCCAGACGGTATTATTGTTGAGGAGATTATTCACTTTTCCAGGAGATTTGATAAAAGGCAAAAAATAATAATAATAATAATAATAATAATAATAATAGGCGCCCTAACGATAATGCCTGAAAGTTGTACTGTGTATAATAATAATAATCTTACTAATAATAAATTCTCTATCGGTAATGGCGGATAATTTGTTGAAAATAGTCTCATATAATGTAAGGTCAGTGAGGAATTCAACTGTAGATGTTCATAAAATCTGCGACAGTGCAGATTTGATAATCCTGCAGGAGCACTGGCTACCTAAGCAAAAGCTAAAATTCCTCTCTACCATCTATGATGACTTTATGTACCATGCGTCATCAGCAGTAGACTTGTCAGATGAATTAATATCCGGTAGGCCTTTTGGTGGTGTTGCTTTCTTATTAAGGAAAAATTTGTCAAAACATATGCAATTTTTAACAAGCGATAATGTAAGGTTGTTAGGCATTGAATTACAAGTGAACAATGATTGCATATTAATTGTAAACTGCTATTTACCATACAACAACGGCAGTAATCTAGATGAATACATTGATTTGCTGTACAAAATTAAGTCATTATCAGATAAGCCCAAATATTCTCACTGTATAATAATGGGGGACTTTATCGCACATGTGAACTCGGAATTCTTTGTAGAATTGGGTAGCATGTGCGAGTCGGCCAATTTAAGTATAAGTGATGTAGATGTATTAGGGGTAGCCAGTGGTAATTTTACATACGTTAGTGATACCAGTGGTACCACCAGCTGGATTGATCATTGTCACAAGTAATAATCTAAAGGATCGAATTGTTAGAGTTCTTATTCTACATGATTTCCTTCTTTCTGATCATAGACCATTAGAAATATTAATTAACGTTACGAATTTATGCGCAACACGACTTAACAAGAATTCAAAAGGTAAGAATAATCGCGTCGATTGGTCCAATGTTAATATTCAGCAGGAATAGAATACAAAGAGAGAACAAGTCACCTCTTTAATAATTTAGAAATTTTGCACCTTGCCTGTAATAATCCTCGCGCAAATGATTCTCACTGTAAACTCATAGATAGGTATTATAGTAAGATAATATCCCTGTTAAGAGAAGCAGGAAGCCCCCTGATTAAATCTTACAACTATCATACTAAGATTATTCGTGGATGGAATGATTTTATCGCCCCCTTGAAGAGGGAATCGAAAGACGCCTACGATTTGTGGTGCTTTCATGGTAAACCCAGATTAGGACCAGTATATATGAATATGTGTAGAAGTCGGGATTAGTATAAGGCGGCCATAAGGCGATATAAACAGGAAGAAGAGTCTATTCGAGCATGAAAAGCCTGTGAAGCTCGCATAAATAACGATAATAACAAATTTTGGAAATTTGCTAAGAATCAAACGGGTGTCAAAAGTGTTCTCCTTCCGACAATCGATGCGGTGTCAGGGGAGGATGAAATTGCAAAGCTGTGGAAAAACCACTATTCTAACATTCTTAACAGTGTGAGTAGGGATAATCTTAAGATAGATTGCAGCGAAACGATTGTGGGAGAGACAAGGGAAAATACTTTGATATCATTTTCTGAAGTAAAGAGGTTAATTACAAGAGTTAAAGACTGGTTCTGCGTCAGGGGTAGATGACTTATCGAATGAGCACAAAATATGCCAATGACGTAGTATGTCTGCATATGTCATTGCTCCTATCAGCCATGCTTGCTCATAGTTATATCCCTGCAGAGTTCATAAGGGTATATATCTTGCCCTTGGTCAAAAATAAGTACGAAGACATTCTGTCCAGCAATAATTACAGGCCTATTGCTGTCGCTTCCTGCTTCTCGAAACTACTAGAAAAACTCTTGTTACTCTCACTAAATGATTTCCTATGAACATCTAATCAGTTTGGCTTTAAAAGGTCCCACTCAACTGACCTGTGTAGCTATGTACTTAAAGAAACAATATCTAAATACATTGACAGTAATTCAACTATTTATAGCTGTTTCCTAGATATAAGTAAGGCATATGATAGGGTGAACCACAATATTTTATTTGCAAAACTAGAAGACAGGAAGGTTCCTATGTACATATTAAATTTTTTGAAATATTGGTATTCCCACCAATCATTCACTGTTAGGGGGGCAATGTACTATCCGGTGTTTTGGCTCCTCTTGCGGGGTGAGACAAGGCTCCATGCTCTCCCTTGGAACGAAAACGTCTGTCTGTAGCTCCACTTAACTTCAACATTGCAGTACTATTTCTAATCAATTGTATATATTTCTATCCTTAGTATATGAACTGTCATTGTATTAATAATATTTGTCATATGGACTATAGTCTGCCAATAAACCTTTTCATATATATATATATATATATATATTCCTCGTTTAAACTGTGTATTTCTTGTACTATTATTATTTTTTAATATATATATATTCTATATATATAATATATATATATATATATATATATTATAATTATAATATATATATATATATATATATTCCTCGTTCAACTTGTGTATTTCTTATATTATTGTTTTTTATTTATTGTATATATATCATGTATTCCTCGTTCAACTTGTGTATTTCTTATACTATTATTATTTTCAATTGCATAGGTATATATATATATATATATATATATATATATATATATATATATATATTTCTCGTTGAAACTGTGTATAGAATGAAGTATTTTGATTGTACATTTATTTTTATCTATTTCATGAAATTATTCCCAATAATTTGTCTAAATAAAGCGAATGATGTAATGGTGTTTTATTTAATTGTTTTGGTTTGGCATATATAAACGATATTATTTAATTAAATAAATATATATATATATATATATATATATATATATATATATATATATGACAAATGGCAGGTTACGCCTTCTACGCCGACTGACGGATTTCTAAGTTAATTGTCAAGAAAAGCTGCTTTAATTAAATAAATAGTGCAATCTAGCAACTCAAAAACTAATAATACACACTTGAACAAGCCATTTACCTCTTCTAGCAAGAGTAAGCCTTCTAAGCCAAATGCCTGCTTAAGCCAGTGTGTGTGTGTGTGTGTGTGTGTGTGTGTGGTGTGTGTGTTTGCAATAATAGGGGATCTATCAGCGTGTATATAGTCGGGGGTGTATTTGCGTGTGTGTGTACGCTTTTAATTCACTCGAAGTTTATTAATATACACCTAAGCAAGCCAATTACGCCTTCTAAGCCAGATTAAGCCTCCTAAGCCAAATGGCTGATTAAGCAAATGTGTGTATGTGTGTTTGTATGTGTGGTTGATTAATAGAGGATCTATGAGCGTATATATAGTTGAGGAGCGAATGTGCGTGTGTGTGTGTGTGTGCACTTTTATTTCGCTCAAAGGTTATTAATATACACCTAAACGAACCAATTACGCCTTCTAAGCCAGATTAAGCCAAATGGCTGATTAAGCCAACTCGCTGATTTACACCTTATAAACCAGGTGCTGAAGCCGAGAGCTTTTTTATGCGTCTCGCTGTGCCAGGAGAAACATGCTCTCTCTCTCTCCTTTCTCTATCTCTCTCCTCTCTCTCTCTCTCTCTCTCTCTCTCGTAAGTTAGGTATACCCCTTTGTCGGGTGAGGCCGTCCCACTTCTCCCCCCTTCGTCGGGAGATCATCATCTTTTCTCCCCCAAAGCTCCCCCTTCATCCAACATGGGGGTTATCCCATCACCCCTATCCTCTTTGCCACATTTCTCCACCCCCTTTGCAACATTAACCAACATTGCAATTGCGCTCTACCCTTTTGCGGCCAGACTACTTATATATATATATATATATATATATATATATATATATAATTAATGTGCAGTTTCGGAAACATATTCACCAAGAAACAAAATTTCTAAACACAAGAAATTACAAATCTGTAAATAAATTGTTGTTTTGTTTTGAAATTTTAGTACTGTCATCAAAAGAATAAAATATAAAAAAAGAAACTACATTACCCATAATTGTTTTTTGATGATTTTAAGACATTTTACGTTTCAAGATGAACATTTTTTCCAAAACTGTAACCTTTCTCAGAATTTTGCAAATACGAAACCAGCAAATTAATGTTGATAATTTGCCATGGAATATTCTGTATTACAAGCAGGAAAACATTATCATAACCGTGAATTTTAACTGCACAAAAAATAATTTAACTTAAGGAGAGGTGAATATGTTTTCTGAAATTTTTTTATTTACCAACCGATTTTAATGAAATTTTCAGTGATTTTTTGCCGTTTCAAGGAGAGTAATTTTCCTGTAATTTGACAATAATTACTCGAAATTTTTTAATGCTATTAGGAATTTTCCCTCTTTCAGGAAATTCTACTCTCTCCAGAATTTAAAGATATACTATATATTTGAAAGTTAGTGTGCCCCTCGTTATCAAGGAAGTTCAAATTCATTGTAAAACTTTTCCGATTTGTTGTTTTGAGTTGAATAATATTGGGTTGAATTTGAAATTTGAAAAATATTTTGACCCGCATTCACCTAATGTCGCATAACTTTATTTCCCTGCAATGATTTGCTTTGAAATTTCAATGTTTGAAGTGTCCTTCAGTGTACTATACTGTACTGTATATCCTGCAAGTTTGAAGAACATCGTTTATCTAGTTATTTTTTTATGGCTATCTGAATAATCTACTATTTTCAGGATTTCGATTTTGAGAAAATTGGACATGAAAGTTCAGTTGTCTGCAGAACTTTTTTCAACTATTTTGCTGAATTTTTTTTATAAAATAAGTGTAGTGCATGTATCAGTTTTTGGAGAATTTTCAAATAAATCGTATGAACAAAGTTTTTTCACAACTACTTGAATTGGATTGGCCAAAAGAGGTGAAACAGTAGATTTTTTTGTAATAAACTAAAAAAATTCAATGTCAATAAAAAAAATAAATTATAGAGCCGATTGAGTTTAAATTTAAAGGAAATAATAAAGGTTATAGACGAAAGCGATGCTGTAAGTTTCAAGCAAATCGTACTAAAAGTTTGTCATCAATACAGTATGTATTTGAACTTTATGGTTCACAAATAGGGTCCCATACACATTTTTGTTATTTATTTCTCCAAAAATCACATAGATGAACGTCAATTACAGTAGGTGTTTTCAGAACCATTTCAAACCAAATTAACTGAAACGCACATAATTTTAGAAAAACTTTGAACTTGAAAAAATTATGGTGCCAAAAACCGCTAAAAATTCATACCCGTCCATAAATACTGACAAATTTCGTTATTTTTTAGTACAAATATGTGCAAATTAACCACATTTCTTAAATCTATGACTTGTTTTACATTGAGAAATACAAAAACAAGAAAACATTATGTTTCATCAATATTTAAACAACGAAAAAAAACTTGTTCATCTCTCCTTACAAAATAGGGATCAATCCCAGAATAGGCACCTGAAATAATTTTTAAGTGCTTAATCTGGGATTGAGGCAAAACACAGGTGCTTAATCGGGGATTGAGGAGAAAAAATATAAACAGTTTTTAGAGATATAATTTCATTGTTTTTATCAATATTTGAAAAAATCAACTCTAACCTAACCTAACCTAACCTAACCTAACCTAACCTATATCTATACCAATTTATGTGGCAAGATAGATTTGCCTCAGATGGATTCAGAAACATTCGGGCTCATATTGCAGGAATTTATAATATCTAAAATTTTTCTTTATTCATTAAACCACTTTAAACCTTTTATAACTTTGCCTTTATTACATTTGTAATAAACTTTGTATAAACAATAAATTTTGTAATCATCAGGTTTTTTTTATTTAATTCCTTGCAAGGTGCCTATTCTGGGATTGAGGTTGAACGCAGGTGCTTCATCTGGGATTGAGGTACATCAGGTGCCTATTCTGGAATTGACCCCAAAATAGTTTTTGAAATAGAAATGCACTAAAGGATATAGAAACTAGTGTACATTATAACTCTTAAAATGCTTTCAAAAATATCTTTGTATTGCCTTCTGGCCCATACAACAGGACTTCACGTTGCTTCAGCTCCAGAGTTGAGAGAGTCATTTAATAAAGTAATACAGTAGTTAAAGAGCTAATCATTTTTAAACATTGAAAACATATGTATATACTGACATTGTCTAAGATCAGTGGCGGATTTAGGGAGGGGCCGAGTAGGCCATGGCCTACGGCCCCGCGCCTGTGAGGGCCCCGCGCCCTCACATATAATTATAATGTTGGATTCCACTATAAATAATACAATTGATTAATGATTAGTGATAATTATGGTATCACTCTCTTTGCTGGCGGGAGTTTAGTTCTATTCAGGCCGCTGTGGAGTGCACATGTGAGTGTGTTTAGTGGTAAGTAATGGTAAAAGTCGTATCTCGAAAAAGTCGCCAGTCAATAAATGGGGATGGGGGAGTTTTAGTCAGCTTTATAATAACATAAATAAGTTGAAAAATGTTAAATTAATGTAATTAATTTTTTATATGAAACGTACTTAGGCTAGGTTAGGTCAGTTTAGCTTAGATTTCATAATAAATACATTTTATACATATTTAAGGAAAAAGTCGCCACTGGTGGGGGCTGGCGACTTTTCCCATAAAGCGACTTTTTCACCCGAACAACTGTTTAGTGTCTGTATTTAATTAATTAATTAAACTGTATTAATTAATACTAAACCAAGGGTCAAGTGTAAATAGTTTGTTTTTTATGTTTTTATGTTTCAGGATAAGGCAGTGAGGCTGCACTGAGGCACAATGGAGAAATCAACAAGTCGTGATCGTGATCAAGGGAGGAAGTATAAAGCTGGCTCTGTTAAACGACAAAAAGGCAGACGTAAACCAAAGAGTGAAAAAACTACCAAAATAACTCAATGGTTGACATATCCAACAGTATCTGAATCTGCAAAATCACAAACTCAAACTGAATCCGGTCAAACTGAATCTGAATCAGTAGAGACACCAATTACGCCTGAAACAACTGGAGAAGCCACAACTAGTACTGAACCTAGTGTAGTTAGCGCAATTGAACCTGAACACAGTGACAGTGAGGAGACACAAGAGGAAGTGAAAGTTATGAATACCGGTACTGAACAAGGATTTGAAACGGATTTGGATTATGGCCTAAATAATTACTGAAAATGTGTGTGACTATTGGTTGAAAAAGGGAAGCGCAGAATGTCGACACTGTGATGGTAACTTCAAAGAGTCAGCTGTGAAAGAGCTAAACAGAACCCGTCATTGTACAAAGACATTATTCACTCGAACTCATTCATTATCTGGCCAAGAAATTAATCTTAAATGGCTCTGTTACTCTAAAACAACTGGTAAAGTGTATTGTTTTGCTTGCAAGCTTATGTCAAAGGTGGAAAGCTCATTCACAACTGGCTTCAATGGTTGGAAGAACGCTAGGTATGTCATAGAATCTCACAGTAGGTCAGATCAGCACAGGAAAAGTATGGTCGAAATGATATATCGAAAGACTGCGGGTGCCCGTATTGACTCTAATCTAGTACAACAATATGAAAGTGAATGCGAGTACTGGCAAGCAGTATTGAGGAGGTGTGTAGATGTTTTAAAGCTACTTTGCGAACGCGGGCTAGCCATTCGAGGTAAAGATGAAGTAATTGGATCAGTACACAATGGAAACTATCTTGGGATTCTAGAACTGCTGAGCACATACGACAGTTTCTTGGCAGCACATATCAAGAAACACGCAAACAAAGGTAGTGGTCATACTTCCTACTTGTCCCATGTCATTTCTGAGGAAGTCATTGGAATAATGGCAGAAAAGGTTATGTCCTCAATAACAGATGAAGTAAAAACAGCAAAGTACTTCTCAATTTCTGTTGACTCCACACCTGATATTTCACACATGGATCAACTTACTTTTACAATCCGCTATGTACTGCCTACTACAGGTCCAGTTGAAAGGTTTTTGCAGTTTATTCCCATGCTAAGACACACTGGCAGAGATATTGCTACAACTGTTCTTGATTTTCTTAAAGAGAAGAACATTCCAGTTATCGACTGCCGAGGACAGTCCTATGACAATGCCAGCAACATGTCTGGTAAATATCTGGGGACCCAACAGATAATCAAGAATGAGTGTAGTGAAGCTGAGTACATACCATGTATGGCTCATTCCTTAAACTTGGTGGCTAAGTGTGCTGCAGAAAGCTGTCCTGCTGCAGTGTCATTGTTTGCTCTGGTACAAAATATGTACTCCTTTCTTGTTGCATCTACTTATCGTTGGAGGAGACACCGTGAGGTACTAGAGACTAATAAAGATAAGAAGTTGAAAGTTGATAAAATACTTTCAGACACTCGTTGGTCAGCACGAGCAGATGCTGTAGCTGCTCTCAGTAGAGCACACAAAGAAAACATCATTGTTCTGGAAGAGTTATTCTCAGATCAGAATCAGCCAGCTGAAACAAGAGCTGAAGCAAGTGGTCTTCTCAAAGGTTTGAAAAAACTTGAAACAGTGATTCTTCTTGAAGTTTGGGATACAGTATTGGAAAGGTTTCAGAGTAGCAGTATCCAGCTGCAAAAATCTGGGCTCTCCCTCAACACAGCTGTCACACTGCTAGAGTCTCTTTTACAATTTGCTAAAGACCTGAGATCCCAGTTCGATGACTTTGAAGCAAAAGCTATGGCTAAGTGTGATCCCTGTGATGGATGGGGATGGGGGATGGGGGTGTAAATCTTCATTTCAGTTAATTAAGCTAGCTTTGCGTAGTTTGGGGCCCCGCACTCCAACCAACCGGCCTAGGGCCCCGCGCACCTTAAATCTGCCACTGTCTAAGATCCCACTTCCCTTCTCCATCAGGAGAGCACTACACACACACACATACGCACACACACACAAGTATAACTATCGAAAATAAGGTATCATACCCACCTTACTGACCTACTGTTACCTTTGAATAACGGAAAAGATCATATACTGTACGTAAAAATGTAAATTCAAGTTTTGAAGCTTTTGCCATCCTCACTTCTAAGAACTATAAAAACAGTGGTAATTACCAATTGGACAGCTTTGCGAACAGTTCATTTATGAAGATAACATCCTTCAAAACATTTATCACTGGTATTCATTCAAGGGAAGGGGCTTACAGTTTGGATGTTCCTCTTTCGGTTGGTTTCTGCTCATTTTGGAGTTTTGGATTCCCTTTAAAAACTTGTTTGTTTCAGAATGTCTTGCGTGGTGTCAAGAAAGTTGTTCCTTTGTTTTTCCCTTTTTTATTTTTAAGTCTCTGATGAGGAAAACATCTTTGCTTTAAAAACTTTTAGCATTTTATAATTTTACTATTTTTATTTTAATTCCTTAGGTTTTTTCTTTAACATCTATATAGTGGATAAGGTTTTATCATTTTGCTATTATATATATATTTATATATATATATATATATATACACACACACACACACATATATATATATATATATATATATATATATATATATATATATATACATACACACAGGGTGAGTCACGACAAAATGCCATAACTTCGGGAGCTTTAGTTAAGGTCATTCCTAGTCAAAAACTCCACTATGAATATAGGTTTAAAAATAAGAATAAGCGAACAAATAGCTGCTAAAGTTTTTATTCATGAATTTACAATAACTCTTCAAAATAACTACCCTCGGCCTCAATACACAGCACGGCTCGTCTGTGAATCGCGCGTGTAGCTCGCATTAGTTCATTATGATTGTCCTTTATGATGGCTGCAGCATCCAAAATGCGACGAAGCAATGCATCTCGTGTTTCTACTTTTCTCTGGTACACCAGCTCTTTCATGCGCCCCCAAAGATAAAAATCTAAAGGGGTTAGGTCCCGAGACCTGGGTGGCCAGTTTTGTGCACCACCACGACCGATCCATCGACCAATGAAGCGATCATCGAGATGAGTTCTCACTGCATGGCTAAAATGGGGAGGAGCTCCGTCTTGTTGGAAGTGCATATGCAATCGTGTTGCCAAAGACACATCTTCTAACAGTGGCGGCAGTTCATCTTACAGAAATCGTAGATAAATGTCACATGTAAGACCACCTACGAAGATAAACGGACCGATCAGCTGACCGTAGAGAATACCACACCACACATTGACACTGAACCGATGTTGAAAATTACTTTCCACAATGGCATGAGGATTCATTTCTGACCACACATGTCAATTGCGAGTGTTGTTGACAGCGTGGTAAATTCAGCCTCATCACAGAACAAGACGTATCAATGCAATTGTCGATCGGTATTGAGCCAGTTACAAAATTCTAGCCGTTAGGCACGATCCCTGAACACGCTGTACGTGGTATGGATACGTCTTCTTCGTGTAACGTTTTACATACTCTCGTTTGAGGAACTCTAAGACGTGTGGAAATCCTTCGCGTACTAATATGAGGACTCCGCTGTACGATCTGAATAATGTTTTCTTGTTCAGCCACAGCTTGTTGTATCGGAAGCTGAGATAAAACAGTAACGCTTGGAAATGAACCGCTCTCTCGCAATCTCCGGAAAACGTTGCTAAACACTCGTCGATCTAGAATGCTTCGATTTGGAAAACGTCGCTAGTTATTCAGCGACAGCAGCAGTAGTATTTCTATCGCAAAATCCGTAAACATGCACCATATCGGCATATTCGGCATTTGAAAATGTAAAAGGCATACACACAAAACATCAACTGCACGCTGTGAAACACAACACCCTACTGCGAAATTAGTTCGTTTTCGTAAGTAACTGTCAATTCAGTTCAAGGTCAAGCATGCGCATGCTTGAAATTCAAATAGCCATAGCTCCATAACCTTTAAGAATCGGACCTATTTTCATATGAAGTGTTTGACTGGGAATGACCTCAGCTCCCGATGACATTTCGTAATGAATCACCCTGTGTATATATATATACAAGGTGTCTGAAAAGTCTGGAACCATAGAGAAATTGGTTATAATTTTTTTTTTTCAGGGTATGGTATCTGTGAATGATGGCGTTAAGTTTACAAGAGCGTATAGAGATTATTCTTCTGTGTGCACATAATGACTGGTCCCATAGAAGTGTGGCAGATGAATTTAACAGTCATCATCCTGAAAAAATCCAGTAACACAGAGCGCGGTTGGAAAATTATTGAAAGTTTAAAGAAACTGGCTCTGTAGCAGACAAACCACGTTCAGGTCGTCCCAGAACCTCGGAAGCAGTCCAAGAGATCGTAATGGCGAAAATTTATGCTAGTCCTCAAAAGTCATTGAGGCGTACAAGCTTGGAAATTGAGGTACTGAAAAGTGCCATCCATAATGTTTTGAAGCAGGTGTAAATAAAGTGTTTCTCCTTGGTTCCAGACTTTTCGGACATCCTGTATATATATATATATATATATATATATATTATATATATATATATATATATAATATTATATATATATATATACAAAGTAAGTTTTAAAAAATATATGGTTGTAACATATATTCTGCTAGATTTTTTAGTTTATTCACAACAAAAATTAAATGACATAATGACAAATTAATCATCAATATAATTCCCTTCTTTTTCTATAACCTCTGACCTGTAGAAAAGTTTTTTTTATGCCACGTTCGAAGAAATCCTTTGGTTTCGAGTTAAAAAAGCGATCACCTCGTTTTCGATAGCCTCCCTGGATTGAAACTTTTGTCCATCTTGGTGATGTTGCAGACTTCTGAATAAATGGTAGTCTGAAGGTGCGATGTCCGGAAAATAAGGTGGATGAGGCATTTTTACCCAACCAAATGCCTCCACTTAGGCAGTGGTGATTCGAGCAGTGTGAGGGCGCGCGTTAGTAGGATGGGCGCAAAAGGAGAGAGTGCAATGCAATTGCAAATGTTGATCAATGCTGCAACGAGAGGGAATGTTGCAAGATATTATGAAACAAGGGGAGGGGGAATGTTGCAAGAGGTTATGCCAAAAGAGGTTATGCAACAAGGGAGAGGAGTTATCCCCCAAGTTGCAATGAACTCCCAGCAAGCTGGGGGAAGCCTCTTTGGGGGAAAAGGTGGGACGGCTTCACCCCCAAAGGGGTATACCTAACCTAAGAGAGAGAGGAGGAGGAGAGAGAGGCTGTCTTATAAGCCCTTAATCAGCCAGGTGGCTTAATCAGCCAGTTGGCACAGTGTATACAACGTTTGGACAAATGCACGTACACTCCCGCCTATACGCCCATAAAATATCACACACACACACACACAACTATATGCGCGATTATATGCGCCGGGTTCGAGACCCGATGACGGTGCATCCTTCCACGGTTGGTAGGTAATGGGAACCCTGGTTATCCTAGTCGTCCGTGTTAAGCTGTAGGTCTAAGGTGGAGTATAAACATCCTTCCACACTTGGTAGATAAATGGGAACTCTTGTTATCCCAGTGGTTGCTGGTTAAGCTGTAGGTCTAAGGTGGAGTGTAAACATCCTTCCATGGTTGGTAGATAAATGGGAAGCCAGGGTATCCTAGTGGGGCTCCCGTTAAACTGCATTGCAGGACTCGGTTATGTTGTTTATCTGTTTGTTTATTTCCCCTCTCTCTCTCTCTCTCTTTCATATATATATATATATATATATATATATATATATATATATATATAAATAATTCCCCGTTAAACAGTAGGTCTAAGGAGGATTTTCAACACCCTTCCACGGCTGGTAGATAAATGGGAAAACTGTGTATCCTAGTGGTTGCTGGTTAAGCTGGAGGTCTAAGGTGGAATGTAAAGCTTGAGCTTCGTCAGAATAAACAATTCTGGCTGAAGCCATTGAAAGCAAAGGAGAGCCTATATATGTACAGTTCCGGAAAAAAGTTCATCTAAAAAATTCTGAAAAAATTAGTACAAGAAGTGTGCACATAATTTATAATTAGCAATCACGTCAAATTGCATTAATTAACTCTCTTTCGGGCTAACTTGAATTGGATATTAAGGTCTTTTTCTTCTGTAACTTCTGCAAAATAAAAATAAAACAGGACAAATGATACATATAGCATTAAAATGAAGGTGAAAATGTGCAGCACAAATGAATACATAGAAAGGAAATATGAAGATAAAGGAGAGAAATGAAAAGAAGAAAGGCAAAACGATATAAACCAGAACCTACCAAAACAAATCCTAATTAAACGATGTAAATAGCTGAACAATAGAAGGACATAAATATTTATGGAAATATATACATATATATATATATATACAGGTTGTTTGAAAACTTTCTGTACAAATTGTAATGGGGGATAGGCAACACCAAGACAAACCCTTTTCGTCTATAAATGTATGTCCGCTGACGTCACCATTCGGCGCGAGAGGGCGCCGCTGCAATTGGCTAAAAGGTGAAGTGGGCTAGACTCGCGCTTGTCGCGGGCATTCTTAAATCGGACGTAGTACGCGTAACATGGAGCGCTTCACGACTGCTGAGATGGCTGACATGCATATGGTGTATGGGGCTGCCAATGGAAACGGAAGAGCTGCTGTGAGGTTGTACCGACAGCGCTTCCCAAACAGACGTGTGCCAAACCACCAAACGTTTGCGCATTTGCATCGGCGACTCCGATAAACTGGAACATTCCATGCAAACATGCATGGCACTGGTCGGGAGAGAAACGTGCGCACTCCTGACATGGAAGAAGAAATCCACGGCGATTTGAGGACAATCCAAGCGCAAGCACGCGAGGTGTTGCACGTATCCTCGGTGTGAACCACGACCTGGTCTGGAGAGTGTTGCACGAGCATCAGTTACATCCGTTTCATCGTCAGAGAGTCCAGGCATTACAAACCCGTGTAGCATGTGGATTTGCGTGGGCCCACACGTGAGAATTGTGCATGTTAAACACACCCTCACGTGTGAAACAGGCCTCATCTGAGAACAGCACATAAGCCGGAAAATTAGGCTGCACCGCTGTCTGCGCAAGCACGCGAGGTGTTGCACGTATCCTCGGTGTGAACCACGACCTGGTCTGGAGAGTGTTGCACGAGCATCAGTTACATCCGTTTCATCGTCAGAGAGTCCAGGCATTACAACCTCGGGATTACCCTCTTCGTGTGGAATTCGCACGCTGGTTTCTGCAGCAGACAGCGGTGCAGCCTAATTTTCCGGCTTATGTGCTGTTCTCAGATGAGGCCTGTTTCACACGTGAGGGTGTGTTTAACATGCACAATTCTCACGTGTGGGCCCACGCAAATCCACATGCTACACGGGTTTGTAATGCCTGGACTCTCTGACGATGAAACGGATGTAACTGCTGCTCGTGCAACACTCTCCAGACCAGGTCGTGGTTCACACCGAGGATACGTGCAACACCTCGCGTGCTTGCGCTTGGATTGTCCTCAAATCGCCGTAGGATTTCTTCTTCCATGTCAGGAGTGCGCACGTTTCTCTCCCGACCAGTGTCATGCATGTTTGCATGGAATGTTCCAGTTTATCGCAGTCGCCGATGCAAATGCGCAAACGTTTGGTGGTTTGGCACACGTCTGTTTGGGAAGCGCTGTCGGTACAACCTCACAGCAGCTCTTCCGTTTCCATTGGCAGCCCCATACACCATATGCATGTAGCCATCTCAGCAGTCGTGAAGCGCTCCATGTTACGCGTACTACGTCCGATTTAAGAATGCCCGCGGCAAGCGCGAGTCTAGCCCACTTCACCTTTTAGCCAATTGCAGCGGCGCCCTCTCGCGCCGAATGGTGACGTCAGCGGACATACACTTATAGACGAAAAGGGTTTGTCTTGGTGTTGCTTATCCCCCATTACAATTTGTACAGAAAGTTTTCAAACACCCTGTATATATATATATATATATATATATATATATATATATATATATTTATCACTGATATAATCAGTGCCAGTGACGCTTCTCAGTTTTGTGCTCCGTCTTACTATCAAATTAACAGGGTTAACCGGTATGTTACCTATACAATAGAATTTGTAAATGTGCCAAGATTACCCAGTTACATCTTATTAGATGGTCCACCATAATTAATAATAATACATATAATATATCTTCAAAATTTTCTAGCGACATCCGGCACTACCTTCTTGGACCTATGAGGGAGTACACGGTGACCTTGAAATAGCGGGCATACGAACGAACTAGCGAGTGAGCCCTTTAAAATCACGAACGAATGAACGAACGAAACGAATGAACGAGTGAATTTTAACTACATAAACTGTTCAAAATATTTTCAAAAGAAGGGAAAGGCTTTGAAATCTTAAATGAAAGACCAAGCAAATAGATAAATAGGTTTTATTACTTTAGATATATTACAAACTTACACGCTTACATGATTTAAAGGGACAAGGAATGGGCACTCCTTTTAACATCCCCATCCCGTTCCCCTCTCCCGCCCTACCCCCACCATATACACTGCGAATCTTCCGTTTAATAGTAATAATTTTTGTGTCATAGTTAGTAATAGTTACATAATTAATGTGAAAAGATGCCTCAGCATCGAACCGTTGGTATCCCGAGCATGATTTAAAGGGACGAGAAGTGGGACCCATTTCGGCGTTTCCCCCCTATCTCCACCCCCCCAACTACGCTCCCCCGCAAGCCGTTACAGATACAATGGGGTCGTCTGCTGTAAATCTTGTAGAAAATCCATTGTTATGTTTTATATTTGACAAAGTAGATCATATTAGGTCAGACCTTCTTGTGTCTGTCTGTCATGAGTTTTATGATTCAGAAGAAGTAGAACATGCGAGGGTACAATTAAACACCCTGTTCAGTGCTACCCTCCCAACTCGTAGAGGTAATTCTAGAAACGAGAATACCCTGAAAGACATTATAAATAAAGTGTCGACCATCCGGGACAATGAGAACAATATTACCTTTTATGTTACTAACTTCCATAGAATACCGGTAATCTCTGTGGGTGACGTAGACGTCTCGGTGCTCCTCAAACAGTATAATGAGGTACAAAAGTCGATAGTTAAACTGAAACACCAACACGTGGTGTCAAATCAGAAAAACGCGATTTCGTTAGAACAATTCCGGTCAGAGTTAGATGCGTTGAAAGAGACGCTCCTCCCAAAGCCCAGTTACTAGGAAGTCGTTTAGCAAGCCAGATCTTCAAGAAGCGCGTCGGGCAGCGAGGGAAAAGAAATCCCCACATCCAACTCCCCCATGAAGGTGGAGTGGAAACGCAGCATGCAGGGGTAGCGGTCACCCCCCTCCCGTTCAGGAAAGGACCCCTGCTCCCGATTTCACAATGAGGAACAGGGACGGTCCAATGCCGAGAGACGAGGCATCATTGCCCTCTTCCCTGCCTCCCACTGCAGAGGAGAGGTGTTCGATTACGCGGTGCGAAGTTCCCACCCCCTCCCACCGAAGAAGGAGAAGCACGCACGGCCGTCAGGTTATAAACAACGCTAACAGACCCTTACCAAGCCACAGAGTAAGGGAGGGGCCTCCTATCCCCCAAGGTTGTGCCACCCATCCCCCAGGCAGGCGAACACTGCCTCAGGGAGACCGAGGGAGCAGGACGGGTGGGTAACTGTTAACAGGAGCCCTTCCTGAAGGTTTCCTCAACCTGTCTCCGCGGCGAGGCCACCGATTTTTTTTTTTCATGGTATGGTATCTGTGAATGATGGCGTTAAGTTTACAAGAGCGTATAGAGATTATTCTTCTGTGTGCACATAATGACTGGTCCCATAGAAGTGTGGCAGATGAATAAGGTGGATGAGGTGGATGAGGCATTTTTACCCAACCAAATGCCTCCACTTAGGCAGTGGTGATTCGAGCAGTGTGAGGGCGCGCGTTAGTAGGATGGGCGCAAAAGGAGAGAGTGCAATGCAATTGCAAATGTTGATCAATGCTGCAGCGAGGGGGAATGTTGCAAGATATTATGAAACAAGGGGAGGGGGAATGTTGCAAGAGGTTATGCCAAAAGAGGTTATGCAACAAAGGAGAGGAGTTATCCCCCAAGTTGCAATGAACTCCCAGCAAGCTGGGGGAAACCTCTTTGGGGGAAAAGTTGGGACGGCTTCACCCCCAAAGGGGTATACCTAACCTAAGAGAGAGAGGAGGAGGAGAGAGAGGCTGTCTTATAAGCCCTTAATCAGCCAGGTGGCTTAATCAGCCAGTTGGCACAGTGTATACAACGTTTGGACAAATGCACGTACACTCCCGCCTATACGCCCATAAAATATCACACACACACACACACAACTATATGCGCGATTATATGCGCCGGGTTCGAGACCCGATGACGGTGCATCCTTCCACGGTTGGTAGATAAATGGGAACCCTGGTTATCCTAGTCGTCCGTGTTAAGCTGTAGGTCTAAGGTGGAGTATAAACATCCTTCCACACTTGGTAGATAAATGGGAACTCTTGTTATCCTAGTGGTTGCTGGTTAAGCTGTAGGTCTAAGGTGGAGTGTAAACATCCTTCCATGGTTGGTAGATAAATGGGAAGCCAGGGTATCCTAGTGGGGCTCCCGTTAAACTGCATTGCAGCACTCGGTTATGTTGTTTATCTGTTTGTTTATTTCCCCTCTCTCTCTCTCTCTTTCTATTATATATATATATATATATATATATATATATATATATATATATATATATATAAATAATTCCCCGTTAAACAGTAGGTCTAAGGAGGATTTTCAACACCCTTCCACGGCTGGTAGATAAATGGGAAAACTGTGTATCCTAGTGGTTGCTGGTTAAGCTGGAGGTCTAAGGTGGAATGTAAAGCTTGAGCTTCGTCAGAATGAACAATTCTGGCTGAAGCCATTGAAAGCAAAGGAGAGCCTATATATGTACAGTTCCGGAAAAAAGTTCATCTAAAAAATTCTGAAAAAATTAGTACAAGAAGTGTGCACATAATTTATAATTAGCAATCACGTCAAATTGCATTAATTAACTCTCTTTCGGGCTAACTTGAATTGGATATTAAGGTCTTTTTCTTCTGTAACTTCTGCAAAATAAAAATAAAACAGGACAAATGATACATATAGCATTAAAATGAAGGTGAAAATGTGCAGCACAAATGAATACATAGAAAGGAAATATGAAGATAAAGGAGAGAAATGAAAGAAGAAAGGCAAAACGATATAAACAAGAACCTACCAAAACAAATCCTAATTAAACGATGTAAATAGCTGAACAATAGAAGGACATAAATATTTATGGAAATATATACATATATATATATATATATATACAGGTTGTTTGAAAACTTTCTGTACAAATTGTAATGGGGGATAGGCAACACCAAGACAAACCCTTTTCGTCTATAAATGTATGTCCGCTGACGTCACCATTCGGCGCGAGAGGGCGCCGCTGCAATTGGCTAAAAGGTGAAGTGGGCTAGACTCGCGCTTGCCGCGGGCATTCTTAAATCGGACGTAGTACGCGTAACATGGAGCGCTTCACGACTGCTGAGATGGCTGACATGCATATGGTGTATGGGGCTGCCAATGGAAACGGAAGAGCTGCTGTGAGGTTGTACCGACAGCGCTTCCCAAACAGACGTGTGCCAAACCACCAAACGTTTGCGCATTTGCATCGGCGACTGCGAGAAACTGGAACATTCCATGCAAACATGCATGACACTGGTCGGGAGAGAAACGTGCGCACTCCTGACATGGAAGAAGAAATCCTACGGCGATTTGAGGACAATCCAAGCGCAAGCACGCGAGGTGTTGCACGTATCCTCGGTGTGAACCACGACCTGGTCTGGAGAGTGTTGCACGAGCAGCAGTTACATCCGTTTCATCGTCAGAGAGTCCAGGCATTACAAACCCGTGTAGCATGTGGATTTGCGTGGGCCCACACGTGAGAATTGTGCATGTTAAACACACCCTCACGTGTGAAACAGGCCTCATCTGAGAACAGCACATAAGCCGGAAAATTAGGCTGCACCGCTGTCTGCTGCAGAAACCAGCGTGCGAATTCCACACGAAGAGGGTAATCCCGAGGTTGTAATGCCTGGACTCTCTGACGATGAAACGGATGTAACTGATGCTCGTGCAACACTCTCCAGACCAGGTCGTGGTTCACACCGAGGATACGTGCACCACCTCGCGTGCTTGCGCTTGGATTGTCCTCAAATCGCCGTAGGATTTCTTCTTCCATGTCAGGAGTGCGCACGTTTCTCTCCCGACCAGTGTCATGCATGTTTGCATGGAATGTTCCAGTTTCTCGCAGTCGCCGATGCAAATGCGCAAACGTTTGGTGGTTTGGCACACGTCTGTTTGGGAAGCGCTGTCGGTACAACCTCACAGCAGCTCTTCCGTTTCCATTGGCAGCCCCATACACCATATGCATGTCAGCCATCTCAGCAGTCGTGAAGCGCTCCATGTTACGCGTAATACGTCCGATTTAAGAATGCCCGCGGCAAGCGCGAGTCTAGCCCACTTCACCTTTTAGCCAATTGCAGCGGCGCCCTCTCGCGCCGAATGGTGACGTCAGCGGACATACATTTATAGACGAAAAGGGTTTGTCTTGGTGTTGCCTATCCCCATTACAATTTGTACAGAAAGTTTTCAAACAACTGTATATATATATATATATATATGTATATATTTCCATAAATATTTATGTCCTTCTATTGTTCAGCTATTTACATCGTTTAATTAGGATTTGTTTTGGTAGGTTCTTGTTTATATCGTTTTGCCTTTCTTCTTTTCATTTCTCTCCTTTATCTTCATATTTCCTTTCTATGTATTCATTTGTGCTGCACATTTTCACCTTCATTTTAATGCTATATGTATCATTTGTCCTGTTTTATTTTTATTTTGCAGAAGTTACAGAAGAAAAAGACCTTAATATCCAATTCAAGTTAGCCCGAAAGAGAGTTAATTAATGCAATTTGACGTGATTGCTAATTATAAATTATGTGCACACTTCTTGTACTAATTTTTTCAGAATTTTTTAGATGAACTTTTTTCCGGAACTGTACATATATAGGCTCTCCTTTGCTTTCAATGGCTTCAGCCAGAATTGTTCATTCTGACGAAGCTCAAGCTTTACATTCCACCTTAGACCTCCAGCTTAACCAGCAACCACTAGGATACACAGTTTTCCCATTTATCTACAGCCGTGGAAGGGTGTTGAAAATCCTCCTTAGACCTACTGTTTAACGGGGAATTATTTATATATATATATATATATATATATATATATATATATATATGAAAGAGAGAGAGAGAGAGAGGGGAAATAAACAAACAGATAAACAACATAAATATATATATATATATATATATATATAATTATTTTAAACATCGTCCTGAAAATTGTGGAGTTTAGTGGCAATAGTTTGGCGGAAGCGATAGATAATAACGATTTTAAAATTCCAATAAATAAACTTCTTTCCGCAGGAGTTTATTTCGAGATCATAAACTTTGGGTGTTAATGAACCGCATCCACCACCCACCTCTGTTATTTTTTTTGAAATTTATTTTTGGAGATTGTATCGTGCGCCAGCTAAGGACACCATAAACTTTACGACTACGATCCTTCACGGCGACTTAATTTTTTAAAATTAATTTCCAGTTTATAGCGATTCATTTTTCAGACGAAATAATAAATTTTCCGAATCTATTTTAAATGGTGTACCATAAACCGTTTTACAAATTTATTTTCCAGCATCGTTAAACCTCTCATATATAAATGGTTGTTCCCCTCTCCACCCAACTCATCGGAGCCCCAGAAAGCAAGATTTATTTCCAAACAATGCGTTTCTCTCTCCACGGCTCTGGAACGGGCCAAGATATATTTGACACGCCCCAGATTTCACGGGACAGCCAATCAACCCTGTGGGCGGAGCCAAGGACCTCTGGTTGGTGGATGGCACTACTCACGCATTATGTCCTGCCCAAATTTCACCGATAGCCAATAGGAAACTCGCGAATCGGGTATTGTGGGATGTTCAGAATTACCACCCGTCCATAAAAGGGGACACTTTCATCACAGGCTTCCAATTCAGTTGTTTTTATCGAACAGTGCTTTTGAAATACCTCGCTATGAGCCAATCGCCGCAGCTCTATCTCATTCCGGATTTGTTTGAAGACGGGGATGCCTCATCGCTGTCTACAATTTATCTTTTCAACGCTGTAGACCAAAATGAACTTCTATCCAAGTAGACTGTTGCAGAAATTTCTGACGGCGAGAACGAATTTCCCGCTAACGACTTCACAGAGATGTAAGTAATTACGTAATAATTTGTGATTATATACAACGTTTCATTCATTGCAAGTATTATAATTTTTAAAATTCGTAATAAAACGATGTGAAAGGATATCAGCCCAGAGTTCGAGGCCCGATCTCTATTCATATATATATATATATATGTTCCTCTGTGTGTATTTTGGTGAAAAACAATAGATTCTTAATTAATGTCCATTCTATGTCGCGTTCGTGATTATTTATATATATATATATATATATTATATTATATATATATATATATATATATATATGGTTGTAATAACACACTTCTACTCACAGTTTATCGTAAATGTTTCATTAGCGGGTATTCTCAATTATAGCCTAGTTTCCATTAGTACTGAGCTATGATTTCTGAACACAATTCGAGTTATGAAAAAAATGGACTTTAATTAAAAAGAATCAGTATGAACTTTTCATATTAATATCCCCTTAAAAGACCGATACGGAGCTCGAACATGTTATAGCAACTTTTCATGACCCCTTTGATAGAAAACATGTACAAAGCGGCTTACAGAACTAGCGTCCATTAAATAAGCCTTAATGGAGACATTTTACAAATGTATATACACCTTTACACAATATAGATACAAATATATACACACACGTAAAATTTTACATAACACAATGAGTGCGAACATATGGGAACCTTTTTTTATTTGTCTGCAAACCGTTTCATCATTCATTTCAGTGTCTTACAAATCGAATAATTTTTAAAAATTTATAAATCCCTTCCCACGTGACATGTGTAGGAGAAATGAAAGGCAATACATGCCAAAGTATTTTAAAGTATCCTTGGAGGCAGTAACGATTCCATACAATTTGAGGGACATGTATCTGTTCGATAAATTTTACAATAACAGGGTCACTGCAGGGTTGAGTACCGAGTGAATGAAAATAGTAAAGTCATCCTCTAATTTTAAAATAGATTGCAAACCAATGAACCCCCTCACCCCTCACAATGTCGGTGTTCACGATAATCCCATACCAATCTCTCAGAGTTGACAATTTCAATATTTCATTCTTTGAAAACATTTCGATAAATTTAGAGCGTGTGATTCGGTCACTTTTCATTGCTCTCTGGAGTGTAATCGCGTCCATTTTAAAAATCTGTGACCACGTTCCTGAAACAGTCAACTTCTATTAGAGCCTGTGATTCGAGGCACACGAGTACGCTAATAGGCGCGCTATAGGGTTGGCAAATTCCAACCTGACTGAGATGTTCCCACTTTGTTGGTGTACTTAAGTGTGTGTTTACGCCAGCAGACAAGTCAGGGGTAATATCATATGAATAAAGGTTAAATTCTTCCACAAATTCTTTCTGCGTTATGCCAAACCCAAGCACGTCACAGGCACCGGCATTATGAGCCAAACTACTATAAGCTCTCGCGCAGAGCGGGAACACAGCATCTGATGATTAATCAGCAATCACAGGGCTCCCCCCCCCAATACGACGCCATTTACGTATAGAGTTATATTATAATGCCGAAATTCTCGAATTTAAAGGCGCTCTTTTTATATTTTCCATTCGTCGAGACGTGATCCTGCATTCCAATTAATATCCTTTAAGGTAGAACTCCCAGGGCCACGTTTTCTAGCTGCTTCGAGGCCAACCGTGTGGGCACCGTGTATAGTTTGTTCTGTACACTGTTAATTGGGTATTTTACTGTTGCGTGTATTAAACTTTTTTCAATTTCTACATATTTCGGGGAACTTAATTTCACTCACCGTACACGTAAATATGTCTCGATGATGTGAATCACAACGGGTTTTGCGCCCTCTTCTTGATGAGGCCTCAGATTTATGCAGATCACAGGACTCGTGCGGTTGAGCTTTAGTTTCAGGTCGACGCCGTTCATAAGCAGTTTCTCCTGGAACGTGAAGGTTGTATGAAGACGCCCAAAACACTCGTATATCTTTTTTTTTAGAGTTTTTAAATTTATCCTTTACACTACTTTCATCTTTAGTCTGATAATAGTCCTCGGCGGTTAAAAAGGTGTCCTTCCCTTCTTTTGAAAAGTTGAGGACATTTTCCAGATAGGCTAGGAGGTGATAATAGCCCGTTCCTGCCGAGATGTTAACCCGATTTAAATACACCTCACACTGGCTGAATATGGAGTGTAGAAAGTTGTTTTCAGGGTATGCAGAGTAACTATTATCGCAGTCTGTTCCAACTGAATGGGCTATACGCGGTTTAGCGTACATGTGCATGCAGGACCTGAGCTGGGTATTACGAATTCTATAGGGGCACTCGGCGAACTAATTGTGTTTAATGGGTAATTTGTAATAAAGTCGCTATGCTCAATAGAGACCTGAGTAGGGGGCATATCAAAGAGGGACAGTTCCGATTTACAGCATTGTGAACTACACGGATGGATGAAACGCGCCATGACGAGACAGAAATAGTACCACCTCTCTCGACAACTAGTAATCAGCCTATGGTTTGTGAGAGTAGTGTCCTCAGCTTATATCAGTTAAAAAATTATTAGCCATAGGCTTCATACGCTTAGAACACTTCTTTTTTATGTCCTTTTACGTTTAGCGCCACGTGCCACGTGCAACGTTTCTTGACAACCCTCTTCTCTCCTCCACCACGCATTTTTCTCTTTGCATCTTTGATGATTTCGTCCAGTGTACGTTTTCAATGTTTTTTACAGCTTCTTTAGGTTTAGTTCCACCCATTATATTTTCTACCGCGTTAAAACCTGATTGTAACGCCTTTCTCCAGAGGTATCAAACACCTTTCTTCAAAAGTGGGACAGCGGTGCGTAGTATGGATGAAAAAATGGATCCAAGCCCACTCCCACGCTGATATCTCACCCCTCGATAGACTGTGAAAGGCGTTCGGGTCAGTAGAAGTGAATGCGACGAAAATGTAGCTTCAATGTTAAGCTCCCTTCACCGAATGGGAAATTTTGTCCTACAATCGTTCTTATATATATCGAGATATTGATTAATAGTTTAGTCGCAACATTCACATAATGGGGTTGTCATATGTAATGCTCAAACTTTTCCCTCTATGATTGGGGATGTGTGCAATGCGCAGCAGGCGCGCCTGAGTGTCCCCAACAAATTGATGCTCTACGATATTGTTGTAAATATAGCACATGTCTGGGGATGGGCAGCTATCTCCCAATTTCTCCATCTTCAACTGATACATTAAACTAGACAAGTCATGTTGTGCCTCGTGAAAGGTACCTCTTTGGAGAGCTGCACTATATCGGCCTTCAGCTACAATTGTGAACAGCTCTTCATCTTTAATATTTCTACTGAGCGTTGATTTTAACTTCATTGTCTGTGCAGACGTGTCTATGTTTACGACTTCAAAAAGTAAATCGTTTTTGTCAGGAACGATTTTTCAAGACTCTTGTTTAACCTCGTTACAATGTCCATGGCTGTCACAATGCCCGACTCCTAGCGTTATATTTGTACTATAGTACTCTACCTCACCGAACAGGACTCATCGCAGAGTGTTGTCTAAGTTTATGCCTAACTTTTCACACTCGCGAATCTTCTAAGGATCAGAAATATGATTTGCTCATTTTCAAGAGTTAAAAATTTGGTGGCTAAGTGGAGTTCACATAAACCAACCTCATACGAATCACGCACCAATTCAATAGATCCGTGGAGTTTTGTCACAAAGTTGGCCAGGGTGTTAGGATGTACGGACAGAGAAGAGGAAGGGAGTGTGACATAGAAGTGGTTAGGTGCCATGTTGCATACTATTTAAGCTTCATTATTGCAGCAGCTTTTATATAGGTGTTGAAGCTTTCTGGGTAAGCCAGTCATTTCACCAGGTACATGTTTCTCTTTCCTGAACCTTTCCTGCCTAATTTTTTTTTCAATTTTAAACTCTTTTTCCAAAATTAAATGTCACTCTCTGCATCTCATCGCGGTAAAAGCCTCCTGCGATTTCTTCCTCATTCAAATCTTCAACGTAATACATCGTTATCTCGCCATTAGGTCTCATAGTCTAACTTTAACAATCTCACGTGTCCATCCTTGCTCAAATCCCTTCGCGAATTTATTTCCCGAACTTAATAGCCTTACATAATCATTGATTTTGAAATGTGTAGAGTGTGGTGGCGGTGCTCCATCTCTTCTCACTTCTGGACGCGTACCTCTTTCTAAAACTTCGTTAGGTGTTGTGCCAATCGTACGGTGGTGTGAACCGTTGTATGACGACCCCAATGACCCAAGAATGTTTATATCTCTGTATGTGTTTTTATGTGTAAAGTAGCGATGCATGCGTTCTTTTATGGTACGCTGAACTCTTATAGCTAAAGACGCCTTATGTATAGGACTGCAAGTGTCGTAACTGATATTAAACTCTGTCAGCATGTTCTGTAAAGCGCAGCCTATAAAATTAGCCACAGATATGTAGAGAATACATCTATTATGAATAGGATGTAGCGGTATCCGTCATTATACACTGAATATTTTGCATGTCTGTTAAATCCGCTTGCCAAATAGAGTCAAACGAAGCCGCTGTTGTCTTGGCCGTTTTAAACCTTTTTCTCACTGCCTTATGAAGTGTATATGCATCTTGCTCCTGCAAAAATCTCTCAACATCTTTTTTCCCTACTCGTAAACACCTCTGTACAGTCCATTAACGCCTCCATAGGAGGCTGGGTTAGAAATGTCATAATAGCGTTTACTTAATACGTTAGCCATTTGCGTATTTTAGAGACACGTGGATAAGGTTGGCCGTTTTTTCTCTTCTGTCTCGTCTTCAGAGACGCTACTGCTGTGGGCGATGGCGTACTCAGTTGTAACACATGCGAGACTTGATTCAGGTCTTTTAATCTATTCAGATTACCTATCAATGTTTGGGGACATTTATTTGTTGTATTCTTGTTTTAATATGCTTCTATCCTGTTGGTGAGGGCATGTCCCACTTTCTCACCAGCTCATGGACAATGTCAACGATATTGGATCCCTGTACCCTTGTTCCTTCTACAATGACCTCCCCTGTATCGGCCCACTCTATGATGGGGTCCTCACTCAATAGATTATAAAGACTTAAGCCTTTATTCCGCAATGTATGTGGGAGACTACTTTTTAATACATGTTCGATGTTTTGCGTTCCGTTATTCTTTGGTTAGTCATCTCTAACGTCGGGCCGAGGTCCTATGTTGCCATGCTCAACGTTGCTCGCACTGTGCCTACTAACCACGGGGAGCTCTGTCGGATTCTTATAATCTTAGGACTCTTGGTACAAGATCCTTTTCTCATCAGGTGACTTTTCACTCTTTAATAGTAGAGGACAATGATTATGTTTATGTTTATGTTTTATTCAAGTGATTACTTATTATGCTTATTCCTTTTTCAGAAGACCGTTGTCATTGTTTGACTTTATATAAATAAATAAACGATTACAAAGAGTTGGTTCTCATTTATGACAACGGTCTTAGGTACAAATGACTGATTAATTAAATAAATAATAAAATAAGTCTACATACGTGGTAAATTCAAGCAACTGTCAACCACCCCAACCTAATTAAGCAACTTCAACAAACGCTATCCACAATGCCTGCCGTAGAATGTCCTATCACAGGTTGTACCTATGTCACAGCAGACCTGGACCCAGCCATTGTAGCCGCACTTATAACAGCCCACTGCACGACCCATGTCCCAAGCCCGACAGTCTCTGCAAAGGTTGAGAAAGTAAGACGGCCAACCATTTCGGCTGCAGGTACCAGTGAAGACTGGGCATATTTTACGTCGCGTTGGACAGATTATGCGGAAGCTACAAAAATCACTGGTAGGGACAAAGTGGTACAACTACTTGAATGCTGCGACGATTCACTCCGCAAAGATTTGACAAGGCGAGGTACTTCGTGCTGGGATGCGAAGACCTAATAATTGCAGTGGACCACAAACCTCTCCTCAAAGTGTTTGGTGACAGATCCCTAGAGGACATATCTAATACACGCCTCAGAAACTTGAAGGAAAAAACCCTCAGGTACCGCTTCCGGATGATCCACGTACCAGGCGCGAAACACAAAGCTGCTGACGGGGTGTCACGATACCCCACTGGCGACCCCATACCACTGACACTCCCCGATGACGTAGCAGCCATCCATCAACCATGCGAGGGAACGGCGTTCTTTCCCCCCCCACCTTCCTAGCCGGCATACGGACATCACTTACAGATGGTAATGGCATGGAAGCCTGCGTCATTTCTGCAGCCGCATCAACACTCAACTCGCTGAGCCTGGCATCAGTGACATGGGATCGAGTACGCACCGCCACGACCAGCGATGAAGTCATGAATAGTTTAGCCAATGTCATAGAGTCCGGCATGCCTGAATCCCGCCATTCACTCCCTGCACAGCTGCGGGAATATCACCAGTTTCGCGACGACCTCCGCACTGTTGACGGCGTGGTAATGTACAGGAACCGCACGGTTATCCCGCTGGCCCTCAGGCAAGAAGTACTGGCTTCACTCCACTCAGCTCATCAAGGTACTTCATCCATGATCTCCAGAGCAGAAGACTCCATTTTCTGGCCTGGCATCACACCAGCCATCACAGCACTACGGGCTAGCTGCAACCACTGCAACCGCATGGCACCAACCCAGCCCAGCGCTCCACCCACTCCACCAACATCACCAGAATACCCCTTCCAGTGCGTCTGCGCGGACTACTTCCACTACAAAGGAGTAAACTACCTGGTCGTGGTGGACAGATACTCTAACTGGCCAATAGTAGAGAGGTCATCAGATGGTGCTGCTGGACTCATCGCCTGCCTCTGACGGACCTTCGTCACCTTCGGCATCCCCGACGAACTGGCTTCCGATGGGGGCCCTGAATTTACCGCAGCAGCCACACGGCAGTTCCTCAAAAACTGGGGCGTACACCACCGACTCTCATCAGTGGCTTTCCCTCACAGCAACTGTCGGGCAGAAGTTGGTGTCAAGACAACGAAACGCCTAATAACCGACAACACTGGACCAAACGGCGACCTCAACACCGAAAACTTTCAACGGGCCATGCTTCAATACAGAAACACGCCGGATAGAGATACAAAACACTCCCCAGCAATGTGTGTATTCGGCCGCCCTATCCGGGACTTCATTCCAATCCTTCCCGGCCGATATAAACCACACGACACGTGGCGTGAAAACTTGGCCACCCGAGAAGAAGCTCTGAGGAACCGCCACATGAGGGGAGCGGAACGCTGGTCAGAGCACACCAAGAGACTCCCACCACTAGCAGTCGGAGACCTTATACGCATCCAGAACCAGGTCGGTCCACACGCCCGTAAATGGGACAAGACAGGTGTGGTCATCGAAGTCAGGCAGTTTGACCAGTACGTGGTTAGGGTCGATGGATCTGGGAGGGTAACTGTAAGGAACAGGAAATTCCTTAAAAAATATGAATCCTTCAGCACACCTGCTCCAAAGATGACGATAGACCAACATTTGAAGAACTTCCTAGCGGTGCCCACCAACAGCCCACCTGCTGCACCACCTACACCTGCCAGGTCAGCACCAGGACCAAAGACACCCGCTTCACCCCGTAGTCCGACACGGTCCAGCCCACACGTTGAACGCAGGCGCCCGACCCCTGAAGAGACCACACACCCCACCCAAGAAGACATGTCAACACCGCCCATCGACATACTACCACCTGCACCCCCTAGGCCAATGGGTACGACACCCCAAACTGCAACTCCACTAAGGCGTTCGAACCGTACCAGACGCCCCCCTACCTGGCATGAAGACTACCATATGAATCAAGAAGAGTAACCAATCAAGTATGCTTTAAATTAAGGGCACTGACAAAATAAGGTTTAGTCTTTATCCGTAAACATACAAATTTTTTTTTTTTTTGCCATATTTTCCTTAATAATCTTCTTTATAAAATTGCTGGCTCAAAGACTTGGGGGAGAGATAGAGTACAGTACACTTTACACTTTACTTACTAAGAACTTTATATTGTGTTCCCAATACAGCTGTAACCTCATTACTGTACTATTACTTTTGTCAGGAATACCGTTGTACAACCCTTATTTTAATATACGATTCAATCTCTCGTTGAACTCTCTAATTGTATTGTAATATGTTTGATTGGATATAATGTACTGTATAATTCCATAAGTATTTATATTTTAGTTTCTACAGTATCGTATTCATCATGATGTAATAGCAAAGCCTTATGTTCTCATATTACTCTTAAATAAACTAGTATCTATGTTTTCCTATTAAAGTACTATACTGTATTCACTTTATAAAACAATATAAGCCTTTGCACTACTGTACTGCAATTACCTCATGTCACATCTAGTATCAAAGACTTGGGAGGAGATAGAGGACAATCATTATGTTTATGTTTATGTTTTATTCAAGTTATTACTTATTATGCTTATTCCTTTTTCAGAAGACCGTTGTCATTGTTTGACTTTATATAAATAAATAAACGATTACAAAGAGTTGGTTCTCATTTAAATAGGGCTAGCAACTCGCTTTCCATTCTTTTAAGCCTGCTTTTACGGGGTTCTAGAGCCGTGTCTGGAATCTTTGAACTTTGCAATTAAGCATACACCTCGTGCGGAATCGCTACCACTTTCTTCATTATATTAATCTAGTCAGTAAAGGTCCCAAAACTGAAAATAATATGGGGAGGAATGACTCCCCCTTTTTGTACACTAATTAGCTTTTCCTCCCCATAGTTTGACTTTTACGAGCGAGCGCACATATTATGTTCTTGTAACGACGTAAGCGAGCGTTCTGAGGGGATTTCATTGGCACATTACATTTTATAACGTTAAGTCAGATTTCACAGATGCATTTCAAAAAGTCGGAGTTGATATTTTTAAAAAACTTCTGCCGCAGCGCTCGGGGCAATCTTTGATAGATTTTATTAATTCACGATATTTCTTAAACCTGTGTGTCATTCTGGAATATACACCGTTTCAGGCTCGTTTTTGAGAATATATTTGAGCTTAGAAGCACCCTAAACGTGTTTCGCGGGTGAATGAAACAAAGCAAATATCCGGAAAACTGACTTGTGGCTTCTTTATAAACCTCCAGAGACTCCTTACGCTGATTCGGGCACATTTGATTGGCTAATACCCCAATAAATGCAAAAACTTTTTTCTACGTGAAGGTCAAAATATGAAAATAAAAACCCACTCTAATAGACAGAGTTTATTTCCACGATAGTTTCGACGCCCACTGGCATCCTCCTCGGGTGGATACAGAAACACGAATGAACCAAAACAAGAGGGAAAAACAGTCCAGGGACCGACCGTTAAGAAATTCGCACCTAGGTTAGATCCCATTCTCCCGACACCGGAAGGGCATTTTCATTAAGTACATTCGCGCAAATTTAAAACTATCTTCCTCTTCTAAACATACAGATTCTATTATTTTTTTTTACATAATTATTACATTTATTATTAAATTTATTACATTTAATATTGCATAATTATACACTGGGCAACAAAAAAAATTTTTTTTTCGTGTCCCAAGAATGAAAATACCTTATTCTTATAGTATTTTCTGTGCTGAATCCAAATAAGTTTGTAAAATTTCTCTATCAGGTCTGGTTTTTGTGTGACATGCAATTTAATTTTTAAAAACCCATATACTTACATACTTATTAAAATATGATCGAAAAGACATACCTGTAGTTTAAAAAGAAGCTTGTTTTGATTTTCTGCTGTGCTTTGCCTCAGGCATGTCTCTCTTAAGAGTCCAGCAATAGTCAGCCAGCATACTGGGGCTCCATTTGCCTTGGTAACGGTTTTCCATGGCAGAAATATCCTGATGAAAACGCTCACCATGTTCGTCGCTTACCGCACCCAGGTTTTCCGGAAAAAAGTCCAAGTGAGAGTCAAAGAAATGAACCTTTAATGACATATTGCACCCCATTGCTTGGTAAGACTTAAGAAGATCTCCTACTATTTCAGGATAGTTTTCGGCCTTGTGATTTCCCAAAAAATTTGTGCAGACACTTTTGAAACTCTGCCACGCAGCTTTCTCAACTTCATTCACCTATCCTTCAAATCTCTCATCTCTTAACAATTCTCTGATCTGAGGGCCTACAAAAATGCCTTCTTTAATCTTGGCATCACTGATCCGGGGAAACTTATTTCTCAAGTATGTGAATCCTGTTTGCGCTTTATCCATCGCTTTAACAAAGTTTTTCATAAGTCCAAGCTTGATATGCAAAGGAGGAAGGTACACTTTCTCAGGGTCAACAAGTGAACTATTCACAACATTTTTCTTGCCTGGAACAAGTGAGGTGCGTTTGGCCAATCCTTCTTAACGTAGTGGTTTTGCTTGTCCTACTGTCCCACTCACATAAAAACAACAGTACTTGGTGTAACCTAGCTGCAACCCTAGCAAAAGTGCAATGACCTTCAGATCTCCACAGATATTCCACTTATATTTCTGATACTGAAACTTTTCTAAAAGCAACTTCATGTTGTCGTATGACTCTTTCATGTTTGCAGCATGTGCAATAGGTACAGAAGGAAATTTATTTCCGTTGTGAAGAAGGACTGCTTTCAAGCTGACTTTTGAGGAGTCAATGAACAATCGCCACTCATCCACGTTATGTCATGACCAAGAGCCCCCATGACTGAATTAACATCTTTACAAAACACAAGTCCATCTTCATGGGAGAACCATTCTTTGAATTCATCATGGCGGCTGCGGAAAAAACAAACTTTAGTGTCACGTTGCAGTAGATTCCAACCCTTTAATCTTGAACCTAAAAGTTCAGCCTGCTTCTTAGATAATTTCAAATCACGAACTAGGTCATTTAGATCTCCTTGTGACAGTAAATTTGGTTCATTGGAGGAACAGGTAGCCTGGAATGTTGGATCAGAAATGTCTTCATCTTTTTCCTCGTGATATGCTACAGCTACGTTTGATTCCTCATCACTTAAACTTACATGTTCAGGAGGATTTGGTACTGGAAGTTGAGCACTGTGGGAACTGGTCTCATTGCAGACGGTAGATTAGGGTATTTCATAAGGCTCTTTGTTTTTGAAGTGATCCCCTTTGTATTTACCAGGCAGAAATAGCAATCTGTTGTGTGATCTTTGGGTTCCCTCCAAATCATTCGAATAGCAAATGGCATGTGACGTGAACCGCTTAGCCATCCTGTAAGTAGTCTTACACATGTCAAACAACAAATGTGAGGGGCCCAACTCTTGTCCTGATCGCCTACTTTACATCCGAAATAAAGTTCATAGCATTTTTTACTAATGGTGTAAAGTTACGTTTCTGGGATTTTAAAGTTAGATCACCACATACATAACAAAAGGAATTAGGATGATTCAGACAGTTCCGCGGCATTACAAAACATCTATATGAATACAACACTGGTGTAAAATTAACAAGAAGCAACAGACACTAGCTGTTAACTCTGTGACATTTACAAGCAGACTGACTTGGAGCTGCTCTACACACAGAAACTAGGCTCATGTTTGAACAGGTACAAACATGTTTCAACCTGCACAGTCTGCTGCTCCGACCAAATTTATCCTGCCAGCATTATCAGAACTTTCTCCCCAAAGGAATAAATTGTACTAATTTTACAGAAAAATTAATACAACATATATATTAATATTAATATATTTTATTATAGTTATATTAATTAATATAATATATTATTATATTTATTATTTTTACAATGTTTTATATTATAATATTGTTATATACTTAATTATATATAATATGTTATTATTTTTTAATCCGGTGATCATGCTAAATGAGGAAAAAATGAACATAGCGTCACAAGTAAACTAAGTCTGATAGAAAAAATCTGATTTCATATTTAGGTTCAGCATGAAAAAGTACACTTAGAACACCCATCAAAACCCTTGTGACAAAATTGTTGTTGACCAGTGTTATTTATTACAGAAATTATAAATTTATTATTACATTGGTTATTACATTGTTGTTTATTATACAGAACTTATAAACCGAAAAACGAATGAAAAAAGCCGATTAGGAAACAATCCAGAGATCATTGAGAAATTCGCACCTAGGTTAGATACCGTTCTCCCGACACCGGAAGGGCATTTTATTACAGGTCCGCTTATAAGTACATTCCCACAAATTAAAGCTATCTTCTTGTTCTATACATACAGATTCTAATATTTTGACATAATTACTGCATTTATCATTGCATTTACATTTTTTAACATTTATTATTATTACCTTTACCCTAATTATTAAGTTTATAATATTACCTTTATTATTACATCTGTTGCATTTATATTTATTTCCACATTTATTACTTCCATTATTACATTTACTAAAAGCGAGTAAGGAAACATTCCAATCCAGAGACATTTAAGAAATTCACACTTAGGTTCGAACACGTTCCCACGACTTCGTAAGGGATTTTTGACCAAGAATCTCATTAAAGGGTCTAACTTATAAGTACCTTCGCACAAATTAAAATTATCTACTTTTTCTATGCACACAGATTCTATTATTTTTCTTTTGACATAATTATTACATTTATAAAGTACCGTACTTGATTCCCAATCTATAGCATGATTATTTGGCTGGCGTGATAAAAAATGGCATTATTAGTATTACAACTTCTGAAGGCATATTTGTGTTCTTTAATACGGGTTTCAATATTTCTTCCAGTTTCTCCCACGTATACTAAATCACAACTTTTACAGGGAATGCTGTAGACACAGGCTTGTTCCTCTTTTGCCACGTTATTCCTAACCAATTTACTTTTCACGGTAGACGAATATTTGAACGCCAAAGCAAACTTAAAATCTTTCGTCAACGGTTTTACTCTTTCTAAGCCGGCAATGTAAGGCAAACTCACATATTGTTTTTGGTTAACTGAAGGTTCCCGAGGGGCATAAAAAGATTTTCTGGCTTTAAAATACGCCTTTCTGATAAACCAATTTCACGGTCTATAGAAAACCTACTCATTGTAATTCGTACATTCATTATTTTTCATATCATGATGAAGGGGTTAAAAGCTCAATTATTTTTTCCATGTTTCTAAGAGCACTCAGGATTTGTAGCCCACATTTGCTGGACCCAGAAAATTCAAAGATTTGGAACATTTTTAAGGATTTAAAATATCCCGAGTGGTTTATCAGAAAGGCGTATTTTAAAGCCAGAAAATCTTTTTATGCCCCTCGGGAACCTTCAGTTAACCAAAAACAATATGTGAGTTTGCCTTACATTGCCGGCTTAGAAAGAGTAAAACCGTTGACGAAAGATTTTAAGTTTGCTTTGGCGTTCAAATTTTCGTCTACCGTGAAAAGTAAATTGGTTAGGAATAACGTGGCAAAAGAGGAACAAGCCTGTGTCTACAGCATTCCCTGTAAAAGTTGTGATTTAGTATACGTCGGAGAAACTGGAAGAAATATTGAAACCCGTATTAAAGAATACAAATATGCCTTCAGAAGTTGTAACACTAATAATGCCATTTTTTATCACGCCAGTCAAAATAATCATGCTATAGATTGAGAATCAAGTAAGGTCCTTTATAAATGTAATAATTATGTCAAAAGAAAAATAATAGAATCTGTGTGCATAGAAAAAGTAGATAATTTTAATTTGTGCGAAGGTACTTATAAGTTAGACCCTTTAATGAGATTCTTGGTCAAAAAATCCCTTACGGAGTCGTGGGAACGTGTTCGAACCTAGGTGTGAATTTCTTAAATGTCTCTGGATTGGAATGTTTCCTTACTCGCATTTAGTAAATGTAATAATGGAAGTAATAAATGTGGAAATAAATATAAATGCAACAGATGTAATAATAAAGGTAATATTATAAACTTAATAATTAGGGTAAAGGTAATAATAATAAATGTTAAAAAATGTAAATGCAATGATAAATGCAGTAATTATGTCAAAATATTAGAATCTGTATGTATAGAACAAGAAGATAGCTTTAATTTGTGGGAATGTACTTATAAGCGGACCCTGTAATAAAATGCCCTTCCGGTGTCGGGAGAACGGTATCTAACCTAGGTGCGAATTTCTCAATGGTCTCTGGATTGTTTCCTAATCGGCTTTTTTCATTCGTTTTTCGGTTTATAAGTTCTGTATAATAAACAACAATGTAATAACCAATGTAATAATAAATTTATAATTTCTGTAATAAATAATTATGCAATATTAAATGTAATAAATTTAATAATAAATGTAATAATTATGTAAAAAAAATAATAGAATCTGTATGTTTAGAACAGGAAGATAGTTTTAAATTTGCGCGAATGTACTTAATGAAAATGCCCTTCCGGTGTCGGGAGAATGGGATCTAACCTAGGTGCGAATTTCTTAACGGTCGGTCCCTGGACTGTTTTTCCCTCTTGTTTTGGTTCATTCGTGTTTCTGTATCCACCCGAGGAGGATGCCAGTGGGCGTCGAAACTGTCGTGGAAATAAACTCTGTCTATTAGAGTGGGTTTTTATTTTCTAATACCCCAATTTGTGACACATCTCTACGTTGTGCGAATAAGACTAGGTATTTTGTATTTAACGATACATCGCGTTTTTATTTATTTTTTAAAAATAGATTCTGATTGATGAAGAATACGCTTATGTTAAGGTGGTGGGAGTACACTGTAAATGTCTCGGCAAACGTTTTATCCATTTCCAACATCAGACCGTCAATTACAATGACTGTATGTTCATTACCATTTAACGAATTAACGTCACACACACCTTTTTGGAACAAAATTTCATCTTGGTACTCGTTGAACACTGATTGATACGTCGAATAGCACCATATTACTTTATGCACAAATTTTGAGAACATCTCCCCCTAATGTTTAATGATTTTAAGCATAAATACATTTCTTCCACATCCTGTAGGGCCAGATATAATATATGTGGAGGGGTTTGTGAACCTGAATTTTTCTACATATTCCATCTCTAACACGGCACACCACTAAGTGGGTAATTTACAAAATATTACAAATTTTGAGTGCTGTTCCTTATATTCTTGTTTTTCTTCTTCCACAGAACCGTGAATGACGACGATGTACAGCCCCCCGCCCCATCATCGATATCACAGATGACCACGATGAACGTGAAGCTACAGAATCCTTCCCCGCTGACGAACCCTCACCAGCGATACCTGTAGCACGAGACAATTCAAAGCAGAAGCATGATAAAGAACCCTCCACGTCAGGTATAAAGCGCGCCAGTATTGCGCCGGTTCTTAGAACCCCAGTAATAGAGCCCCAACCCCCTACGTCTTACGACACAAACCACACAATAGTACCTTCCTCAAATATCCCCCCTTATTCCCGTTCAGTTCCGGGCACTCCCTCCACAGCAGCAGCAGCAGCTTCTCATACTGTGGAGAAAGGTATAACATTTGAGTTGGTGCTACCCAACCCCTACCCTGACTAGAAATAGGTACGTGGTCAGGGATTACCCTGGATCCATGTATAGAAAGGGTGTTGGACTCTGGCGCGTAGTTGAACGTATTGTGGAGTTTGCCCTTCATAACCGCGACGAACGTGAAGTCCGGACGAGGTTGTCCTTCAGGTTCGGTTCAGAAGAAGGAGACGTAGATGATTTTTTTTAGTAATACCGTTCAGACGTTTGGCAGCTGTAGACATAGAATATATCTTGGACCGTATAATGCAGGCCTCTCAAAGTAGTACAGCCTTCAATATGGACAACTTCATGGTAGATATTGACAGAGTATTCCGGGTTGCTGGTCATAGTGCCACACCTTTTACTCTTAATTTTAATTCTCCGGTTATTTACAGAAAGCATTTAAACGTCGATCGTGGTTGCGGCTTTATAGCAATAGTCTTAGCTCATATGTTCGAGTATACGACAAAAAAGCTAGGCCCAAAACAGCTACGATATTATAGCTAGTGTCAAAATAGCTTGTGCGACAGAATAGCTAGTGTCAAAATAGCTAGTGCGACAAAATAGCTAGGATCACGAAATCTTGTATGTATTATGTGCCATAAAATGTATCCTTGCATAAGTTTATATACAATTTATTTTATTACATTAATTTTATTGATTTAGCTAGTCTCCCGTGAGACTAACGATTAGGCGTAAAATAAAACCATGAATGTTAACTAAGAAAAATTGAAATTTTCGGATCAATCCTAGAATAGGCACCTGAAATCATTTTTAGGTGCTTAATCTGGGATTGAGGCAAAACACAGGTGCTTAATCTGGGATTGAGGAGAAAAAAATATAAACAGTTTTTAGAGATATAATTTCATTGTTTTTATCAATATTTGAAAAAATCAACTCTAACCTAACCTAACCTAACCTAACCTATATCTATACCAATTTATGTGGCAAGATAGATTTGCTTCAGATGGATTCAGAAACATTCGGGCTCATATTGCAGGAATTTATATCTAAAATTTTTCTTTATTCATTAAACCACTTTAAACCTTTTATAACTTTGCCTTTATTACATTTGTAATAAACTTTGTATAAACAATAAATTTTGTAATCATCAGGTTTTTTTTATTTAATTCCATGCAAGGTGCCTATTCTGGGATTGAGGTTGAACGCAGGTGCTTCATCTGGGATTGAGGTACATCAGGTGCCTATTCTGGGATTGACCCAAATTTTCTTTAACGTTAAACTACCAACGAGCCATGCTATGGGAATATTTAGTTGCCACATCTCTCTTAAAGAATTAATCTACTAATTTAACTTATTATTTCTTATTTTCTAATTTTGGGGAGCAAACTTTGGAGAGAGGTTGACGCGATAATTCGCAAAACCCACTTTTCAGGAATTGTCCCCATATTTTCCTCTATTTGAATTAATTAAATCTTATTCTCTGTTTCGAGAGAATTATTCTAGAAGGAATGACGTCACAAAAAGCTTTCGTTGCGGGACGCCATTTCGAAGTTAGACATTAAAAAATTAGTATCACATCAACTAGATACCGTGAAAGTTTGTTGTCTTTTATAGCAAATATACCCTTCAAAATGAATGTTATAACGTCACAAAAAGGAGGAGATCAAATATGTTACAATGGTTACATATACAGAAAAAATACGACAAACAAAACAACTCAGAACTGGCGGTGTGTAGAAAAAGACTGCAAAGGAACTATTATAACAGCTGTCAACTACAGGGAAACCAGTGAAGTAAAGATAGGACGAGAGCATAACCATGCTCCAGATCCGGCACATCAAAATTTCGCTGTTGCAATGGACAAAATGCGTACCGAAGCTGCTGCATCCATCGCTCCTCCACGCAGAATTATCAGTGACATCGTTCTGGGCCTCAATGATGAAGCACTGACGAGACTGCCTAAAAGAAAAGGACTCGTGAAACGCATTCAGCGTAAGAGACAACGTCGGGACGAAGACTACCTTCCTGATCCAGACTCATTAGAGGATTTCGTAATACCAGAACAATTTCGAACTGTCACCATTGGCGCGACACAAGAACGGTTTCTATTACATGACGATCTTGGACAACCTAGACGAATTATCATGTTTGCCAGTGGAGCAATGCTAAACCAACTCGCAGCTTCAGCAAATTGGATGTGTGACGGTACATTCAAAGTCGTTCCGAAATTATACTATCAGCTGTATACAGTACACGCGATAAGAGGAGACTAATTGTTCCCATGCGTTTACATTTTACTACTGGATAAGGCAAGTGAAACATATCAGCGAGCATTTCAAATTCTCAAAGACCAACGTCCAGATCTGGTACTTGATATAGTAACTCTCGACTTTGAACAAGCAGCAATTAGGGCATTCACAACAGTTTTTCCGAATGTCTCAGTGCAGGGATGTTTCTTCCATCTATCACAATCAGTATGGAGAAAAATTCAAAACCTTGGTCTAACAAACAGCTACGCAACTGACAGCAACTGCCGCCTTTATTGCAAAATGCTTCCCGCTTTAGCCTTTCTTCCTCCTGAGCAGACAAGCGAAGCCTTTGAAGTCTTGGATGAAGAACGAGAACAGTTATAGATGGGCAATGAATTGGCAGATCTCTATGCATACTTCGAAGACAATTACCTAGGAAGGCCGCACAGAAGAGAAAGAAGAACACCTTTATTTCCTCCTGAAATGTGGAACGTCAGACAAAGAACAGAGGAAGGCATACCAAGAACAACTAATAAACTCGAGGGTTGGCACAGAGCCATCCAAACAATGTATGATAGCGCCCACCCTTCCATGTGGCGTTTTCTCAAAGGCATTCAAAGAGAAGAGGAAATTCAACGAACAACTTTGCAGGCATTTTTAGCGGGACAAGTGGCTATTGAGAAGAAGAAAACCAGAGAAGTTAATGCAAGGTTAAAAACTCTAATCTCCCGGCACAATCAGGACGAAATAACGACCGCAGAATTCTTGCGTGGAGTTACCTACAACATAAATTACAATACAGTTTAATTATGTTTCTATTAAATTACAATATTATAATATTTTTAATTCTGACTGTGTATTGCATATACTCTAGTTTTATAATAAAATAAATATTTGTAAATAAATTACATTATAATATTTTTAATTTTAACTGTGTATTGCATATAATAATATAATAAAATATAGATGTAAAATGTTTTCATCAAGCCCTTACAAGGTTTTTAATATTAACAGGTTTTAACATATTCACAAGATTTCGTGATCCTAGCTATTTTGTCGCACTCGCATTTTGACACCGGCTATTCTGTCGCACTAGCTATTTTGACACTAGCTATTCTGTCGCACTAGCTATTTTGACACTAGCTATTTTGACACTAGCTATTTTGACACTAGCTATTCTGTCGCACTAGCTATTTTGACACTAGCTATATTGTCCTAGCTATTTTGGGCCTAGCTATTTTGTACGCCACCGCATATGTTCACTGTGCTAAATACATGGACGCAAAAAATTTGACTGCCTACGGTTTTGCAGCGTGCCCGTAACCTGGCTTCAGATTGTAAGCCTGAGTTTGAGTGTAATATGGGTCCTGAAGAACTGAGAAGGGTCGAACAGTCAGTGAATGCACGTATAGTCGTATTTCGAATGGATGATCGTCGTAGGACTGTGTATGTTTTTAAAAGCTGTGTGAGAGATCGTACAAGACCTCTATTTATTTTAGGATTGTCAGGGACATCGTATCTCCCCATCCGTAGCATAAGGACTCTGTACGCTAGTTATGACAAAAGTCGAAAATATGGAAGGCATCATGATTTGTGTAAGGGATGTCTCGAATTTGCTGATGATATAGTGAAACATTGTAATGATTGCTACATGGTATGTGAGCAGTGTAAAAGCCCCAATCTGAAAATCGTGTAGTTGAAACCGAGAAGAGAGAATGTAATGTGTGTAGGCGTACATTTTTCAATAATAAATGCTTTGAACTCCATAAATCAATTGGCACTTGCAGGAAAATGGGGATTTGTAAGTGCGGTATGTTTCACATGATAATTGGGGGAATTTCAAACATAAATGCAATGAAATTCACTGTTCTACATGTCATGAAAAAAAAAGTCGGAAGGAGTGAAGAATGTATGTTATATGAAAGATGCTAAGCCTGAAAATAGCCCTTGTATAATCGTGTACTACGATATAGAAACTTACACGAACGCTGAAACCAAAGAGTTTATTCCACATTTACTCATAAGTCAGACTATCTGCGATGAGTGCATGGAGATCGAGTTTGATGAGTGTCACAAATGTGGAAAACGGACAAACGTTTTTAAAACAACTGTACACGACAGCCCTGTGAAACTCTTTGTATCTTATATTGTCAAATTAGCGGACAAGTTCAAAAAAATTACTGTATATTCTTGCCCATAACGGGGCGAAATTTGACACACAGTTCCTTTATAAGGAGTTGCTTGAACACGAGTCGTCTGCGATATTTACAGGTGATCCCTTGAAAAGAGGCAACAAACTAATACAGATGTAGATTAGAGGTAAAGTACAGTTTAAAGACACCCTGCTGTTCACACCTTGTAAATTAGCAAAGCTACACAAGGTCATGGGCGTAGCTGCTGAAGTTTCAAAAGGGTATTTCCCTTACACATTCGTCACTAGCGAAACTTTGAATTACGTAGGACTACCTCCACCCAAACATTACTTTACACCAACATGAGTGATAGTGAGCGTGAAGATTTTGACCGCTACTACAACAGTTTTTATGAAGCTAGTCCATATAATATAGCTGATGACTGTGAACGTTATTGCATGAATAATGTGCACGTGCTTAGAGTATGTTTCCAGGCCTTTAGAAGGATGTACATAGCCCATTTCAAATGCGATCCCCCGCAAGTCACAACCACGATCGCCTCATTATATTTTACAGTGTTCAAGAATAACTTCATGCCTAAAGACACATTAACCATCATTCACAGAAACAACCCTAGCAGTTATGGGCACAAGGCTATTCACTGGCTCATACACCTACAGCAACATAAAGTCAGCCCGCAACACGGGGGAAATACCCAGTAAAGAAAATGGTCGTGTTTTTTGGGTTGATGGTCTAAGTGAGGATCCAACCACTGGTGAGAAGACTGTGTACTCATTTAACGGCTGCTGTTGGCATGGATGCCCATTGCCCACGCCCTGAGTGTGCCGTCAGAGGGGATCTCCATGGAAGTTCCCCCGCCGAAAGCCTCGCATGAACCCTTAACCGCGATCAATTTATAGGCTCCCATTTCACTCACAAGATTGTGTGGGAGCATGACTATGATGCACGGATGGAAACCGATGAGCAGTGCCGTGAAGAAATAAGGGCCATCAAACTTTCAATGGTGTTGGACCCCCTCAAATGCGGTGACAGCTTGTTTGGAGGGCGTACAAACCCATTCAAACTATACTTTCCACCTACGGAGGGCGTGAAACTCCATTACTACGACTTCTGCTCTTTATACCCCTACGTGATGAAGAACAATCCGTACCCCGTAGGTGCGCCTGTAAAACTGGTGGGTCCCACCATGCTAACCTTCGAGGAGTTTTCAACTAACTTCAATGAGCGTTACTTTGGACTCTCTTTCGTAGACGTGCTCCCCCCTCGCGACTTATGGATGCCGATCTTAGCCGTCGTAATAGGTCACAAGCTCATGTTTCCCCTGGCGTGAAATGCGCAGAGGAGAACAACGGTGATTGTAACCATACAACCAACCAGCGTAAGATCAGAGGTGTATATACAAGCCGTTCGCCATGGGTACAGAATATTGAAGATACATGAGCTGTGGAGGTTTCAGAAGCTACCCAACCTTTTCACGCCATACATAAACGCTTTTTTGAAGGATAAGGTAGAAGCATCTGGATATCCTCGAGGGGTTGATACCGAAGATGAGAAAACGGATTATATTCAGCGTTACTGTGCCCATGAGGGTATACAGCTTGACCGTTCTCAAATTGTTAAGAGTCCTGGCAAGCGCTTTAGTGCAAAGTTGTATCTAACAGTCTTTGGTGGAAGTTTGCACAGAATACTGGCAATGGGAACGTTCATTTGGTACAAAGTTATAGTGAAGTCTGGGATTATGCCAACGCTCCCAATAAATAGGTTAGGAGAACGTGAATGTAGGTAATACTTACATAATAAAGTACATCACCGAACTGGCCACAGATACCTCACGGGTTACAAACATACCTGTAGCCAGTTTCACAATGGCCTACGCCCGCACCAAGCTTTGGGGACTACTGCACTCTGTTGGGCGGAGGGTGCTGTACGCTGACACAGATAGCGTGATATTTACAGCGAGGGAGGGTGAATACATGCCTGCTATTGGGGAATTCCTCAGAGAGTTAACTGACGAGATCAAGGATGAGTATGGTGATTGTGCATACGCAGACTCATTTGTATCAACAGGGCCAAAATCCTATGGAGTACGGGTGAGGGTGGATATGATATGAAATATATCGTGAAGGCTAATAAGGGGTTCCAAAAAACCTTAGCCCCCCATTTGCAGCTTACATATGTACTTATATCGAAATAGTTTTTAGTGATTATAAAAATATATAAAATTCTTTATTTATTGCAGGTATTAAAATTACTCTAGCTGATAAAGTGATAATATAATGGCTTCTCAATTAATTGGTGATTCGGAGAGGCAACGTGTGATAGATCGCATACGAGCAATAACATTTCGGGAAGCTCGTGATGCTGGAGCCACCTTTATAACACGTTCATGGGTTGCCAAAAAGTTGCGAAGAAGTGAGGACTTCGTCAAAAGAAATTGGAATAAAACTTTGGATGACTGTGAAATGGATACAACCAAATCTGGGCGCCCAAATTTGCCACTCTCTCAGGAAACAAAGGACATCATTGAAAGCGTACGCGTAAGCGGAAAAACGGCTGTGCTAAACTTTCTAGAGAGATCGAAGTGTTGAGAGGAAAGATCGTTAGTGGTGAGATCATTCGACTGTACCGTCATAGACAAGGTTTAAAACGTTGGCATGAACTTCCAAAGCCAAGAAAAACTCAACTTAACATCGATGACAGAATGTGGTTTGCCCATTATCTTGAAGATTGGGATGTGGATGATTTCATGCATTCAGCTGACTTCGATGAATTTTTTGTTTACGTAACACGTCGGCCTAACTACCAAAATGATCGAGTGTGGGCCACAATACCAGATGAAATCGATGACAATGAACATTATCGCAAATTATTAAAAAGTCCAGACTGTGTTGGTGTGTTTGTTTTGTTCACTGCAAAGCAGTTAATGTGGGTGCTGAAGCCAAATGGTCAGAGTTGGGATGGACAGTATTTTCGTGATATTATTATATCCCAGCATGTCATTCCTTTTCTAAGAAACCCAAACAATGTTATGGATTTCGATCAGGTCACACTTCTGCACGACAAGGCCCCCTGCTTTAAGGCATTAGCCACTCAACAGTTGTTGCGGAACCATGAGATCGATTTCTTTGGAAATGAAGAATAGCCAGGAAATTCTCCTGACCTGAACGTCTGTGAGCACATTGGATCAGTTATAAAGACAAGGTTGAATGTCTCTTGTTTCAAGAACCTGCAGCAAATCGATTTTCGAAGGATACAATGACGCAACACATTGAAACTGTTTTAGCAAATTTGCGTAACGATCAAGATCTATTCACGTCACTTTTGGTAAGCTACCCAAAGCGAATTCAGGCTGTCTTGGAAGCCAATGGCGGGAACAACAAGTTTTAATTGTTTCTCATTAAATGCAGGATTAAATTATCTTTTGTATGGTATGTTTAGTTTTACTGTACCTCTAATGGTTTAGGCCATGGGTGGGGGGCTAAGGTTTATTGGAGCCCCGTAGTATCACGCTTAACTATGCGAACTGACAAGTCGTTAACATTGATTCGTTGAAGGATCTAGTGTGCTTGGAAGATGAGGGCGACCATCCACCCCTACTGACTGTAAGGACCCACAATTTTCGGACGCAGAAACTGGGGTGTGTGAAGGAACTTAGGGGCACGAAGATATGCCGTAACACCTATTGGAAACGTTACCAGGTGCCTGGTACTTATGATACTGTACCCTTTGGATACCTTAATCCTTGACTGTATTTATATATATATATGCCTGTGTATTTTAACGAAATGTTTATTTGTTATTTATATTTGCTTCAATTAAGGTTTCATTTTCTCCTTTTCGTGCGTGCGTGTGTACATTCCTAAGCTTCGCCGACTGTACGATCGGTCACGTGATTCCTGCCACTACTTGAGCATATCTCTACCCAGGCGTGCTCAGTTGACCTCTGCAAACCCTTGAGCTCAGACGTGTATTTTCTCGCGTAGACGAAAAATAGTAATGGCTACCTTTAATATTGCGTGTTCAACGTTTATGAAGTGGTATTCGGCAAAGTGTGAAGATGTGATGGATACTGAAAGACCCCCTCTGTTCCATCTTCCTTTGATACTTTTAAGGTTACATTGAACCGTGCGAAGGAACAAGATGTTCAATTACTGTATGGATATTCTGGTGAGTACATTGTAGGTTTTCGTGGTACAAACGATGTATTGAAGTATGTTGTAGACCTAGCCTTTATAAAAGCTCACATATACCGTGAAGTGGAAGAAACAACACGTGCAGAAGATAAGCAACGGTTATGGATAATGAGTCTTGTTGATAAGTGGTGTGACAAGCGCTATTATGTCATGTTACATCATACCGACTACTCGTACCCTACGGTTGAAAATGTAAATCTTGTCATCATTGAGAATCTTAAGTATTTTTACTACTATATTAATATACCGGGTGTCCCAATAAAATGTTTACACATCATATTAACATATATATATATATATCAACATGCACACTTTAGATGATAGTAATATGCGCTGATGTATTAGTATATTTATAGTACTTAGTAATAGTAGTATAGTAATGGTGTATTGTAATTAAATAACAGTAGTATCCCTTGTTACAGGAAATGGCGACATTGCAGTTATCGTTTGAGCAACGTAAGTGGATTCTGAAGCACTACTGGAAGACGGAGAATGTGGCTGAGGTACAGAGACATTGGAGAAATGAGTTTGGAACATTACCACCATCACGGGTAACAATTACAAGATTACGTGATAAGTTTGAGACTGACGGAACAGTGCAAAACGTCAACAAAGGCCGATCTGGAAGACGTTGCACTTCAACTGACAATGAAAGTGTTGAGACCGTGTTACAGGCCTTCACAAATTCTCCAAATAAGTCTACAAGGCAATATTCTCGTGAGACTGGTGTTTCTAAATCCAGCGTTCATCGCATTTTGCGACGTGAAAAGTGGAAACAGTACATACCTAGACTGCTCCATGCAATGAATGAGGACGATCCAGATCGTCGAAAAGAATTTTGTGTGGTTTTTGCACATGTGTGATGAAAAACAATCTTTTCCTGATTTCATTGTTTGGTCTGATGAAGCCACTTTTAAACTTAATGGTACTATCAATCGACACAACTGTGTGTACTTGGCCACCGAAAATCCAAACTTAACAGAAGAACGAGCACTTAATCAACCAGGAGTGTCTATGTGGTGTGGTCTGTCTTCCAGAGGACTGATAGGGCCATTTTTCTTTGAGGACACTGTCACAGGTGCTGTACTTATCAATGCTGCAAGACAACATTGTACTTTCAATCAGAGCTCTTTTTTTGGAAGAAGAGTGTTACTTTCAACAGGATGGCGCGCCAACACATTACCACAATGACGTTAGAAATTTTCTCAATGTTTGTTTTCCTAGAAGATGGATAGGACGTAGGGAATGTACGGAGTATCCACCACGATCTCCTGACTTAACATCCTTAGACTTTTACTTGTGGAGCACTCTGAAGAACACTGTGTATGCTGAAAAACCAAAGACACTACAGGCCTTGAGACATGAAATTGAAATAGCCTGTGCCAACATTCCACTCCGAACAATCCGAACAGTATGACGATCTGTTGCACGCCGTTGTCAAGAATGTATTGATGCTAGTGACGGACATTTTGAAAATTTAAGACATTAAAGTAAGCAGCACAACCATGAAGGTATTGACGCTCCTGGCTGATATTTCGAACATTTAATCATAAAAGAAGCCTATTTGCTATATATTTACTATCCGCCTATTTTGCTTATTGATATATATGTTAATATGATGTGTAAACATTTTTTTGGGACACTCGGTATATCATGACGAGGTTTGTAGTGAGGTTGTGGCTAAAGACCTGTGCGATTTTTAACAGACTTCAGAGACGAGTATCGATTGTTAAACAAAAAGGATAAATATGGGCATATGTTTCTCTCAAATAGTGCACCGGATTGTTAATAAGATGTGTTTAGTTCGTGAAAATAAACGAAAATGTCTGGTGCGCATTCCGATTAAACATTAAATCCGATGTTGCTTCATGTAGCGGAAAAAATTCTGATTCCCCAGTATAAAGGGCACAAGTATTCACATGACTCTTTCATGTTGGAACAAACCCGTACACGATTGAACAGTTTATGGTGTGGCTCGCTCCTCCCGTCGAGCCGAGCCGCCAACCCGTGTACCTCACTCCTACGAAACACACGAGTTCGATCAAGCCCGTACACGTTTCACCCATGTGACTCACTCCTCCACACCTGTTCCCCGAGCTAAACAGCGCACCGGTTGCTCATAGTTATCTCAGAACTTGAACCGACGGATGTGCGAATACGACGGAACTTCCTTTGAGAAACATTCTCAATGCCGCGTACAATGTGTCCGTGACGAAGTCATTGCGCCATGTTTAGGCGTGAAACCGTCACCATTAACTATGTAATTGAAACGATTTGGAGGCAAGCAAGCAAACGTAATGTTATTTATTTAAGTGTTGGGGAGATGAATAGAATCTTCGTGATAGTTGCGAAGTGAGGTGAGGACCGTTATAAAATACCTGCAGGTGTAGGTACAAGAAGAGAACAGATTAGTGATGCCCCCTCATATGCGGGTTGTTTTTACGTTGTGTATAAATAACGAGTAGCCATACAGTGATATACGACTGATGTGGAAGAATGCATCTGATAATAACGTTATTGTCCCTACGCGAAACCGATTCATTCTCGACAGACTATTTGAAATCGTCGGATTCCTCAAGCTGAAGCCTATATTAGACGCGCGTGTTACGGATATTATTTATTTTGACACGGTTCTTGAATATGCATACACCGTTCTGCTCGACGGATTTATCGAGTGTAGGAATGAACAAGGCGAGAATGGTCTAGAGCTGGATGTATATATAAAGGTCTAGACTCTTCGAAATATCCCGAACTTTGGTACAAAGCACTTGAGCGGTACAGGGCAGAGTTCGCCTACACTCTTCACCCTGAAGAGTTGTACCTCTATATAATGAGTAGCTGCCGTTACGACTTGGAAGATTATTTCAATTGCCGCTATGCAGAGTGAAGAATAGTTCACGATTGAAAAGCTTGGGACGGTAAGAAAAAACCCTCTATTGGAAAGGATTGTTTATAAACTTGTATTTAGTAATGACATGGTGGCTAACGATGACCTCTTTGTGCGTGCTTTTGAATGTGTTCTGGCTGTGTTTAAAGATAACTTGCCAACCGAGAGTAAAGTGGGCACAAAAATAGTAATGAATGATATGAAGGCATTTATATCGAGTATAGTTGTCCGTATAACTTGAGCGGTGAAAAATTGTTAAGGCGTATTTACCGCGTACTGCAAAGCAATAATGATGTGACTGCAGACTCGATTACTTGTGAGTTTAGTGTTTTGCGCCGTAGAACATAAAGTATTTTGATGTCTATTTATTTTCAATATATTTAATTATTTAATATAATTGTGTGTGTATATTTTTCCTGTACTAATATGTTGCTGATTATACTCCTTTGTTTTGTATATTATTATTTTTTATTTTCAATATATTTAATTATTTAATATAACTGTGTGTGTGTGTGTGTGTATACATGTGTATATATATATATTCCTGTTCTAATATATTGAGAGTTATACTACATCGTTTTGTATATTTTTTATTATATATATTCCTCGTTCGTATTTTTTATGCTATTATTATTTTTTATTTTATTTTTTGATCACATATATTCCATCGTTTGATTTTATAGTTATTTTCTATATATTTCGTGAAATTGATTCCAATAATTCGTCTATAAAACAGAATGATGTAATGGTGTTTTATTTAATTCTTTTGGTTGTAAACGACATTATTATTTAATTATTCCAAATGGCTGCCTTCTAAAACAGCTGACGGATTTCTAAGCCAACTGTCAAAGATATCTGAATAGCGCAATCTGGCAGTTCAAAAGGTAATATATATATATCAATCTACTTCTAGGTATTCTATGTCAACTGGCTGATTAAGCCAACTGGCGGAATATGCAAACTGTAGATAATATATGCTTTAATTATTAAATAGCGCAATCTGCCAACTCAACCCTAATAATGTACACCTGAACAAGCCATTTACATCTTCTAAGAAGCTTTCTAAGCCAACTGTTAAGAATACCTGCTTTAATTAAATAAATAGCGCAAGCTGGCAATTCAACCAGTTAAGCCAACTGGCTGATTTGGATCTTATAAGAGAGCGGGCGCTCGGATGAACTCTCAACATGCGCTTGGCTCCTGTCAAGCGAATACTCCTCTCTCCTTCTTCTTTCTCTCTTAGGTTAGGCATACCCCTTTGGGGGGGTAAGTCAACCTTCTTCTTGCAACTTGGGGGATAACTGCTCCCCCATAGTTGCATAACATCTTGCAACATTCCCCCTCCCCTTGTTGAATAACCTCTTGCAACATTCCCCATTTGCAACATTGCTCAACATTTGCAATTGCATTGCACTCTCTCTCCTTTTGCGCTCATACTACTCGCGCGTTATCCTGGTGGAAGAGAACACCTCTGCGATTAATTAATGCTGGACGTTTTTCTTGTAATGCCCTCTTCAATCGTTGGAGTTGTTGGCAGTAGACTTCAGCTGTGTTTGTTTGGTTATCTGGCAGAAGCTGAAAATGAATAATTCCTTGCATATCCCACCAAACGCATAGCAAAATTTTCTTTGGATGGGGTCTATTCCTTGGCTGAGGTTCAGGCTTTTTTTCACGGCTAACCCACTGATGTCGACGCTTAATATTGTTATAGAGGACCCAGTTTTCATCCCCAGTGACGATCTGATTAAAAAATGGTGCCTGCAGTTGCCGAGAATGCAGTGATGTGCAAATATCGATTCGATGTTGAAGATTCGCTTGTGACAAATCATGCGAAACCCATTTTCCAACCTTCACTACTTTTCCTAACAGCTTCAAATGACAATGAATGGTCATATGGCTAACGCAGAGTTGCAGGCCAAGTTCTCTTACAGTTACCGTTGGGTTTTCCTTCACTGTTGCTTTCAGCAACTCTTCATCTAACTCATTTGGTCGTCCTGTTCGTTGATAATCTTTCAGACTGAAGTCTCCATTTCTGAACTTCTCAAACCATCTCCTACACATCCATTCGCTCACAACATCATTTCCATAAACTCTTTGAATGTTTTCTGCGGATTCACTAGCGTTAGATCCTTTATGGAACTCATACAGCATCAAATGTCGAATATGCTCTTTCGTGGGCTCCATGTTTTTTTCAATTACTGTAATATCGTAGGGGTGGCGTTGTAACTGTATGAAAAACACCAGAGAAAATATTCATTAGCCTAATCGTACACTAGCCTAAGCCTACACTAGCCTAAGCCTACACTAGCCTAAGTCATTCTGTATAATTCTGAATCGTGATAAAACCTGTGCGAAGCTGTCGCCGCGTGTATTTTGCAACATTTCGAAAACTATTTCACATTATCTTGAGGTTATTCTATTATATCCATCGTCCGTTTTCAAATCGAGCAAAAATTATGTTTCATCCTCCTCGGTTGGGTTCCTCCCCGTGGGATCCGCTTCAAGTCTCCACAAGGTCTCCATTGCGCTAGGTGGATGGCCAAAGCCATCTATTCTTTGAAGCGCTGGATGTTCCGGGCTCAATTCAAGCTGACTCTGCGAGAGGAGACGGGTCTGAAGGCGGTATGTGATTTCATCATCAAGGTATACCTCAAGGCCTGGTTCCTCGGTCCTGCGCCCCATCTTTCTCCTGCAAAAGACCTCTGGCTGTTGAAGGAGCTCCAACGATACCACAGCATCCATCCAAGGATTTTGGCAGCGGCACTCAAGAAGTTTCAAGGCCATCTCTGGTACTTAAGTGAACGCCTCGTCCCTATGGCGCTATTTGACGACTCGGAGTCTTTCACTGCGGAAGACAAGAGTGCAATGGCACAGGAGATGCTCCAGGCAGTACAACTGATGGATCCACTAAAGAGGGCTGTCGTGGACACGTCTGCCATTCAGGAGAAAAAGATCAGTTCCTTCTTCAGCGGACAATCACCGGCATTCTTTCGAATTTTTGGGCTAGATGACGGCTTCCTACTGAAGAACCCTGAAGCCTGGGAATCAGATGCTGCATTCCAGAGGGCCAAGAAGGTAGCCACGCACCTCAAAGTTGGCAACGATTTGGCAGAAAGAGGAATTGCACTGATGTCAGAGTACAACAGGCTGATTACTGCTGATGAAGAAAAAAAGCAGTACCTTCTGCAGGTCGTGGCAGACCACAGGAAGCGATTTACTACACCAAAAAAGTTTGGTTTGGTATAGTCTCGAGTTTTACCCCAAATAGCCAGAGAGAGGGAGAGTTCCTGCGTTGGTCCTTCCGTGACAGCTACAGTTGTCACGCGTTCTTATTATTACGAAATGTCTTCTTTGGTAGCGACCTCTAAATATTATTTGATTGTCGTGAATTTTTTACTGTATTATTTTCTTGTCAAACATAACGTTTTGCGGGGTGCCCCGATTAAATTTCGTTGTTTCATTTTTTACCCGCTGTTTTCGACCACCCTAATATATATATATATATATATATATATATATATATATATATATGAGAGAGAGAGAGAGAGAGAGAGAGAGAGAGAGAGAGAGAGAGAGAGAGAGAGCGAGAAATAGGATGACAAAATGATGGTACATGTTTATTTACAGACGTTTCGGAAAAGTTCAATTTACATCATCAGTGCTAAAAAGTTTAAAATAAAATAGAAATAAATAAGTATAATAAACAAAAACAAACAATGTATTAAAATGAACGTGCGACAATGGTTACAATATATATTAAATTAAAATAAAATTATTAAAAATGAAATAATATAAAGTATAAGTGTGTGAACACTAAGTAAAAAATATAAAACGGTTAAAAGGTGAATCAGAATTAAGGGGGTGGGGTCTTACCAAGTTGTTAACGTAGTGGAAGACTAATTGTACAGAAGATTGGGGATGGTTGCTTGTTGAAAAAATCCATATTAGAAAGATGGAGCCAGGCGGAGTGATGGTGGATTTCTTTTCAATATGAGAGTTTATTTGGCGATGTTTAGGTTGAAAGCGGAACTGTAGTCGTTGAGGGTTGGCTGATACAACTTTATCAACAAACGGATTCATTAGCCATGGGATCCCCCTTAAGTGCCATTTAGCTAACATCTTCCTCAGCCATCACGAAAATAACTGGCTACTCCATTGCCCCCCTCATTATAAACCACACCTATATAAAAGATACATTGATGACACTTTCTCTCTTTTCCACAATGCTAACCACGCCCCCCTTTTACTTAACTACCTTAATTCCTAACATAAAAACATTAAGTTCACCAAAGAAGACGAATCCAATAACACCTTACCCTTCCTAGATATTACAATAAGTAAACAAAACAAATTCAGCACTTCCATATGTCGAAAACCTACGTACACAGGCCTAGGTACCAATTTCCTAAGCCACACCCCTTTGCTATATAAAATAAACAGCATGCTCTTCGTACTTATCCTTCCACCATGAAATAGAATTCATTCATAATTTCAGCATTAATAACTCCTTCTCAAAAATCTGTTACAATCTCAACCAGAAACTTTCTTAA
>JAJOZX010003598.1:367500-466003 GCA_023014485.1 Bathynomus jamesi | reverse complement strand
CACATGACAAATGAGGTTTAACGTCGATAAGTGCAAAATTTTACATATAGGTTCCCTTAACGGTAATTTTGCGTATAAAAATTGCCAACTCCTTCCTCAGGGAAGGAGTTGGCATGCGTAGAACAGGAAGAAGATTTAGGTGTTATAGTCACTGGTGATTTAAAAGTAGCGAAACAAAGTACAGCAGCGGTCAATAAGGCGAACAAAGTGCTAGGTTTTATAGCTAGGAATTTTGAGTACAAATCGCGCGATATTATTGTTCCTCTTTATAAATTACTAGTTAGAGTACGCGATCCAACTTTGGAATCCGCATATGCGCTAAGATATAGACAAAATCGGAAGAGTTCAAAGCCGAACAACTAAGATGATTCGGTAGCTTAGGTCGAAGTCGTACAAAGATAGGGTTAAGGAGTTCAAAATGATTACACTCGAGACTAGGAGGCTAAGGGGTGATCTAATCCAGGTTTTAAAAATTATGAATGTGTTCGATAACGTAAATAGAGATAGCTTTTTCGAAATATCACAATATAGTACAACTAGAAATAACGGGAGTAAGCTGACAAGTAGAAGGTTCGAGACAGCAGTTGCCAAAAACTTTTTTACGCATAGAATAGTAAATAGCTGGAATAGTTTGCCGGTAGAAGTAATTAGTAGCACGTCTATAAACATGTTTAAAAATCGATTAGACGCATATGTTGATAGACTGGGTATAGTTTAAGGTAGTAAAATTAAGGCTTTTGTGGTTCGGAACCCACGTAAAATTGTAGGTCCCCTCCGCCACCACGGAGGACATGCGCAATACACAATCACAAATACAGTTAGGTAGACCAGCCATGAGTGGATCCTAGGGTCTTCTTGGTCTGACACATTATATATATATATATATATATATATATGATGCGCCTCAGTGGTGTAGTGGTTAGCGTCGCTGACTATATAATCCATCGGCCCGGAGATCGAGACTCTGTGACGGCAGGCGGGTCACAGCAAAACCCAGCTGTTCACCCTTCCACACAATAAAAGAAATTGGTTGGTAGAAAAATGAGTACCCTGGATAGCCTAGTTTGAGTATATATATGTGTATATACAGGGCGTCCCAAAAAATGTATACACACTTTAACAGCTGATAGCTCAATTGATGTTTCTTTCTTTCCAAGTTAAACCCATTAGAATTAATAATGGCAGTCAGACTAAGCTTTGAACAAAGGAAATTCATTCTAAAATGCTACTGGAAGTGTGAAAACGCAGTTGAAGTGCAAAGACAGTTTAGGAGGGAGTTTCAAACAGATCCACCAACGCGACTTACCATCACTCGAATTAGAGATAAGTTTGAAGCCGATGGAACTGTTCAGAATGTCCACAAGAAGCGTTCCGGAAGACCACGGACATCGACAAGCCCCACAAAGCAAGAAAGAGTACTGGAAACGTATCACCAAAGTCCAAGAAAATCTGTGCGGCAAGCGAGTCGTGAGGTAGGAATTTCAGAATCGTCTGTCCAACGCATTTTGAAGCGCTGTCAATGGAAAAGTTACATTCCAAGATTAGTCCATGCTATTAATGAAGATGATCCGGACCGAAGAGTGGAGTATTGCGAGTGGTACTTGGCACGATGTGGATGTGGATTGGAAGAAGGGGTTTCGTAGAATACCCTCCGCGTTCACCAGACCTCACACCACTAGACTTTTTTTTATGGGGATACTTAAAAGACAAAGTCTACGCTATAAAACCTGCAACAGTCGCTGAATTGAGAGCAGCCATTGAACGAGAATGCACACAAATACCAAACGAAATGTTTCGTGATGTTTGCGATTCCATTGCTTCGCGTTATCAGCAGTGCCTGGACCAGAACGGACGTCAGTTTGAAAACAGGCGTTGACAAAATAATTAAATAATGTCTGTAGATTCTATTACATTTTGAAAATGAAATGTATTTTAATAAACACTGCCTTTATAATTATTTAAAGTGTGTATACATTTTTTTGGGACGCCCTGTATATATTGATGGGATTGTTTTACCTTCTTTACAACTTATGAGGTCATATGACGGAGAGAACTTACAACTTTTCGTGGTATCCGAACCACGGTCAACATAATCTGGATGCAGAAGACGGTCTCCCATCCAGTATATATATATATATACTGTACATATAATTTAGTGGTGGACCGGATGTCAGTTTTTCAACATCTTCGGATGCGGATGCGGATTTTTAATTTCAATATCCGCGGATGCGGATATTTAGTTAATCTATCAATATAATATAGAATTATGAATATATGACATTTTTTCAAATTTCGTGATATTACTATTATGGCAGGCAATGCTTAAGAATTAAAATTAATATTAATGTTTTCATTATGATAAAAATAATAACTTTCTCGAGTTTCAGCCACAGAAAATTCAATGAAACAAGTTTCATTAAATTTTCTGTGTTACCAGGTATTTATATTTTGAGGTTTATATATTTTTGTTTGTTCATTAATAATTAATTAATAATACTTTATATGAAATGTGCATGACTGGGCCTTTTAGCTACTTTATAAGCTAATTTAATTGTAAATTGCATAATTTATTAGAGGTAATATCCGCATAACATCCACAGTCAGAAGTGCGGATGCGGATGTTAAAAATGATGCGGATATCCGGTCCACCACTAATATACATACGAGGGTACTTCAATAAATATCCGCACTTTTTATTTTAGTGATAATGAAGGATATATAATATATAGTATATACTTGTAATAACGAGCCAAACTGAGATTCATAGGCTTATTTAGGCTAGCAACAATATAGGCTTATTTAGGCTAGCAACAGTATAGGCTATTTAGGCTACTCGTAACTGTCACATATCGTACGAGTAGTGAGTATGCAACATCTCCCGTTGCAAGGAAGTTCAAAGCGCAGCCGTCAACAGGTAAAGTTATGCTAACACTGTTTTGGGATACACGAGGCCCTATCCTTGAACATTATTTAGAGCGTGGAACTACAGTAACAAGAGCATCGTATTCTGACATGCTTCAGAATGAGTTAAAGCAAGCAATTCGCACAAAACGGAGAGGGAGATTGTCGAAAGGTGTTATTCTGTTACACGACAATGCGCGCCCTCATCCCGCTGCACAGACTAGAAAATGCCTTCAAGAACTTAAATTTGAAGTTCTCGACCATCCAGCCTACAGTCCAGACCTGACACCTTTGGATTTTTACCTGTTTGAACCACTAAAAGACGCTTTGAGAAGTCAGCGATTTCAAGGCGATGATGACCTGAAGGAGGCGGTGCGTGACTGGCTACGCACACAGCCAAAAACATTAGTTTGTGATGGCATTAGGAAGCTTGTAGATCGCTGGACTAAGTGTATTGAGAAACAGGGAGACTATGCTGAGAAGAAGATGTGAAAATAAAATTGTGAAAATAAAAAGTGCGGATACTTATTGAATTATCCTCGTGTGTATATATATATATATATAATATATATATATATATATATATATATATATATATATGATACACACAGATCGTGCATGGAACATGGAACTCTTCTAGGAAAAATTAAATCCACTGTAGTCCGAATAAGTAATGGTAAATGACAAATACTATAGTTTTTCTTTTTCATGATGCTAGCCCGACGTGGGCAACGGGTCACTCGCAAAGAGGTCCCAAAAATATAGCTTCCTTCACCAGCTATCTGCAAAGAGGATCCAGCTTTGGGACAGGATCTAAGGTTTAAAGTAGCCTAGCCCAGCTACATTTAGAACCTCAATATAAGCTAAAGACTCGCTGCCTTCACGTCAGATTGAATACATCAAAGAAAAAAGGGGTAACTATTATATTTTTAGCCAAAAACCAAAACTTAAACCTCAACTGGCAGAATTGAGCGTCCACTTTCCAAGGCACATAACATGTCCGTTTCATGATGGGAATGAACTCAGAATGGTTCCTTGAGGTTTTTTATGATACACACAGACCGCGCATGGAACATGGAACTCTTCTAGGAAAATTAAATCCACTATAGTCCGAATAAGTAATGGTAAATGACAAATACTATAGTTTTTCTTTTTCATGATGCTAGCCCGATGTTAGCCTACCAGTTGAGGTTTAAGTTTTGGTTTTTGGCTAAAAATATAATAGTTACCCCTTTTTATTTGATGTATTCAATCTGACGTGAAGGCAGCGAGTCTTTTGCTTATATTGAGGTTCTAAATGTAGCTGGGCTAGGCTGCTTTAAACCCTAGATCCTGTCCGAAAGCTGGATCCTATCTGCTTTGCAGATAGCTGGTGAGGGAAGCTATATTTTTGGGACTTCTTTGTGAGTGACCCGTTGCCCACGTCGGGCTAGCATCATGAAAAAGAAAAACTATAGTATTTATCATTTACCATTACTTATTCGGACTATAGTGGATTTAATTTTCCTAGAAGAGTGCCATGTTCCATGCACGGTCTGTGTGTATCATATATATATATATATATATATATATATATATATATAGCGAAAAATAAGAGGACGAAGAGGTGGTACATGTTTATTTGCAGACGTTTCGGAAAAATTCAGTTTCCATCATCAGTGCTATAAAATTTAAAAACAAATAAAAATAAATAAATAAAATGAACAGAAACATACAATATATTGAAATGAACGTGCGATAATTAGCGATAATTTGCGAGCATTAATAGTGTAATTACAGTATATACTATTAAATTAAAATTAAAGATAAAATAATATAAAGTGTAGGAGTGGTGGACACTAAGCAAAATATAAAACGGTTGAGAGGAGAAACAAAATTGAGGGATGTCTTACGAAGTTGTTATCGTAGTGAGGGACTAATTGTACAGAAGATTGGGAATGGTTGCGTGTTGGAAGAATCCATATTAGGAAAGTTGGAACCAGGCGGAGTGATGGTGGATTTCTTATCGTTTTATATTTTGCTTAGTGTCCACACTCCTACACTTTATATTATTTTATCTTTAATTTTAATTTAATATACACTGTAATTACACTATTAATGCTCGCTAATTATCGCTAATTATCGCACGTTCATTTCAATATATTGTATGTTTCTGTTCATTTTATTTATTCATTTTTATTTGATTTTAAATTTTTTAGTACTGATGCTGGAAATTGAATTTTTCCGCAACGTCTGTAAATAAACATGTACCACCTCTTCGTCCTCTATATTTCTCGCTAAGTACTTTTCCCTAGAACAAAACCCTTCAACCAAGTTTTATATATATATATATATATATTATATATATACATTCAACTGCAAAGAACACGCAGTATAAATAACGTAAAGAACGACGCTTGTATAGGAGATATTCCGCGCAAGACGAGAAGAGAAAACAACAAATGAAAAAATGTTTTCTCTTTCTCGTCTTGCGCGGAATATCTCCTATACAAGCGTCGTTCTTTACGTTATTTATACTGCGTGTTCTTTGCAGTTGAATGTATATAATGTTACGGCAAGCGGGAGGTGCCCTGGGGCATTGGTTTCTGCGAGTATGTAGAGGAATTACGGCATTTGGAAGAGTGGAGTCCATGGTGTAGTGGTTATCGCGTCTGACCGGCAATCGAAGATCCCGGGTTCGATTCCCAGGTGGTACTTCATTTTTTCATTTGTTGTTTTCTCTTTCTCGTCTTGCGCGGAATATCTCCTATACAAGCGTCGTTCTTTACGTTATATATATATATATATATATAGAAGGACACAAACAAAATATACAAATGGTCAGAAGACAACAATATGACATGTAACACCGAGAAATTTCAGCTCTTGAGATATGGTAGAAATGAGGAAATTAAACAGACTATATTATGCTCCAGATAGAAAAGAAATTCAGAGAAGCACGAAAGTGGCGAATTGGTGGTAATAATGACCGATGATGCCAAATTCGAGACACAAAATCAGAGAACAATAAACAAAGCAAAAAGAGTCGCGGGACAGATACTAAGAACGTTCAAAAAGGAGGGACAAGACAGTAATGATTCCCATGCTAAGAACACTGATCATACCAAAACTTGAATATTGCTCAGTTTTGACGTTCCTATATAAAGAGGAAGAAATTAATAAACTAGAAGAAATGCAGAGACATTTCACAGCCAAGATTGATGGCTGCAAGGAACTCAAGTACTGGGAAAGGCTACGTAAACTAAATCTGTTCTCCCTGGAAAGAAGAAGAGAGGTATATTTTGACCTTCACGTAGAAAAAAGTGAAGTTTTTTGCATTTAAGAGAGGTATACCATAATCTACATATGGAAAATGATCGAAAAACTGGTACCAAACCTCAAACTAAACCCAATTACCATCCAGACAACGCTGGACAATCGGAAAGGCAGAATATGTAGTGTTCTCAAACTAAAGGCCTGACAAGGGACCTCCTCAACACTGAAGGAAAATAGCTTGGTTGTCAGGGGGCCAAGACTTTTTAACCAGCTTCCTAAGAACCTCAGAAACGTTACAAGGGTCAAAGTTGAAGTCTTCAAGAGAAGACTAGATGCCTGGCTCAAGACGGTACCAGAAGAGCCGGGTGTACCTGGGTCCTGGCTATGTACGGTGGAGAGCGCAAGAGAGCAACTCGCTCCTCCACCAAGCTAGGCCTAGAGGCGGGGGCACCAGTTTGACCTTCGTGTGAAGAGAGACCGACGCACGAAACCGCAGGTATCGAGGTACATATATATATGTACCATAGGCACAGGAACCATAGGCACATTTTAATAATTTGTGTTTTAATATGTGTTTTATTCTTTCCAGATTTGTTATTCAACCTATAGCACAGAAATTGACTGAGTCATGAGAACCCCCACTCGATTGAGGAAGGACATGTGCAATTCGATCTACGAATTATGGTGTGGGCTGCGCTCTCGGGGAATCGGTTAATTGGTCCGTACTTTTTCGACGGCAAAGTAACAGGTGAAACATATCTGCATATGCTGCAAACATTTCTAATGCCCAAACTGGACGACATTCTATTGGCAGAACAGGCGGAGATGTGGTATTCAGTAGGATGGTGCATCACCACATTTCGCAACCATCGTCCGGAGCTCTTTAGATGAAACATTCCCAAGCAAGGGGATTGGACGGCGAGGGCCCGTCGAATGGCCACCTAGGTCTCCAGACCTCACGCCTCTTGACTTTTTCTTGTCGGGCTATCTCAAGTCGGTTGTCTATGCTGACCGACCCAGAACCATACATTCTCTAAAGGATAAAATCACATCTGAGTGCGCCAAAATCAGTACCAATGTGTTAAGGAATGTTCAAACATCAGCCATTCAACGCGTCAGAAAGTGTCACGAAGTGGAAGGCCACCAATTCGAACATTTATTATAATTTAATAAAATGTGCTTATGGTTCCTGACTTTTGCGCCACCCTGTATATATATATTATGGCCTTTTTGCGAAATCGGCCTTTTTGCAAAAGGGTTAAGTCGTGATATTTTCGTTAAACAACGAAAATATCACGATTTATCCTAACCAATAGTCAAGAGCGGACAGTTGACCAAACCGGGAAATTCAATTAACCTAAATCGACCTTTTTTTTGTAAAAAGGCAGATTTCGCAAAAAGGCCGTAACATATATGAAAGGAAAGTGAAAATGAAAAGGTTTGTCCATATGACAAATATTATTAATACAGTGACAGTTCACATCCTAAGGATATAAATATATACAACTGATTAGAAATAATACAGTAATGTCAAAGTTAAGTGGAGCTACAGACAGACGTTTTCGTACCAAGAATTCTATAGATTAGAGGACAAATGGCAGGACTCATGGATAGCTTGGAAAATTGGGTTGGTTGATTTTTTAATTCTTTGCATTAGACTGTATTGAGCACGTCTTGTTACCTCCGGGAAGCTAGGGACATTGCGGGTAACAAACATTTGCGAAGCTGAGCATCTCGGGGTTAATTTATGTAAGAGTCTAAAAGATCTGTTGGAACCTTTTTTATATTTACCCAGAGTTGCTGTCCGTATATATTACTGCAGAAAGTACGAAAGAGAGTGTCTTTAGCTTCACTTGTACCAAACCGGAAGTTCCTCATAGTCATATTCGCTTTAGCACAGAGGCTTCGAGATTGTTTTCTTATATCTGAGTCTTCACTCAAGGAGCTGGTGATAGTTTGACCCAAATACTTAAACTCTTGTACTTCTTCAGTTACTTCACCTCTCATTTTAAACCTAAGATCAGCTGGCTGATTACAGCTTTTAGGATGAAATTGCATAACCTTAGTTTTTGTAACATTAAAAAGAATATCATGTTTCTGCGAATACACTTCGCAGACTTTTAGTAGCCGATCCAGACCTTTAACAGAGGGACTTATTAACACCATATCATCGGCATAAACTAAGTTATATATATATATATATATATATATATACAGGGTGGGCCGAAAGTCTGGATCCATAGGAAAATATTTATTTTAATACATAAATTACAACAAATGGTAAATACTTAAAATGAATATCAACTTTACTCGTAAATGCGTATCCGTGATACTGTACAGTGGTTCGTACTCCAGTATAAACAACAAATTATAACAAATGCTCAAATTGGCGGCCTCTGACATCGAGACACTTAGGGATGGAATTTATGATTTTAATAATTCTTCGAATTGACGTTCTCGAGATGCGTGTTTCACTTGATAATCTTCTTGTTGACTTTACTGGACTATTCGTTAAAGTTTCACATACCATTGCAGAGGTATTTTCATCAGTTGCAGTTTTTGGACGACCAGAACGCCATCGATCATGTACACTTCCTGTTTCTTTGAAACGTTTAAACAACTTGCCAACAGTCGCATGTGTTACTGGATGCTTATCAGGATGATTTCTATTGAATTCGGTAGCAACTTCTCTGTGTGTAGCGCCCTGTCTTGCGTACATGAGCACAAGTTCTACCCGGTCTTCTGTTGTTAGATTCGAAGCCATTTCTGGGCTGAAATAAAAAAGTATTTGAGTATTTATACTGGAGTACGAACTACTGTACAGTATCACGGATACGCATTTACTAGTTAAAGTTGATATTCATTTTAAGTATTTACCATTTGTTGTAATTTATGTATTAAAATAAATATTTTCCTATGGATCCAGACTTTCGGCCCACCCTATATATACAGGGTTTCCCATAAGTCCGGCATCATAGGAGAAATTCATATTTTTCTATTCCTACAAACCATAATTGTACCTGTACCAACAATTCGCTGGTCATTGGATAGGACGTCGAGGGCCTGTGGAATGGCCAGCTAGAAGCCGGGTCTCACGCCACTAGATTTTTATCTCTGGGGCCACTTGAAAGCGCTGGTATACTCAGAGAAAATTAGGAGTGTTGAACATTTGCAGCAGCGCATTATTGGGGCATGTAACACCATTACTTCTGACATCATTCACCGTGTGCTTGCTGACTGGGTATCACGTCTGAATTTGTGTATTGAAAACAATGGTGGACATATTGAGCACGTTCTGTAAATAAAAGCTTTGGTTTTGCCTTTTTTTATTATTTTTCCTCTGATGCCGGACTTATGGGACACCCTGTATATATATATATATATATATATATATATATATATATATATATACACACTGGGTGTGTGTATAAAGTAACGTAAGTGAAGAGACAAATCCGATTTGAATTACATTAACGCAAGTACTTTGTAACAACTGTGTAGTCGATAGTAAGGTTTATAAGAGGTGTTTAAATCAAGACCAGTTCAAATTGGATTTGTCTCTTCACTTGCGTTACTTTATACACAACCTGTATATTAAAACTCTGTACCTAGATCCATCAACATAAGCTTGACACAAAAATAATTTGAATAAAGAGATTATGGTGTCACTTTTCAATATTCTGAATAGCCTGTTAAATGCTTCGCCATTAATGTAGCCCCCATATATATATATATATATATATATATATATATATATATATATATATATGATGAATAAAACCACGAAGGAAAGAAAACACAGAATGGTGCTCAAGCGCTTTCGTCTAATGACATCCTCAGGAACACTAAAGTAAATAAAGAGTTCAAGACTATATACAGGTTACAAAATATATATATATATATATATATATATATATATATATATATATATATATATAATAATAAATATAGAAATAAAAATTGTGGGAGGAGCATACAAATTTGTAAGGAAAACTACCAATTTTAGCACTTTGCCCGAATTCAACACAAGATCAAATGGATTGTTTACAACCAATTTATAGTTAATGCCTGAATGATATAAAGGTCACAAAAAATAATAATAAAAAAAATATATCATTCAGGCATTAACTATAAAATTGGTTGTAAATAATCCATTTGATCTTGTGTTGAATTCGGGCAAAGTGCTAAAATTGATAGTTTTCCTTACAAATTTGTATGCTCCTCCCACAATTTTTAGTTCTATATTTATTATTATTATATATATAAGTTATGTATATATATATATATATATTATAATATTTTTTTTTGTAACCTGTAAATAGTCTTGAACTCTTTATTTACTTCAGTGTTCCTGAGGATGTCATTAGACGAAAGCGCTTGAGCACCATTCTGTTTCCTTTCCTTCGTGGTTTTATTCATCATAAATATTTTTCACGTGTTACTTTCGTGAAATAATTTTCATATATATATCATGATTTACGGATGATTTTTCATAATGAAAAATTAGCCCCACCAGGACTTGAACATTGGTCCTTTTGCATTATGCAAAATCATGTGTGATATTCTATCTGTGGGACCCCATTGTTATACCAGAAAGATTTGAATGAACTGCTGCTCTTTGTTCGAATGCATGGGGGTTAACACGTAAAACCTCTGGAGTGAAGTGTTTATTCTTAGGGAAGCGCAATTTAGTGAGGAACAGGAGAACGAAGAACTGGTACATGTCGAGTTTTATTAGCAAACGTTTTGGAAAATTAGTTTCCATCATCATTGCTAAAAAAAGTTAAAATGAACAAACAAATGATTAATTACAATGAAACAAAAAGATATATATAAATATATGCTAACCTCCTACTCGTGGTTCCGATCCCACTTAAAGCTGTAGGTCCCCTCCGTCATATGATCGAAGATGTTGCGAAGGAGGTTAAATAACCCCATCATTACATTTTCAAGAAGAAAAGATATCTTCCAGTATTTCTTATGTTGTTTTTTCAAATATAAAGTAGCTACCTATACTTCACCTTGACTATAATTGTTTGCATGTCTCAAGACTTTGGCCTGACTGTCGTAGCTAACAAACTTTTTTTTTTTACTCATGCTTCCAGAATAGGCCCTGTGATAACAAGTGATTTCAGCTTGGAACTCTTTGCAATCTACAGTAAGACTGTTGCATAAAAAGGATGTCTTTATAGGCTGACAAACTGGGCTGCTAACTGATCGCTATACAAAACTGTAGGTTTTGGTATGCAAATCTACCTAGTTCAGTGTTTCCAAACTTCGAAAAAATTCTCTTTCTACTATACAGGGTGATCCGTTTGGGTATGGGTAAAATAAAATTGATGTGAAATGGAAACAGTAACATTGTATAGTTTAATATTTGGCAAACAATGCCCACACAGATGGTAGATTGTGACAAACCTAATTAGCTTTCAACATAACCCCCCTTCCGGACACGACAGAGGTCATAACGAGAGGCTAATTCTTACGACCACCTGCATGTGGTGTAGTGATAGACTCCGTTTCTTCAAATGTGCGGTACCACTGCACTATGGAGTCGCATTTAGGAGCCTTTCGAACACCATACACACGGCGAAACTCACGCTATACCGCTGTCACACTCTCAAACTTAGCAAACCAAATGACACACTTCGCACGTTGTTGTGCATTCGCCGCATATGTCTCGTAAGTCTGACAGCAGATGGCGCTCGTACGTCTGGCAGTGGATGGCATAGCCTATTACAAACTCCAACATTTTATGACCACACGTGCAACAGATGAGCGCTGTATCACTTCTCGGTAGATTCTCACAGCGTTTTGATTTTATCCATACCCAAATGGATCACCCTGTATATTAACTGTATTGCTTTGAGACATTAACTTCAGTACCAGTGATTAGTAATTTATATGCTGTACTCTATGGCACAATTGCTCTAAGATACTCCACAGACTGATGTAGACTCAGTGCATCAAATTGCTTGTGACATGTTTGAGAAAATATTTGCAACATTACCATAATTCATTATAAAAGAGTAATCCTAGACTATAAATTATTTTGTACTTTATTGGGTTAAAACTAGAATCATCTGCCATTCTTGAGTATCAGTGGCGAGTAATTATGTCCTAGACCAAATAGATTTGGAGAGACTTACTGGATTGCACTTGTCCGCCCGTTCGTCTGTCACACTCCTTGTTCAAGTTAGGTCTCTGCATCAAAGGTCAAGGTCACAGAGGTCAAAGTCAAATGGAGTTTTTTCGTGTTCGCGCCATAACTTTTGAACCACTAAACAAAAATCCATGAAACTTCATTCATGCATGTATCATCACAACACGATGTGTCACGAGCAAAAATCAGGTCACTGCATTGAAGGTCACGATCACAAATATAAGTCAGAAGTCAAATGGAGGTCCGCGCCACAACTTTTGAGTCACTCGACATAAATTCATGAAACTTCCTGCACATATGTACTATCACAAGATGATGTGTCCAGCACAAGAATTAGGTTCTTGCACCAAAGGTCAAAGTTACAAATATAGGTGGGGACACTGATGTTGTTTAGACATAGTTACTATTATTATTTTTAATATGAGGAATTCAGAGACTTAATGTTTTTAGTTTTTAGTAGTAAAGAATAATGATGCTGAATTGTGAATATATCTATTCTAGATTGTACATGTAATAAAAGTTTAGGTACTTAATCAAATAGTACAAGAATATGAGGGTCACATGAGGGAAGGTTTTACGAAAGAAATTACAATCCTACTTCAAGATGATACTGCTCCAAGCCCAAGTTCAACTCGTAGTGATCATTCACTATCCATTCATCAGCAGGAAAGAAGTTTGTCAGTGAGCCTGGCAGGCCTACGCAACAGTTATTTAAACAGAAAATACATAGACACCTATTATTAACACATTTAACTTCCTTATATTTTCATGCCGCTCATCTTACATTAGCAAATCAACATCTCTTTTACCTTCTCTTCCTCCCTCCATAACCAATTTAGAGGACACTCGTCCTCTAAATTGGATTGACACTTGACAGTTGAAATTTGTTAAAGGAAAAATATCTATAACCACGGTTAAAATGCTTAGCATATTTCTATCAACACTGAAATGTGGTTGTATAATACTCCTTTCAAGGGAGGTGGTCCTGCACCTGCTACTAATTATAGACTAATTATAGAATTATTCACCATCTGGAATCAGCAAAAGTTTTCAAAAAATCGTAAGAAATAAAATAAACCAATATTTAGAATCATATAATTTATTATCTCCACATCTTCTGTAAGAATATATCAACTAAAATGGTTATCTTAAATCTTATGGAAAGTGCCACTGTCGCTAAAAAGAATAAAATTATGATTTCGATCTTTATAGATTTGGGTAAGGTTTTTAACGTGACAGACCACAATATTCTATAACACAAATTATATTGCTATAAGATTTAGGGTTAGTTATTATTATTATTATTATTATTATTATTATTATTATTATTATAAAGAGTTTACTGCTGAAGATTGGTGAAGAGCCACTGATTACTGACGAGTCCTAAATGGATTCTATTGTTACACGTAAGACAGTACATCGGGCGCAGGCTCGATGGGAAATTGCCCCTTCAGTGTATAAAACCTTCTAGGAAACATGCTGGGGACTCTATAATGTAATGGTATGGGGGTTGTGGGCATGGCACTCGAAACACTAAAAGTAAATGGTATCATGAAGAAAGAACAGTATTGTTCCATCTTAATTCACGATGCCATATCAAGTGGTGAGTCAAAACTCCATTTTCGACAAGATAATGACCTAAAACACAAGTCTAACCTTTGCATGAATTATTTAAAGGATAAAGAAGCACAGAATGTTATGGCATTTTTGGAATAATCTCTCCAATCACCTGTTATCCAATGAAGAATTTATGGAGACTGTTTCTATATGAAAAGAAAACTAATGATCCTAACAACTGCAAAAGTGAGACCTATAAAATAAGATTCTACTCGTAGTCTTCATTTATGATCAAACTTCATCTCCTTTTGTTGTAAAACTGTATACGAATTAATAAAGTTTCTTTAGCATTTTTTCTGTTATTAAAACAGGAATTGGTAAGTATTTTGGCACTTTTATTTGATTTAGAAACAAAGATTCATAAGAATAAAAAATCATTTCGGTTATATACCTTAAGAAAAAATTATATATTTATATATATAATAAAAAATTTCTTAAGGTGTATATATATATAGACTAATTATAGTGTGTTCACAGGGTAAGCGGTAGCGGCAAATATATATATATATACACACACACATATATATATATATATATTATACAAGCATCATAACTTTATATTAGTTTTCGATTACTGTAGTAATATACTGACTTTTTGTAATTTGACCTTTAACTGGGTAGGCGGCAGTAGTATGACCGCAAAATGGTAGAGTGCAAATTGAAATGCAATGTTCAAATGTTGCAAAAAAGGGGCGGTTGGCACCCATGGGGGAGGGAAGTATGCAAGCAAGGGCGAGGGTGTTTAGCCCGCGAGCTGCATGAAGGGGTAGAGGGGGTTGGTTCGGGAGGATGACCTCCCCTCAAAAGGGGTTCCCTGACCTTGGAAGGTAACCTAAGAGAGAAGAAAAGAAGATAGAGGATGCTTTCGCAGGCATATCTCTTCGCATACTAAAGTTCTTGGCTGCCACAGCTGGCTTAGAAGTCTTAATCTTCCTGTTGGCTTAATCTGGCTTAGAAGGCGTAATTGGCTTGTTTAGAAAGGAGTGTGTGTGTGCGTGTGTGTGTGTGTGTGTGTGTGTGTGTATATATATATATATATATATATATATATATATATATGTATATATGTATGTGTGTGTGTATATATATTAATGGAATAGATACTCGCCCCACAAAGAAAAAAATTATTGAGTTAAAAGCACACACACACAAACAAACACACACACACACACACACACACACACACACACACACACACACCTCGTATATAAACAGATGCACGTGAAGAAGAATGTTCTAGCCCAATAGCAAAATATACGCACATTTCCTTAGAATAAATACCGCACAACCCCCAAAATACATCCTTAGACTACCTCGCAATACCCCACAACCACAACCATCGGCAATATACAAATTTATCTTTAAACTATAACATAAAAAACATTAATATATATTTAAACAAAATAGAATTTAAATTAGGGCTAGTTTTTATTAAGGGAAAAATACATATATATATATATATATAATTTAGTGATGTAGCGGATGTCATTTTTTCACATCCGCGGATGCGGATGCGGATGAGGATGTTTGATTTCAACATCCGCGGATGCGGATGCGGATGTCTACATTTTCGTTATTTTTAGGATATATTCGAGATTTGTTGTTGTTTAACGTATATAATAAGTTATTACATAGAGAGAGCTGTAGCTATAATGTAGTATAATTGATTAATTGTACAATAATTGCTGTACTTTTCTCTGAACATATAAAATAATATCAAGCATCTAACTAATATAGAAATCAATTAGTAAATTCGTCTGCAAATAAATTCGTTATATTTTGTTGAGTTTCAGCCACAATTAGAAACCATAATTGTGTTACCAGGATGCGGGACGTGAACCCAACTCAAATGCACCCCACCGACCTCTTTCCCCAACCTCCACCCTTATAGAAAGAGATCTTTAATTAGCTTGATAACTATTTATATTAAGTTTAAAGTTTTATTAGGCATATTTATAAATGAGTAATTAAAATAAAGTAAACTAAGATGTTCATCGTTTAATGTTCAAACTTAATTATAGGAAGGTTATGCTTAAGCAACATTAATTTTTCTGCCTTTTCTGCTGCCAGTCTGTTTCTCTTTTCATCATATATTAATTCAGCACTGCTAAATAATCTCTCGCTTGATACGTTTGTTGGAGGACAGGCTAAATGTTTCCTTGCAAGTTTACTCAAGTATGGATAGATATTCTGCGTATTTTTCCACCAACTAATAGGATTGTCACATGCAGCCAGGCGTTTTTCTTGGTGATGCTCTCGATCATTTTTACTACATCTTTTGACATCGCGTAGGTCTCGTCATTGCTGCTTGACTCAAGAAACTGAGAGACAGATTCTATGATAGATTTGCTTGTTGAAGGTGTTGGTTCTGTCACTGAAACTTTTATTCTTTTGGTGGGTGGCGAAGCGACAGATTCAAGAGATTGAAGCTCTTCAACTGCTTTGCCAAGTGATGATTTAATTCGTTCTAATGTACTAGGTGAAAATAACTTAGCTTTGTAACGTGGATCTAAGTAGGTTGCAAGAGAGTAACTTCATACAAGAACAGCCTCTCGTCTTGTCGCTTGCATCACTTTTGCGCACAATGAACTAGTTCTATTAATATAGTAGAATTTGATAATTTCCGCTTATTAATGACGTTCTATCTCAACGGTCCACATCCGCACGACATCCGCAGTCCAAAGTGCGGATGCGGACGCGGATGCGGATGCGAGAAAATGTGCGGATGTTCCGCGGATGCGGATGCGGATGTGACCTACATCACTAATATATATATATATATATATTCGAAACTGATTTATTAACGATGATATTTGTGTAGTTTCAAATAGGAAAATCAATTGAGATCTGTAAATTCTCATTAATTTCCATGCTGAATACTTATTTATTTTTAATCTAGCCAAAATTTTTAAATTTTATTTAGTATGCCATACTTATTATACACGTCTACACATAAATGCTGATACAATATATATATAATGTAAAGAGCGACGCTTGTGTAGAAGAGCGTTCCGCACAAGATGAGGGAGAACGAGCAAATGAAAAATGAGGTACCTCTCAGGAACGCTCTTCTACGGGGCTCCAATAAACCTTAGCCCCCCCGCCCATGGCCTAAACCATTAGAGGTACAGTAAAACTAAACATACCTTACAAAAGAGAATTTAATCCTGCATTTAATGAGAAACAACTAAAACTTGGTGTTCCCGCCATTGGCTTCCAAGACAGCCTGAATTCGCTTTGGGTAGCTTGCCAAAAGTGACGTGAATAGAGCTTGATCGTTACGCAAATTTGCTAAAACAGTTTCAATGTGTTGCGTCATTGTATCCTTCGAAAATCGATTTGCTGAAGATTCTTGAAACAAGAGACATTCAACCTTGTCCTTTATAACTGATCCAATGTGTTCACAGACGTTCAGGTCAGGAGAATTTCCTGGCCATTCTTAATTTCCAAAGAAATCGATCTCATGGTTCCGCAACAACTGTTGAATGGCTAATGCCTTAAAGCAGGGGGCCTTATCGTGCAGAAGTGTGACCTGATCGACATCCATAACATTGTTTGGGTTTCTTACAAAAGGAATGACATGCTGGGATAGAATAATATCACGAAACTACTGTCCATCCCAACTCTGACCATTTGGCTTCAGCACCCACATGAGCTTCTTTGCAGTGAACAAAACGAACACACCAACAGAGTCTCACCAAAACTCATCCAAAAGTCCAGACTGTGTTGGTGTGTTTGTTTTGTTCACTGCAAAGAAGCTCATGTGGGTGTTGAAGCCAAATGGTCAGAGTTGGGATGGACAGTATTTCCGTGATATTATTCTATCCCAGCATGTCATTCCTTTTGTAAGAAACCCAAACAATGTTCATTGTCATCAATTTCATCTGGTGTTGTGGCCCACACTCGATCATTTTGGTAGTTAGGCCGACGTGTTACGTAAACAAAAAATTCATCGGAGACAGCTAAATATATGAAATCATCCACATCCCAATCTTCAAGATAATGGGCAAACCACATTCTGTCATCGATGTTAAGTTGAGTTTTTCTTGGCTTTGGAAATTCATGCCAAGGCTTTAAACCTTGCCTCTCAACACTACGATCTCTCTAGAAAGTTTAACACAGCTGTTTTTCCGCTTACGCGTACAGTTTTCAATGTTGTCCTTTGTTTCCTGAGAGAGTGGCAAATTTGGGCGCCCAGATTTGGTTGTATCCATTTCATATTCATCCAAAATTTTATTCCAATTTCTTTTGACGAAGTCCTCACTTCTTCGCAACTTTTTGGCAACTCATGAACGTGTTATAAAGGTGGTTCCAGCATCACGAGCTTCCCGAAATGTTATTGCTCGTATGCTCCGAATCACCAATTAATTGAGAAGCCATTATATTATCACTTTATCAGCTAGAGTAATTTTAATACCTGCAATAAATAAAGAATTTTATATATTTTTATAATCACTAAAAACTATTTCGATATAAGTAAACATGTAAGCTGCAAATGGGGGGGGGGGGGGGGGGCTAAGGTTTTTTGGAACCCCCTTACACAATCGTCGTTCTTTACATTAATTATACTCTGTTGTTTGCAGTTAAAAGGTATATATATATATATATATATATATATATATATATATATATATATATATATATATATATATATATGGGAATGAACTCAGAATGGTCCCCTGAGTTTTTTAATGATACACACAGACCGTGCATGGAACAAGGAACTCTTCTGGGATAATTAAATCCACTATGGTCCGAATAAGTAATGGTAAATGACAAATACCATAGTTTCTCTTTTTCATGATGCTAGCCCGACGTGGGCAAAGGGTCACTCGCAAAGAGGTCCCATAAATATAGCTTCCCTCACCAGCTGGATCCTGTCTGCTTTGCAGATATGGAGATAGCTGGTGAGGGAAGCTATATTTATGGGACCTCTTTGCGAGTGACCCGTTGCCCACGTCGGGCTAGCATCATGAAAAAGAAAAACTATGATATTTGTCATTTACCATTACTTATTCGGACTATAGTTGATTTAATTATCCCAGAAGAGTTCCTTGTTCCCTTGCGATTTATGGATGCCGATCTTACTCGTCGTTATAGACCACAAGCTGATGTTTCTCCCGTGAGTGAAGTGCGCATAGGAGAACAATGGGTCCTGTAATCACACAACCAAACAGCGTAAGATCAGAGGTGTATATACAAGTTCTGAGCTGTCCCTAGCCTTTCGCCACGGCTACAGAATATTGAAGATATATGAGTGTGGAGGTTTCAGAAGCTACCCAACCTTTTCGCGCCATACATAAACACTTTTTTGAAGGATAAGGTCCTATATTCAGCGCTACCGTGAACATGAAGGGATACAACTTGACCGGTCCCAAATTGTAAAGAACCCAGGCAAGCGCTTTATTGCAAAGTTGTACCTAAATAGTGTTTAGGGGAAATTTGCACAGAATACGGGCAAGGGGAACGTCCATCTAGCCTACAGTTATAACGAGGTGTGGGATTATGCCAACACTCCCCATAAAGAGGTCATGGAGGTCGTGAATGTAGGTAATACGTACATAATAAAGTACAACAGGACCGAATTGGATACAGATACATCACATGTTACAAACATACCTGTAGCCAGCTTCACCACAACGTATGCTCGCATCAAACTTTGGACTCTACTGGATTCTCTTGGCGGAGGGTTCTGTGTGCAGACACAGATAGTGTGATATTCACGGAGAGGGAAGGTGATTACATGCCACCTATTGGGGAATTCCTCGGAGAGTTGACTGCTAAGACGAAGGATGAGTATGGGGATAGTGCCTACGCTGATTGTTTTGGCTCAACAGGTCCAAAAACATATGGGGTACGATTGAGGGTGGAAGATGATGTGAGATATATCGTGAAAGTTAAAGGCATCACGCTTAACCAGGCGAACCGACGGATTGTTAACTTTGATTCCCTGAAGGAGCTAGTGAGCTTAGAAGATGAGGGTGACCAGGCACCCCAACTGACTGTAGGGACTCACAATTCTCGAGCACAGAAGTTGGGGGGCGTGAAGGAACTTAGGGGGACGAAAGTGTGTCGTAATACATATAGGAAACATATATATTTGGTGCCTGGCACCAACAATACGTACCCTTTGGGTACCATGGCTGTTGAAAGTTTTGTTTTATATATATATTTATATATACTGTATATATATATATATATATATATATACATGTCTAATTACTTGTTGACGATATGTTTACTTATCTATTACGTGTATTTGAATATACGCATGAATTACAGACTATTTACTTCTTGACGATGTGTTTATTGCTAAACTAAAGCGCTTGTCAAACATGGTGTGCCACAGGGCTCAGTTCTGGGTCCACTGTTATTTTTATTATATATAAATGACCTTCCGCGTTCATCTGATATACTGAACTTCATAATGTTTGCAGATGATACAACTGTCTCTTGCAAAGATGTTAATACAGCTAAGAATATATTTCATTCAGAATTCATCAGTGTAATGAAATGGTTGACCACCAATAAACTCTTCCTAAGTACCAGTAAAATAAATTTCATGATTTTTACTGATAAAAGAAATGTGTATCTTGATGAACTTAATGTTAATGAAATCGCCATAAAGGAGTGTACTGTAACAAAATTTCTTGGTGTAATGCTAGATAAAAATTTGCAATGGAGTGATCATGTAAACTATATCGCGAAAAAGATTTCAAGGAGCGTTGCTATAATGTTTAAACTTAGAAATGTAGTCCCTAAACAAGTTTTTTGACTCTTTATCATACTCTTGTTCTTCCTTATATAACATACTGCACCCTTGTTTTGGGGAAACTCCGCTAACAACGCATTAAATGGTAACTTTGTCATCCAAAAACGAGCAATAAGGTTATTATCTGATGCTGATTTCCTTGATCACTGTAGCGCATTATTTAAAGAGCTAAACCTACTAAAGCTCAATGCTATAACCAAACTGGCACATTTTATGTTTATTTACAAGTGTAAGAACAAAATCATTAATTTGCAATGGGTAAATAGATATTTTGTAACTCAAGAAATTCACTCGTATCAGACCAGAAATAGATCAAAGCTGTTATACCTCAATTTAGATTGTCTTCATCTCAAAACTTACCCATTTTCATTGGATTGAAACTATGGAATGACTTGCATGCCGATATAAAAATATTGTGAATGTAAATTTCTTTAAAACCAAGTTGAAATCCCTATTAATAATGGCATACTAACAAAAATCTAGGATTAATGTCCACTAATATTGTTTAACATTGTCCATTAATATTGTTTAATATTGTAATACATGTTTTAACTATTAATAATACTTATTTACTTATTTACTTATTTATTATTATTAATTTATAACAACTAGCTGCTTATTTTTAATAAGAGCCCAGTAAAGCCTAAAGCTTAAGGACCAAATTAAATAAAATAAATAGTCGAGCTTCACAATTATTCATGTCATTGTAAATTGAAAAAATTTATTTATTTTATTATTAATAAAGGTTATTCATATAATATAATAATATATAATATATATATATATATATATATATATATATATTATTTATTTAAAATAAATCATGTTTCAATTAGCATTTCATTTTCTCCTTTTTTTTTTTTTTTTTTTTTTGGTGTGTGGTGTGTGTGTGGTGTGTGTGTGTGTGTGTGTGTGTGTGTGCAGCAAAAAGCTATGCACCGCCAACTGTATGCTCAGTCAAAGGGATTACATGACTCCTGTCACTATTTGGTCATACCTCAACTCTGCGTCCTCAGTTGACCTCAACAATCCGTGTTGCTCAGACGTGTATTTTGAAGAATTCTCACGTAGACGGAAAATAGCGATGGCTAACTTTGATATTGCGTGCTCGACATTCATGAAGTGGTATTCGATAAAGTTTACAGATGTGGTACACACTCAAAGAACCATTAGTCCTCCCTCCTTTGAGGCTTTTAAGGCCATATTGAACCGAGCGAAGCGTGAGGAGCAGGAGACTCAAATACTCTATGGATATTCTGGCGAGAGCAATGCGGGCTTTCGTGGATCAAACCATGTAATGGACTACGTCACAGGACTAAACTGCGTAAAGGCATACATAAACGGCGAAGTGCCGGTATAATGGGCTACAAGTATTCATATGATTCTTTCATGTTGGAACAACCCCGTGCACGAATCACTAACGCTTGGCATGAAGCTCCCGTGTGACTCATCCCCCACACCTCTCATCGAGCCAAATCGCGCACCGGCTGCTCATAGTTACCTCAGAGCTTGACCCGAATGGACGTGCATTCCTCACAATAGAAAACGATGGAGCTTCCGTTGAGCAGTATCATCAATGCCTTATACGACGTGTCCGTGACGAAGTTAGGGCGTGTGTTCAGCTGTAAAACCGGCGCTGTTAATTATGTACTTGAAACAAGTTGTAGACAACCAAACTCTGGTAAACGGAACGTAATTTATTTAAGTGTTGAGGAGATGAACAGAATCTTTGTGGGGGTTGAGAAGTGAGGTGAGGACCGTTATAAAATACCTGCAGGTGTAGACACAAGAAGAGAGCAGATTACTGATGCACCCTCATACGCTGTTATTTGTACGTTGTGTATAAATCGAGACCAGTCATGCATTGATATACGTTTGATGTGGAAGAATGCAGTTGATAATAACGTACTTGTCCCCACGCGAAACCGTTTCAATCCCGACAGAATGTTTGAAATCGTCGGTTTTCCCCAAGTTCAAGCCTATATTAGATGCGCGTTTTGCAGATATGCTTTATTTTGACACGGTTCTTGAATACGCATACACCGCTCTGCTCGACGAGTTTACAGAGTGTAGGACTGATCAAGGTGGGAATGGATTGGAACTGGATGCGTATTTAAAAGGTATCCACTCTTTGAGATATCTTGAACTTTGGTACAAAGGACTTGAGCGGTACATAGCTGAGCTCACCTATACTGTTCACCCTGAAGAGTTATTTCTTTATATAATGGGCAGCTGTCAGCACGATTTAGATTACTTCAATTGTCGATATCCGTTGTGAAGAAGAGTTCACGGTTGAAAAGCTCGGCTTGGAAAGAATAAACCCTCATTTGAAGAGGAGTGTTTATAAACTTGAATTTAATAACGATGTTGTGGCAAATGATGCCCTCTTTGTGCGTGCTTTCTGAATGTATTCTATCCGTGTTTAAAGAAACTGTTAACTTGCCACCTAATTGTAAAGTGGGTACAAAAATAGTGTTAAACGAACTGAAAGCCCTTTATATCGACTACAGACACCTGCTTACTTTGAGTAGTGAAATAATGTTAATTCGTATTTATTGCATAGTACAAAGCAACGAGGATGTAATTGTAGACTCGATCACATGCGAGTTTAGTATTTTAATTAAGTGCAGTAGAACATAAAGCGCGTGTATTTTAATATATATATATATATATATATATATATATATATATATATATATATATTGGAATTCTTCTGCACTATTTTTTAAATTTTATATACAAGTGTGTATTTATGTGTACATATATAAAACGTGTATATGTAGATTTCTCATGTACTATTATTACTTTTTATGCTTATATATAGGTGTGTAGATGTGCATATATTAAACGTGTATATAGATTTCTACTAGACTATTATTATTATTATTTAAGAATATATATATATATATATATATATATATATATATCCTTCACTTAAAGTGTGTATTTTTGCTGTATAGAATTCTTCTGAACTATTATTATTTTTTATTGTATATTTATTTCCTATATATTTCCGAATAACTGTATGTTAAATTATTTCCATGTTAAATAATTGGACTAAATAAACAGAATGAGATAGTTGTGTTTTATTATTCAATAAACGATATTAGTTGAAACAATGCTTTCCTGGGTGTATATATATATATATATATATATATATATATATATATATATAAATAAACGATATTAAGCGATAGAAATAATTGGGATGATGAGAATATATAAACGATGCATTTGTGCTTCGATAAATATATATATATGTATACACTAAGCAAAATGGCTAGTTACGCCTTCTAAGTCAGATTAAGCCTTCTAAGCCAGATTAAGCCAACTGGCTGGTTAAGACTTCTAAGCCAGCTGAGGCAACCAAGAACTTTAGTATGCGACGAGATATGCCTGCGAAAACATACTCTCTCCTCCTCCTCTCTCTCTTAGGTTACTTTCCTCCGTCAGGGAACCCCTTTTGGCTGAAGGTCATTCTCCCGGACCAACCTCCACTCCCCCCTCCATGCAGCTTGTGGGCTAAACAACCTCCCCCTTGCTTGCATACTCCCTTTCCCCATGGGTGCCGCCTGGCGGCGTATGCCCCGCTTACCCTGACTGCACGCCACTGATATATATATATATATATATATGATGATGAGAATAATCACGAAGGAAAAAGGACACACAGAATGGTGCTCAAGCGCTTTCGTCTAATGACATCCTCAAGAAAACTGAAATAAATACGTTATCAAGTTCGAGACTACATGTATATATAGGTCACACAAAATATAAAATAGAAAAATAAAAATTGTAGGAGGAGCACACAAATTTATAAGGAAAAGCTAATAGAGTTTTAGCACTTTGCCCTTCTTGTCTAAATCCGTTCTGAACGAATTCAAAACAACAGGATCAAGCGAAAAAAGGCCCTGGCTAATATCGAAATTATTTGTAAATTGAATAATGGCAGACTCAAGAATATTTCTATTAACAATGTTGCTTGAGGGAAAGAAAACTGAAGCATTATTCCAATAAATACAGTGGGATAACTCTAACAAATAGACGAAAATGGCACTAGACGACTGTCCCGTTCTAACGGAATATTGATGCTGTTTTACACGCGTTAGCAAATCCTTTCCCGTCTATCCAATGTAAAATGAATCACATTGCTTATAACGAATTTTATAGATAATGCCTGAATTATTGATAGGGCTAATTTTTACTGATATATTTTTACGATAGTGTCATATGAAAACATTACATTAATATTCAAAAGTTTAAGTACATTAGCAATGCCTAAAAAGCCTGGAAAAAATGGAAGTACTAAAATATTCTTTGACAAAGTGCGAGGGTTATTATTCACACGCTAGAAAGTTCGTTTTGCCTTGTTAAGACAAGATTCCATAAAAGTAGGTGGGTAACACAAATCATTTCCCATACTGGCGATCCTAAAAGTGCGGAGAAACATTTAAGAAAATATGGCTTTCTGGATGGAGGTCTCATGCCCGGAGTAAAAGTGTAGTTAGGACATATTGTTTGTTTTTTTCCGATAAATAGTAACCTTAAAACCTGGCCTTTCCCTATGTACATGTTGTGTGTATTCGATCGGATGTACACAATTTAACCCAGTATACAATATATAGGCCAAACGAGTAAAACGTTAGATATTAGGGTAAAACAGCATAGATATGCGTGTCGAACAGCCAATAATTCTAATGCATTGTTTAGCCATATGTATAGATGTAATCATAGTATGAAGTGGGATAGTTTTAAAGCGCTCGTTATAAACAGATATAATTAAAGGGAATATTCTAGAATGCGCATTTATCTATTTTAAAAATAATTTCAATAAGAGTGAGGGAATGTATAAAATTGACAATATTCTCTTAAAATACCTTTTGCCTTTAATTAACTCTTGTTAATCATGTGTTAATCTTTTTATTTTTCTGTCCCGTTGCACATATGTATATATTTCTGTCATCTCGCCTTCTCCCTTCATTCTCTGACGAGGTGTACTTCTGAATACACGAAAGAGCTTGGAATTATTTTTCTTTTTACTTGTGGATTTGCATAATATATATACAGGGTGTCCCATAAGTCCGGCATCATAGGAGAAATTCGTATTTTTCTATTTCTACAAACCATAATTCATATTTTTCTCTTTTTACAGGCCATAATGTCTGTGAGCAAGGAAGAACGAATCCAGATAATTCTACTCATAGGAAATCGGAGTCAAAGAGAGGCCGCTGCTGAATTTAACAGACTGCATCCAGACCGCGAGCCAATAACACAGAGTTGTGTTAGCAGACTTGTTGCAAAGTTTAAGGAAACAGGATCCATAGAAGATAAACCACGCAGTGGACCCTCAAGGAGGTCCACTGACGATGATACAGCGACTGCTATCCTGGCTCATTTTAACAGAAGTCCCAATAAGTCTCTTCAGCGATTGTCCGCCGAGACAGGAGTGTCGAAAAGTAGCATCCATCGCATTCTTCAGATTCACAAATGGCATCCATATAAACTTCAGATCCTACAGAAATTAAGCGAAGATGATCCCGACCGGCGGATGGAATTTTGTGAATGGGCTACGGAACAATACATATTGAGCACGTTCTGTAAATAAACGCTTTTGTTTTGCCTTTTTTTATTATTTTTCCTATGATGCCGGACTTATGGGACATCCTGTATATATATATATACAGTAGACGCCGGATTTAGTGTCCCCGGATATTGTGTCTCGCCGCTTATAGTGTCTCAAAACTAGGAAACAGTTACTTTTACATGGTAATTGCTACGGACAGAGTGTCTCTAATTACGCTTATAGTGTCTCTTTTCAGCTAGTATAGTCTACTTGGCAGCTCTAGTTTACACTTGTATTTGTGATGCCGTGTTGTTTACAGGCTTACTAGATGTCCATGGAAGGAAAAGGTTTTGTTTTAATGTAAAATGAACATAGTTTTGATGTTTCAGTTGAATTGTAAAAACAATTTTAATGAGAGATTGCATAATAAAGGTGTTTAGTTGTAAATATACTGGTATACAGTACATATTCACTATTTTTAACCTTGCAACCCTCGAGAGACCAAACTGTGGATATAGTGTCTCATCGGATATAGTGTCTTTTTGGCTTGGCACCGAATGGGACACTATAAACGGCGTCTACTGTATATATATATATATATATATATATATATATATATATATATATATATATATATATATTTCAGTTAAGTGAGGAGTTTCAAGGGGTCACCAATTTGGTCTTTCGACCAAATAAATAATGTATTTTATAAAGGAGATAAAAAAACTGTAGTTTTTGTTTAATTAGCAAAAATAAAAGAATGATTATTTGCAGTGAATAACAGAGTTTGTGTTGAATTGTGTCAATAATTATTGACAAAGGAGTAATTTTATACAGGACAAGAGTTAAATAATGCAATGGTCTTCAGACCAATAATTTGATAAGATATATATACGGTAGTTAACAAACAGCAATAAGCCTACTTGCGGTATTGCAGGAACATAAATATGAGAGTTCGATTTAACGTTATTGAAAGACACTTCAAAGAGCCTATGCGGTTAGGCTGAGAGTTTGAGTTTATAGGCTATTTAAAAATGTGGCCTATAACTGTAGGTCACTTGAGTTGGGCTATGCAAAAGATTTACATACCTGGGTTTGATAATGAGTATAGGGTGTGAGACGCGAGAGCCTCTGACCGGGCTAAATGATGAAAGCTTGAGTACGGATTGAGTTTGCGGGAGTAAAGGTGCTTACGACGTTGGGTGAAGTGGTTCCAGGCTTGCAACTGCAGTGCACTTCTTGTTGAACAGAAATGAGATTCGAAGGTTGAATGGACGGATGTTTTGAGTGGAACAAAGGTCGAACGAATGAAGTCGAATGAGTTTTGAGGTCGGCGTCGACAGGAGCAGAGCTTCAGTAACGAAGGTCGGAAAACAGAGAGCGAGTGGGGGTGATTTAAAAGGACCCCGCTTTTATAGCCGCTCTGAAGGCGTGACGGTTTAGCGCGAACTTTTCATTTGTGATAGTGAAATCCGTATTTTCATGTGGGCTTCTGCCCATGAGTTCTGATTTCACCAGTTTGTTTACTTCTTTAAGCCATGAGAAAGAAGGCGAGGAAAGGAGTTTCCGGTCTGTCGCTACACATACACACACACACACACACATACATATATATATATGTTATACATGTTATATTTTGATTTATCATCGAAGTAAATCCGCGCCCTGCTGACACAATTATTTTTATTTAATTTCATTCATTTAATAATTCACACGCTAGTGTATGACTAATTTTCTTCCGAACGGAAATCACACGCCAGTGACACGGACGGTTTCTTTGCTTGCACCTAGGAAACACAATGGATTGTGAGACGCTTGCTTCTGCAGAGTTCCCAGGTGACGTCAACCGCTTGCGTGGTGGTGTAGGCAGGTTCCGTTCCTTTAACTATATATGAAGGGGCTCAACGCCCTTACGGCAGATTCCGAGGAGACGGGTCTCCGGGCTTACAAGGGAAAGTCAGTTCCTTAGGAAATTGGGTATTTTGGTTGTGTATACGGAAATTCGGGCTGGGAGTTCTGACTGTAGGAAAATGTAGTAGGCTCCAGCAATATTTAACATATATCTGATTAGCTTAGAATTAAGATTAAATAAATACATAATATTCAGAAGATAAACTTGGTTCATTATAATAAATTAAAAACATAAATGTGCTTATAAACTTTGTTGGAAGAAATCTATATATATACTTGATTTACTCTTGAATTTACAAATCTTGTCTAAATTCAAGTAAATTACTAACTGCCGACGTGTTTCTTTTGATCTTTGACTATCGGGAACTGGTGATAAGGAGTCTACAGGATCCACAAAGTGCTCTGTGATTGCGGGAACTCAGACATCGAGAAGGTCTCCCTGATCCAGGAGTATATTATTGAAGATTTTAATTCACTAAACTCGAGGGCCGTATAATATATATATATATATATATATATATATATATTATATATATATACGGGTGTCAGGAAATGATTGCCCCCCCCATGTAGAGCAAAAACTAGAAGAGATAGATAAAAACCGGCGAGACCACTTGAAAGAGCGTTAAAATCTGAATAAAAACCATTATATTCTATTCCTGTGATTTTAATTCTTACCATTTTTTTCCCCACAGAAACCATGGCATCATCTATTTTGAACGATTCAGAGAAAAAGCGAGTTCTTGACCGCATTCGAGCTGTCACATTTCGTGAAGCAAAGGAAGCTGGTGCAACTTTCATAACTCGACACTGGGTGGCTGAGAGATTAAAAAGATCAGAAGACTTTGTCAAAAGGAATTGGAATAAGAATCCTGAAGATTGTGAAGCAGAATTTCGAGGAGGAAGACCGGAGAAATTATCTCAAGAATCGAAAGACATTGTGCTTGCTGCATCACGGCGCCGAAAGAAGAGCTGCTCTGAGGTAGCGAAAGAGATACTTATCCGTCGTGGTAAGATAGTCAATCGGCAACTTGTGCATCAATTTCGAGTTCGCCAAGGCTTGAGTACTTGGCATGAAATAGCTAAGCCACGGAAGAGTGATTTAATATTGAAGATCGGCTATGGTTTTGTGATTATCTTGAGGAATGGACGGAAGACGATTTCCTTCACTTGGTTGTCAGCGATGAATTCTTCGTTTATGTCTCCAGAAAACCAAATTTTCAGAATGATCGGGTTTGGGCAACAACTCCTGATGAAGTCCCAGACGACCAGAAGTATCGAGAAATAGTAAAAAATCCAGCATGTGTGGGTGTTTTCATTATGTTTTCTATTCGGAAGCTCATCTGGGTTATCAAACCAAGAGGAACCAGTTGGGATGGGCCTTATTTTCGAAATGTAATTTTAGCCCAACATGTAATTCCGTTTTTGAAAGACCCCGAGTGTGTTTTGGATGTTGAACAGGCAACCTTTCTTCACGACAAAGCTCCCTGGATGAAAGCACTTGCAACTCAACAACTGCTTAAGGACAATAACATTGATTTTTTCGGAAATAATGAATGGCCTGGCAATTCTCCCGATCTTAATGTCTGTGAACATGTCGGATCCATCATGAAGGATCGGGTGGAGTCCTTAATGCTGGAACAACCCATTCAGAATCGGTATTCAACAGAAATTATGACTGCAAAGATCAACGAAGTCCTTGAAGAAATAAGTCATGATACCGATCTCTTTGAGACACTTCTGGGATCATACCCCCGTCGATTAATGGCCGTCAGAGCTGCAAATGGGGGCAACACCCGATATTAAAACAAGTGTTTTTTATTCAAAATTAAACGCTCTTTCGCGTGGTTTTGTCTGTTTTTTTCTATTCCTTTCAGTTTCTTCTGTACAGTGGGGGGCAATCATTTCCTGACACCCTTTATATATGTCGATATACATTATAACTGCAAACACGCAGTATAATTAACGTAAAGAACGACGCTTTGTATAGGAGAATTATCCGCGCAAGATGAGAGCGAAAGAACGAAACAAATGAAAAAATGAGGTAACCTCCCGGGAATCGAACCCGGGATCTTCCGATTGCCGGTCAGATATGATAACTATTACACCACGGTCTGTGTTTGTGTGTGTGTGTTTCGCCAATTAAAGGGAAATTGTCATTCATATGGGAGAGATTAGTATTGTGTGTCATTTATTATATACTGTATATATATATATATATATGTGTGTGTGTGTGTGTGTGTGTGTGTGTGTGTGTGTGTGTAGAAACCGACCGGTAATTCCTTTCCTCGCCGTTCTCAAACAAACACCATGGAATCAAAACAAAAACTATACACGTGGACGGTGGGCATGAAACAGACCCACGGAGGAATCACAGATTTTGTGGTATTTCCGGAAATGACCACCAGAAGACGCCATCAAAGACTAAAATGCCGGTTCTTTCTCAAATCACTCTCACTTGCCATCCTCTCGTTTATGTCGTTACGTCTCTCTCTCAGCGCCTTCGACAGTAACACCACTCGTCACGCTACCCACTCTCAGGCAAAGGCCGGAGAGCGGCCCGCTGTTCCTTCAAGGCTCCGGTCGAGCATACACGAAGTCTATCATCAAGTAAGGCCCTCTACAAGTTCATCCTGCAAGAAGCAACATCACTGCTGCAGCAGTTTTCGTTGGCCCCTTTTCAACAAGTCTCTACCGGCTTTTAACACTCATCCTCTCGCCGGTAAGGCCAGTCCGCCTGCAGAAGAAATCCTTCGAAGCCCAGGTGCGTAAACCTTCTAGTAGGCTACAAGCCACAAGCCTACCCTTGCCTTCGTGTTAAGCAATTCCCGCGTAGCCTACACAATGTAACCTCAGTCTAGCAAATAGGCTATACCCAAGAGTGTATGCAAACAACCAGCAAACTAACTCTCTCATTACGACTGCGGTAGGCCTGTGCAATTATTTTACAGTATTCAATTATCTTACTCTATTTGTATCTGCTTGTTTATTTCTTCATTTATGCATTTCATTTTACTGACATAATCTATTTACTGTACCATACCGTACCTTCATTATTTAAGTTATTATTGGCTTAATTACTTATTCTGTGTTCACCGCTGCATATCTCATTAGCCTACCTAAATTAGTGTAATTACTTAACGATTATACTTACTTCACTTGTACTTACTTAACGATTAGACTGTATAACCATTTCTTGTTGCTAATAAAATAATCAGTCGTTGTAATATAGTATAAATAGAATTGTTAATTACTGAACAAATAATTAATTTAGTTTTCTAATTGAACACAAAACAACAAAGTAATTCCTCTCTCCTCATTAAATATTGTTTGTCTGGGCTGTATTTCCAAACTGGTGACCCCTAATTATTAATTTCAATATAATTCATTAATTATAGTAAGCCTACTTTCTTGACCACATCAAATTGATGATCCGCAGGCCACTGTATATATATATATATATATATATATATATATATATATGTAAAAATGAACAGTGAATAATTCCTATGTTCATGTATTTTTATATTCATTCGTATGATTCTTATATTCATTTATATAATTCTTATATCCATTAATATACTTCGTATATTTATATAATCCTGTATATTCTTATATACTTATATTCATATAATTGTTATGCTTACCTAATCCGTATATTTATATAATCTTCAATTCAAATATTCATTTTTACATAAGAACCAAATTCGTATAAAGATGAAGTTTGGATATATTTTTTATTTGCTTTCTATTTTTGCGGTGTCACAACCATGCGACCTACCATTTCTATGGTTGAGCCGTATCCATGTTTGTGTCATTGGAGGTTCGCTGTGAGAAGCGAATGTCCCTTAATTTCATTCCCTTAAAGTACAAACAAGACAATCGACAGTTTAGATCGTTTAACATTTCTATCACAATATTACCCATATCTCCATTTTCCATTTGTTATAGAATTTAGTATAATTAATTATTGTTGTCTTGCATCTAACCCTCATCCCTAAAGTATTAGATTATGCATGCACATTGCATGTGGCATGATTGGAACCCTTGGTTATACTTCTTTATTCATTTACTTAATTTTTCCTCAAATGTACCCAATTCCTTAATATTTACTGTATACTCGTATAAGTATATATATTTAATTAATAGTTTCACCCACTCTTGTACAATGGTGTAAACCCTTCATTACTGTATCTCTCTAATTCGTTTCCTCTAAATTCTCCCAATAATGACTTATACTGTACGTACGAATTAAATAACTATGGCGTATTAATTATGAATTGACGTATGGCATAATTTGAATAACTATGACGTCATAAAGCAGCTTAATTCCCTTCACATTTTCCATAACTTGAATACTGATCATATCTTTAGTATTCAATATATGGTAAATTCTTTAACATCATATTATTATTCGACCATATTCATCCATACGTCCATATCTTATCTTGACCGTTATCTTTTATTACTTGTATTAATTATTCATGCATCGGACCTACCTATTGTATACCTGTTGTCTACTTCTGCCCTAGCAACCTATCAGTTCATGTTTACTCGTGTCAGTCTCTATTACGCACACAACCTATTGTGTGATTACCGATATGTGTATAATACTTATGCACTCGTACATGTCCGTTGATAGTCATGATTACATACATGTAAATACGGCCACATGTATTCTTTTTATTTCTTTTCTTTTAAATTATTTAATTTCTCGCAATAGACTCGTAAATGCTTATGCAAGTGCTCGGATTCCGCTGACAACGGCAAAAGCGAGAGCTTCTGAGGTGAACACCTCTCTCTTGCTTGCTTCTAATCCGAAAACATCATTATTTGTGTTATTTTATATCTCTCTCTCTCTCTCTCTCTCTCTCTCTCTCTATATATATATATATATATATATATATATATATATATATATATATAATATATATGTATATATAATATATATATATATATATATATATATATATACATACACAGTATATGCCTATGTACTTTGTGTTATACTCCTAACATCCTAATTGTCTATAAATATGAAACATTGTAAAACTATAGTTAACTGTTTAATTGTAATTAACTGTAATAATTTAATATGATGTAATTAATGTACTTTAATGAAACTGTAATTAACGATAATAAGCGAATGTGAATTAATTGGTAATTATAATCATAATTGTAATAAACCAAAATTACAATGTACTCAATGATGTACTTGGGTTGTACTCAATGTACTACTCCGAAATTATGTCGCCATTTAGGAATGTATACTCGGCGATATTATTATTATTTTTAGTTATTTATTTTTTTCGTTTTATTTTGGAATCTTTCAAAATTCGGATATGTGTTTAAATTATGCTTAACGTCCAAGAAGTGTTTAGATCTCCAGTTAAAGGGGGGAACTTAACCCTCAACTGCATTCCCCCAAAATTTAGACTTATTTAATTCTTGTATTGTAAATTCAATCACTCCTGTCTTAGCAGTCCTTCAGCTAGGAGGTCGGAGCCCTCCTCGAGGAGGCCGAGGGTCTCCGCACGTTTTAAATTCCGACATGAGCCATGGTCGAAAGAGGTCGAACCTCTCCCCCTGTAAAAGTCTGATCTAACTTAGAGGCTAAGCATTACTTGTACATTTTAGCAGTAAATTACAGTAAAAGAAAGTTTTTTATCTCCTTCGAGCCTTGCTCACTTCAAAGAACTCATTCAATAAAGTAGAGAAAAATAATTTCCCGGTACGTCATAAGAAAATTGGGGAACCTTCAGAGAATTTAGTAAGCCTTCCAGAATTCTCCGAACCTCTATAGAAGAACTCGGAGAGTAGTATAGAAGAAACTACTGCGAGTAACAAATCCGTTGCTGCCTCCTAACCAGAACCCCCGTCGACTTCGAACCAACCAAGGCCATAGACGGAGGGGTTAATATATATATATATATATATATATATATATATATATATATATATTCAGTGCTGTGACTTAATTAGTTACAAGTAAACAGTTATTCAGCAATCGTTATTTTTTTGAGTAACTGTAACGGTAACTAGTTACATTTTCCCGCCGAGTAATTTTAACTGTAACTAGTTAATAAAAATCATGAATATCTTTAACTCCTAACAGTTACTTTCTTTTGTGTGGGCAAAAAGTTAGTAGCTACTTTTTTTCACAAGCCTTTCTGATGTACATATTGTGTACAATGCAAGTTTATTGACAACATAGAGTGTATCTGATGCTAAAATAATAAAATCTTGTTTATTCGTTAAATCACAATCAATTTGAAACAAATGAACAATCTTGGCATGTATCACTTGTCAGGGAAAGTACTTTCATCAGGATTAGTTGCTCACTAAAACAAGGTAAAATGTCAAAAGTAACTTTTGAAGTAATTAGTTACTTTTTGAAACAGTAACTAGTAATTAGTTACTTTTTTAGAGAGTAACTAGTAACTGTCAACACTGTACATCAGGCGCTCCGGACCACAACCTGCCAAGCCCCAGTGGGGTCAGAATTGAGTTATTTATACCACTATATTCCCCACCCTTCCTCTATCCCGTGGGTGAATCAGGCAGCAGATTGTGGACCTGTGGTTATGGTCGAAATCAATCAAATATCATTATTGGTTCAAAAGTTATGGCATTTTGCAAGTTGAGAAACTTTAACTGCATTTTTCTCCCTTTTTTAATTTTGTCATTTGGCAGCTTGTGGTCCGGAGCGCCTCATATATGTCACATCAAGTAAAAGATACTGATACTGTATATGGCAAATACTGATTCTAAAATTTTGTCACATCACCTTTTGTTATCTTTTCAGGACACATTTGCATAAATAATTTTTTTCACAGTTACGTTACAAACGTAAGACCAATATAGTTACAGAGTTACAGGCTAACAAAGACCCTAAGATCCACTTTAGACTAGCTCAAGAAGGAAGTAGAGGAAAAAATTAGGAAAAGCAAATGAAAATAAAGAATAGTAAAAACTGAAACTATACTTGCACTCATAAACGCGTAACTCTTTCACACAGGAATAGTCATAGGAGTAAAGTAAAGAACAGACAAGTCTCTCTTTCCTCCGCCAGCCACTGCTGACAGAAAATTGTTGTGAAAGAAGATTTATATAGGATTGAAGGAAAACGTATAAGGGAAAGAATACTTCAGACTTCATTCACACCATGCGTACACTTATCTCGTGGAAAATAAAGGATAGAATAAAATATGGATCTTTTCGGTTTCATTCACTGCGGATTTTTAATAAAAAGGTATTTTTTAGGTAATTTTTTCGCAGCATTCAATGTTGGCCTTTCTTAAATGTGGAAATTAATCAGAACTAAGATATATAAAACCTAACCTAACTAAAATAGAAAGTAAATTATACCCACCTATAGCCTACATGAACGCAATATTTTCCACAAAACTCATACGATATCTTGTTTCGAAAGTAAACAATACCCTTTTCAGAATTAAAACAGACGCAGCAATAGACTATAACAACTATTTAAGAGAGGTGAGTTGCATTATCCTAACGTAACCTAAATTAATCTAACCCAACTTAAATAAAATTAACCTAACCTAACCTAACTTATAATATGCATTCTTTAAGGGTATTGTATACTTTTGAAACAAGATATCGTATGATTTCTGTGGAAGATATTGCGTTTATTTAGGTTATAGGTGGGTATAATTTACTTTCTATTTTGGTTAGGATAGTGTTTATATATCTTAGGTTTGGTTAATTTTCGCATTTAAGAAAGGACAAAAATTAATTCTGCGCATAAAATTACCTAAATTAAATATATCTTTTTATTAAAAATCAGCAGTGAATGAAACCGAGAAGACCTAAAACACTAAACTACTTAATCTAATGTACACCATGCAATTTATTTTAAAGTCTTTTTATCTTATTTATTTAATAAATACAAGTCATCATTTCATTACTGCATTATTTCTTCGATGACTGCCAAGACCATTGTGCTGAGAGACTTACTTTTAAAAATTAATTATTTACATTGCCATCTTTTGCTCTGGAATTATTCAGATAAAGGAGCACTGATTCAGAACCGCTAAGAATCGGTCAGCGCACCCCACTTTCAGAATTCCCACAAAAGTTTACGTCATGTATATGATTTCTGCCCCTCTTTTTTTTAAAGAAAAAGATTTATCAAAACGTAATTTATATTGCATCCTTCGCAAAGTAATTATTAGATAAGGAAACATTGATCCAGAGGACCAGCTGGATAGCATCCCACAAATTTTAGAATTTCTTCGACAGTGAAAATATTTCTAATTTTTTTTTAACAAAATTTTGTTACATACGATTTAAAACTAAAGTTCTACTGTAGCTAAATAGCTTCACTGAAGTTGAATATGTCTATTCAGAGGTTTTGACTCCTGACAATTCCAATCAAGTTTCCCATGTGAAAACTCCCAGTGCTCTGAAATCAAACCAGACCGGCGCTTCCTACTACATTTATTACAAAAGGTGACATCCCTACTTTTATATAAAACTATAAAGAAATCTCTAACTAGCTAAGTTAATTATACGGCAATTTTCTTAAAAAGTATGAACAATCCTAGAGTGTATAACCAAGTACCATCCCTGAAATTGAAAACACTATTCGTATCGGAGAATCTGACTTCTGAGAGATCCCATCTCTAACAATAGGGGTATCATCTGAGAACTCCCAGTGCTCTGAAACCAGTTCAGACCAGCGCATCCCACTACATTTATTGGCAAAAGAAACATAACTACTTCTACTCTATCCTAATTAGCACTCCCTGCAAGCAGGTCTCTTTGTAATGACGGGAAAAAGGAAGGAACAAAAGAAAGAGAGAAGGGGGGACAGTAGTAGTTTCTCAAAATAATTTAACATTGCTATTCCGAGGTTTTGACTCCCGAGAATTCTCATCTATTAAAAATACTAAATAAATATAAAAGAAAGTACAAAAAAGGGTATCATTTGAGAACTCCTAATGCTCTGATAGCACACCTGACGAACGCCTCCCACTACATATGGGACCAAAACGGATCATCACTCTCCCGAACCAACTCCATTTATGATACTCCTTCGTAAGCTTAATCGGAGTTTTTGACTGCCGAGCGTTTTCACATTGATAACATAACACCCATTGCTCTGTAACCAGACCAGACTAGCGCCTCCTACTCTATTTACAACTAAAGGAATATCACTCCTTCTATCTGTGTACATAGCACTATGTACCTAAATAGTAGCCATCCTTTAAATTTAATTAGCTATTCGGAGGTTTTGACTCCCAAGAATTCCTATCAATATACCGTCTCTTACCAATGGAATATCGTCTGAGAACTCCGACTGCTCTGCAACCACACTCGACCAGCACCACCTTCTACTACATTTAAAACATTTAAACATCCCTGATTTTACCAACCCTTTAATGCAAATTGATGCTACTGACATACCTGTCCAACTTATTCTTAAACGTATTTACTGAAATGTTTGTCACGAGCCCCGCGGGAAGGCTATTTCACCTCTCAACCATCATATAGGTGAAAAATCCTCTCACGATGTTTGTCTCAAATCTTTTGCCCTTTACTTTAAGACCATTGTTTCTCATAATATTTCTATCGTCTAGGTGAAAAAGAAAATGTTCATAATTTACGTTGTCAAAACGGCTTAATTTTGAACGCCTGAATGAATTCGCCTCTCAGACCCCAAGTTTGAAGCGTATACAAATTCAGTGCTTTGGTTCTGTCTTCGTATAGTTCACCACGTAATGTTGGAATAAGCTTTGTTGCGTGGTGCTGAAAACTTTCTACCACATCTATATACTGTAAAGCAACTAAAACTGTACATTTTATAAATGAAGCCTAACAAGTGATTTATATATGTAATGGCAAAACAATATCTTTACATTTATATTGAAAATCACGAGAAATAAAACCCAATACTCTTAGTTTTACTGCTTGCGACTGAACATTGTTTAAAGAACTTTAAATCTTTAGTAACAATGACATCTAAATCTTTTTCCTCAGAGGCTTCGTTTAACACACTATTTCCCATAGTATAATTAAATTTTCCATATGATAACCAGTGACGGATCCATACCGTCTTCCACCATCTTCCGGAAGGTCAGAATTTGGAGAGTATAAAAATTTTAATTTCAGACTTGTAAATATTTGTAAATAATGTAAATATTTATAATCTGGTTTTCGAAATAAAAAGGTAATATACAGTGATGTGTATTTTTATTCTCATCACTATATGGAAAATATAAATGAAAGAGAATAAGTATAAACTTATTGCAAGTCATCATGTTCGGTATTCAATTTGATAAATTAATTTAACTATGATATCAATATCATACTGTATTTTATTATAAACACCAAAAATAATGTAAATATTTTGAATCAGTTTTTCTTAATAACAATGTAACATACAGTGATGTGCATTTTTATTCTCATATATCTTTGATATCAATAAGATACTGTATTTGTAACAAACAAACAAAGGAAACAAGAACGCTACAGAGGAATAAGGAGCAATCTGAAAATATATAAAAATTTTAAAAAAGAGAAATTGAGGGGCCCAACAGACCCCCTTTCGTGCCCCCCCCCCATATGCTCAGACACTCCCACCCGGAAGTCGGTCAGTTTTAGGGGCTAGATGTACCCCTGATAACCTATATGTATTACTTTACACTTAACTACATTAAATTTCATTTGCCACTGCACTGTTCAACAACCTTTTTTTCTCAGATGATAGCAATTGTTTCCTTTGCATTTTTCATCTTTGATTACGAAAATGATAACGAAATTTTGCTATCACGTCAGGTTTTCGAGAAATTTGTGGCTCAATTCTTGACCAAATTTGTATATATATGATAAATTGAACAAATTAATAAAACTGTATCTACCCTAAAGCTGAGAGTATCCCAGCAGAAAATGTTTTAGCTATTGTAGGATGACGTAATTTCTGCTCCTGACACGTTCAAACCTGTCGTAACATGTCAATTTTCCTTTTGTGTTATTTGTCATAGAGGCCTACTTGCAGTTTGAGTCATTCATTCTACCGCAAGCTGCTTCATGGTGTGGGTCTGATCATGTGCAGTGAAGTTTGATTTTATAGTTTTTTTCCATTTACCTAATCATTTAATTGTGCATGTTTTACACAAAATAGCGCTCTGAAGGAAAAAAGGATAATTTAAAATGTCGCGTAAATGTGTGAACAATCCTAGCAGTTTCTGTTATGTGTGCGGTGATTAGTGATACAAGATCACGAAAGAAACATTACTCCCTTAATTACAAAAAGCTTATGAGCTCTACTTCGGCTGCAAAATCGGGGATCAAATTGGGTATTGTCTTTGTATTTCTTATAATTTTGTACTTTTGGAAATTTAATTGTTTAATACATACTATGAATATATCTGACTTATATTTTGTGAAAAACCCTGGCGTGATGCATAAAAGTGGTTGTGAAATTTGAAATCAGCATGGCAAAATTGTATGCGATCACATAATAGAAATAAAACATCTCGTACTTTGGTTTGAAATGCAGACTTGTGTAATTAAAGTTGGTCCATACGAACTCAGGTTATAGACATACCTAGCAAAGATGTATTATGTGTGCATTGAAATTTTAGATTTGAATGGTGCCAAGTTACAAAAATAATAAAAACCCGATTTCAGCCTCTATCTTTCTTTGAAATTTGTGCAGATGCGCTTAAATACATCATTGTTCTGTGAAAACACTCGTCATTCGTTGAATAAACAAAACACTAAACTTATTATAAGTTTCGAAAGAAAAGGGACAATATCACAAAGTGGAATTTCTGAAGGCCCAATGTACGTGGGTTGATGGTTTCATTCTTTATCCACTCTTGGCCGATATTGAACCATATATTATACTATGTTACCCACTGGGAAAAGCTACTAAACGTTTCTTTCATTTCATTTCTTTTTAATGCGTTCAGTGAATTTTTACGGAGAAGGAAACTTACAATTCAATGTCAATGTCGTTCCCATTCCCACTCATTGTTAAAGTGAGATTAGTAGTATGACCTCAAAATGGGAGAGTGCAAGAACGTTGCAAGGGGGATGTTGCAAAGGGGGAGGAGGAATGTTGCAAGAGGAACGGTCATGCAAAAAGGGGGAGGGGTTATGCAACAAATCAATGCTGCAATGAAGGGGGGAGGGAGCTTTGGGGGAAGAAGGGAGGATGACCTCCCCTCAAAGGGGTAACCTTAACCTAAGTGAGGGAGAGAAAGGAGGAGGAGGGGTGTTCGCCTGGCTCCAGCCAGACACATAATGAGAGTTCATCCGAGCGCCCGCTGTCTTATAAGGTGTAAATCCGCCAGTTGGCTTAAAGGCTTCTTAGAAGGCGTAAATGGCTTGTTCAGGTATACATTATTAGAGTTGAGTTGCCAGATTGCGCTATTTATTTAATTAAAGCATATATTTTTGACAGTTGGCTTAGAAATCCGTCAGTCGGTTTGGAAGGCGTAACCAGCCATTTGGTATACATATAGTTAAATAATATTGTTTATATATCCCACCAAAAAAATTAAATAAAACACCATTACATCATTCTGTTTATTTAGACGACTTATTGGAATCAATTTCACGAAATATATAGGAAATAAATATGCAATCCTATACAAACGATGGAATATATATGATCAAAAAATAAAATTAAAATAATAATAGTATAAGAAATACGAACGAGGAATATATATATATATATATATATATATATATATATATATATATATAAACAAAAAATAATATACAAAAAGATGGAGTATAACCATCAATATAGCAGAACAAGATAAATATATATATATATATATATATGAAAAGAAGGACCAGCACAACAGCAAACATTTCCGTTTACTTTTATACTTCAGACGTTTCGACAAATCTTTTGTCATCATCAGTGAATTATAAGTCTTAAAACCTGAAAACAAAAATGAGAATAATGAATTAAAATCATTAAAATTACATCACTACAAAAAGTTAAAATCACTAAAATTAAATTAAATTACCTCAATGGTAAATACACAATGTTTACATCAACCTCCATACTTGGCAGAAACAGAGAAAACTGTATGGTCAGAATTAAAAGGTATATGTCTATGAAATGGTTGGTTAGTTAAAAGAGCTGTAATTTGTAAGATGAGCTATTATTGTTAATGGAGGGTTTGTTTCTATAGATGTACAAAGATTCTAAAATTCGGAGTTCTGTGAGGTTATTGGATCTAGTTAGAATTTCAAACTGAGTTTTGTGAAGGGGATGGTTGTTTTCATTACTATGGTTTCTAATTGCGGATTGTGGAGGGCTACTGAGGGGACGGTTGGTACGGACTGACAAGCCCAAATGTTGAGAAAGGCGCACCTCCAGTTGGAGTTGAGTGCCAATATACGCAGCCTTACAGCTGTCGCACGTGTATTTGTAAACAACATTGGGCATACAGTTTTGGGAATTCATCTTTGAACTTTAAAAATTTGATAATTTAAGTGGGTTGACGAAGGCGAATCTAAAATTTATTTGGGGATAACTAGACTTGAGCAGTTTGGACAATTCACCTCGAATACGCAATGATAAATAACCATAAAAAGGTAATTTAATATATCTGGTTTCTTTTTGTACTGTAGTTATGGGGAGTTTAGTATTAAAAGTGTTATTTAAAAATTTCTTTAATTGGTTATCAAATAGATTAGAAGGGTAGTAATTGTTAATAAAGTACTGTCTTAAAAATTTAAATTCTTCGTTTAACGAAAAGTAATCCGAACAAATACGGTAACTTCTTGTTAATAATGTTACTATAGCACTAATCTTATATTTATAAAACATACAACTTAAATAATTGGTTCCCAAGCCAGTAAAAGTTTGTTTTCGAAATAGTGAAGTTTGGAACTTATTATGAGCCCGTTTAACTAAAACATCAGGAAAGGTAAACTATTATTTGTTTCGTTTTCACATGTGTACTTAATATTACTATGTTGTTTATTAAGATAATAAGAAAAGTTTTACGTGTGAAGGATGGTTAAATATTAAAAAGTGTCATCCACGTATCTTCTGTAATATATGGGTTTAAAACTATTAGGACAACTTTTCAACCAATTTCTTCGTAATGGCAAAGAAATGCATTTGCTAGTGTTGGGCTCAACGGGAACCCATAGCTACCCCATCAATTTGGCTGTAAAGGTTGCTATTAAATAAGAAAAGATTATCAAAACACCTATTTCGAGAAGGTTTTTAAATTGAGTCTGAGTGAGGCCATTAATAAGAGTATTATCAGTAGTGAATAACTTGTTTAGTATGATATTAATGTTTCTTTTAACGGACATTAGTAAACAATGACGAGACATCAAAACTGGCCATAGTAAGAGAATCGGCATGATTGATCTCTTTATCTCTTTAGCAAAATCAAACGAGTTGTTATAGAATAATCATTAAAGGTGAGTTTTGAAAGCAAGGGAACGAAGAATTTGGCTGTTATAATTGAATGTACCACAGGCCGAAAGAATAGGTCTTAGTGGGAAATTTGGCTTATGGACTTTAGGTAAACCGTATAGAATTCCTGGATTAGAACCAGAAGCAAAAAAAATTGTATGTATTGTCAGCAATAATATTACTATTTTTTAATTTACGCAAACACCTATTAAGTTTATCTTCGAGTTTTAGTAATTTAGACAGAACATTCTCTTTTACCCTTTTAAATTTAGACGTATCCGACAAAATTGTCTCCATTCTGTTCATGTAAACTGTTGAATCAAACAACACTACTCCTTTACCCTTATCCGGTTTTGTAATGATGACAGAGTTATCCTTTTTCAAATTATTAAGCATTTTAAAATCTTGCTTATTAAAACGGGGGGAAAACACTTTATGGGGTTTAAAATTATAAAAATTCTTAAAAGAGATGCTCTCCATTTGTTTTACCAAGTTATGAAACGAGAAATTTGGTCGGATCTCACAATTCTTAATATTAATAACAAGATTTTCAAAACCAGAGAAAAATGTATAAAAATTTAGTTTATAATGAGGTAGATCAAAATTTAAGCCTAACGACAATATTTCTTTCTCTTTAATACTTAAAACTCTATTAGAAAAATTAAAAATAAAATTATCTGGATTATTAAAAAGCGACTGAGTGATTCCCAATTTTTCTAATTTGACAGCATGTACCCTTTTATGTCTATTGATAATTTTATTCCAGCAAGTTTGAAATTTAGTAACTAAACACTGATAACACTGGTATGCATATGAAATTTTTTTGTCTGCTGTGAGGGTTTTTTCAATTCATTTTATATAATTCGACCATGCTGAATTCGAAAATGACATTGGTTTTCCTCAATCAGGTCAGGTTTTTTCTCTATTGGCCATTTATTATAAGTCCAATTTTATCCCCAAATTTATTGATTTTTTTAGCTTAAACACTGTAGATACGAGTAATATTATAAGAACACTCGTGAAAAATGAAAACATTGTGTGAATAAATACTTTTATTCATATAATGAATATGGAAAAAAGTTTATTGAGGAAGGAATGAAGTTTTTTTGGCTTTCCGTCTGTGTTTTTCTTCGGGCACGTCTCGCTTCAAACACCAGCAATAGTCCGCCAGCATATTGATATCCCAGTTTCCCTGGTACCTCTCTTCCATTATTTTGATATCTTGGTGAAATCGTTCACCCTGTTCCTCACTATAATCCCCGCAATTTTCAAAAATATCCAAGTGGGACCACAAAAAGTGCATTTTTATGGACATGCGCGACCCATGAGCTTTGAAAGCTTCCATCAAGTTTTCGACAACGGACTCGTATTCTGGACTTCTACGCTTGCCAAGAAAATCAGTGACAACTGATTTGAATGCCTGCCAGGCATTCTTCTCAGTTGGAGTCATTGCGTTTTCGAACTGAGTATCCTTGATCAAAGTTCGAATTTGAGGACCATCAAAAACCCCAGCATTTAGTTTAGCATCAGATATATGAGGAAATTTACTCTCGAGATATCGGAATGCTGAACCCTCCTTATTCATTGATTTGATGAAATTTTTCATCAAGCCCAGCTTAATATGAAGTGGTGGGAGCAAAATTTTTGTTGGTGGTACAAGGGGCACTGAAACGACATTATGCGACCCAGGTTCAAAATTCTCTCTGGATGCCCATTCACGCTGTGCATAGTGCTTCTCATCCGCTCGGCTATCCCATTTGCAGAGGAAACATGGGTATTTCGTGTATCCCCCTTGCATTCCCAATACAAATGCCACAATCTGAAAAAAAATGAAAATATTTAAAGAATTTAGAGAATTTGTTCTATCAGATAAAAAAATCTATGCATTGGACTGTATCACTTCTGTGGGGAAGTTAAGTGTTCTTATACGCTCTCAAATAACCTTTGGAAAAACAACATAGTCAATAGCAATAGTTTACTTATGATATTAGTATTACCTTCAAATCTCCACAGATCCTCCAGTTATGTTGGTCGTATACGAGAGCATCCAGTAAAATTTTCATGTTATCGTAGCTCTCAGTAAGTTGTACGGAATGTGCTACAGGGACTGATGCAACCCTATTCCCAATGTTGAGAAGTACTGCTTTCAAACTTCGTTTAGACGAGTCTATAAATAGCCTCCATTCTGATGCGTTATATGGCAGGCCCAAGGATTCGATTAGCCCCTCAACATTGCAGCAGTACACTAAGGAAGAGGTATTTTCGTGCACTGCAAAAAACTTGCGGAATTCTTCCTCTCGTTTCCTATACCAGGAGAATGTTGTTCCCGGAGCCAGCAAGTTGTCCTCTCGAAGTCGTGAGCCCAAGATCTCGGCAGCTAATTTGGAAAGTCCTAAATCCCTGGTAAGATCATTAAGTTTGGCCTGGTTGAGAGGCCTCGGCTCATTTGAAGCGGTATTTTGAGGTATATACGACTGGGACTGGTCATTGGCATTGGTCATTGATTCATCATCAGAATCATCGAAGTCCAGGGTTTGAGGTGGGTCGGGTATTGGAATTCCAGGACCATGGGGTACAGGTCTCATAGCAGAAGGAATGTCAGGGTATACAACAATGTGTTTTCTTCTTGTTAACTCCTGAAAATAGAAACACAGAAACATGGATATAAAACTTGCATATGAAATAGAAGAAGCATTCAGACAGTGGCGGCTCGTGAGGGAAGGCTGCGGTCTGTAAGATATGAAATAGGTCGATGGAGTCTGTATATTTTCTTTCTTTTTCATTCATATTGTCCCTTCGGGACAATATGAATGAAAAAGAAAGAAAATATACAATCATTGTATATGTAAATGTAACTTGTATAACAATATGTGTGTAAATGTATTTTCTATAACAATATGTATATGTAAATGTATGATTACCATTATGGTGAATATTATGCTATATATGGTGAATATTACATTATGGTGAATATTATGTCAAGTTTCATACGAGGATTTCAAAATATTTAAGAAAAATAAATTTATAAGCCCACCTTGGAGGTTTGTCATGCAGAAATAGCAATCTGTCACGTGATCCTTTCCTTCTCTCCAAATCATGGGAATTCCAAAAGGCAAAGATTTCGCTCTGCCTTTGCTCCATCTTCTCAAATTTTCAATGCACATCTTGTAGCACATATGAGGGGCGAAATTTTTGTCCTGGTCCCCTAGCTTAATTCCAAAGTATGCTCTATACATTATCTTCACAAATTTAGTGATTTGGGACTGGTTATTTGGCATGGTAACCGTCCCACATATGTAGCAGAATCTATTGGGATCATTTTTACACGCTCTATTCATTATGAAATATTTTATCTATATGCCTGAAACGTGAAAAAGATATTATACAAGTGAAACAAGTGATGATAGATGTTACTGTTCCAATTCCGCTTTGACAAAATCACGAAAAATTCAATTTTACTTATGAGGCCATAGCCGGATAACCTGAGCTGATTGAGAAAAACGGATTGCAGATTCGACATCAGCAGGAAAAACTCTATAAGAATCACTTACAAAACCCTTGACAGCAAAATTGATGCATACCAGTGTAATCCATATAAGATACCCTAGATTTTAGACCAAATAGAGAATTCTTATATTTCAGCTTGAGAAAACTCACTGTTTTATTTTTCGATTGAAGTTCCAAATTTAATGACACTTTTTTAATATTTAAACATCCTTCACACGTAAAACGTTTTCTTCATTATCTTAATAAACAACACAGTAATATTAAGTACACATGTGAAAACGAAACAAATAATAGTTTACCTTTCCTGGATGTTTTAGTTAAAAGGGTTAATAACAAGTTCCAGACCTCACTATTTAGAAAACAAACTTTTACTGGTTTAGGAACCAATTATTTAAGTTGTATGTTTTATAAATATAAGATTAGTGTTATAGTAACATTATTAACAAGAAGTTACCGGATTTGTTCAGATTACTTTTCATTAAACGAAGAATTTAAATTTTTAAGACAGTACTTTATCAATAATTACTACCCTTCTAATCTTTTTGACAACCAATTAAAGAAATTTTTAAATAACACTTTTAATACTAAACTCCCCATAACTACAGTACAAAAAGAAACCAGATATATTAAATTACCTTTTTATTGTTATTTATCATTGCGTATTCGAGGTGAAGTGTCCAAACTGCTCAAGTCGTTATCCCCAAATAAATTTTAGATTCGCCCTCGTCAACCCACTTAAATTATCAAATTTGTTAAAGTTCACAGACAAATTCCCCAAAACTGTATGCCCTAATGTTGTTTACAAATACACGTGCGACAGCTGTAAGGCTGCGTATATTGGCAGTACTCAACTCCAACTGGAGGTACGCCTTTCTCAACATTTGGGCTTATCAGTCCGTACTAACCGTCCCCTCAGTAGCCTACCACAATCCGCAATTAGAAACCATAGTAATGAAAACAACCATTCCTTTCACAAAACTCAGTTCGAAATTCTAACCAGATCCAATAACCTTACAGAACTCCGAATTTTAGAATCTTTGTACATCTATAGAAACAAACCTTCCATTAACAATAATAGCTCATCTTACAAATTACAGCTCTTCTAACTAACCAATCGATTTTCATAGACATTTTCATACCTTCTAATTTACTGACCATACAGTTTTCTCTGTTTCTGCCAAGTATGGAGATTGATGTAAACATTGTGTATTTACCAGTTGAGGTAATTTTAATTTAATTTTAGTATTTTTTGTAGTGATGTAATTTTAATGATTTTAATTGTGTATTGATGTACTTTTCATTATTCTCACTTTTGTTTTAAGGTTTTAAGACTTATAATTCACTGATGATGACAAAAGATTTGTCAAAACGTCTGAAGTATAAAAAATAAACGGAAATGTTTGCTGTTGTGTTGGTCCCTCTTTTCATCTGTAAGCTCCGTTTCCCTAAGGAGAAGTCAATAGTTTTGATATATATATATATATAAATAATTATATTAAATAATTAAATATATTGAAAATAAATGTACATCAAAATACATTCACTTGTTTACTGCGCTTTACTAAAACACTAAACTCGCACGTAATCGAGTCTATAGTCACATCATTATTGCTTTGGACTACGCAGTAAATACGATTTAACATTATTTCACCGCTCAAGTTATTGGGATACCTATACTCGATGTAAAGGGCCTTCATATCGTTCAGTACTATTTTTGTGCCCACTTTACATTCAGCTGGCAAGTTATCTTTAAACACGGCTAGAATACATTCAAAAGCACGCACAAAGAGGTCATCGTTAGACAAGACATCATTATTAAATACAAGTTTATAAACACTCCTTTCCAATCGATGGTTTATTCTTACTGAACCGAACATTTCAATCGTGAACTCTTCTTCATACTGCATAGCGGCAGTTGAAATAATCTTCTACACCGTTCAGGGTGAACGGTGTAGGTGAGCTCTGCCCGGTACCGCTCAAGTGCTTTGTACCAAAGTTCATAATATTTCAAAGTCTAAACCAGTGGTGCACAAACTTTTTTGATGTGAGGGCCAAACCAACCATCTGTTTTATATGTAGGGGCCAGATATATAGATATTCTATTTTTTATAAATATGCATTTTTATAACCAGGGGTAATATTTCAGATTTTTCTTTGGGTAACTACCCTTTTCATGTGAAAAATGTGAATTGAAAAGACCCGTGGGAGCCACATTTGGCCCGCGGGCCAGGGTTTGTGCATCACTGGTCTAAACCTTTAAATAAGCATCCAGCTCTAGACCATTCTCGCCTTATTCAATCCTACACTCGGTAAACACGTCGAGCAGAGCGGTGTACGCGTATTCAAGAACCGTGTCAAAATAAACTATATCCGCAATACGCCCGTCTAATATAGGCTTCAGCTTGCGGAAACCGACGATTTCAAACATTCTGTCGAGGATGAAACGGTTTCGCGTAGGGACAAGAACGTTATTATCAGATGCATTCTTCCACATCAGTCGTATATCAATGCATGGCTGATCGTTATTTATATACAACGTACAAACAATGGTGTATGAGGGGGTATCACTAATCTGCTCTCTTCTTGTGCCTACACCTACAGGAATTTTATAATGATCCTCACTCCACTTCTCAACTATCACGAAGATTATATTCATCTCCTCATCATTAAATAAACAACATTCCGTTTGTTTGTTTGTCTACAAGTCGTTTCCATCACATAGTTAATGGCACCGGCTTCATGACTGAACACGCGCAACGACTTCGTCACGGACATATCGTACACGCCATTGAGAATGCTTCTCAAAGGAAGTTCCATCGTATTCGAGGAGCGCACGTCCACTCGGTTCAAGCTCTGAGATGACTATGAGCAACAGGCACGCGGATCGGCTTAACAGGAGGAGTGAGTCACACCATAAGCTGATGAAACGTGTACGGCGTTGTTCCAACGTGAATACTTGTATCCCATTATATTGGGTAGGTGTTGTGAGAAATTTTCCAATACATGAAGCAGTACTGGTTTTAATGTTTTATCACTCCCACTCCCCAGAATACGCACCAGATATTTTTGCTTTGGGGTATTTTCACGAACTAAACACATTTTATTCACACTCCGGCACACTATTTGAGAAAAACATATGACCATATTTTAGCTTTTTGCTTAGCATGTGATACTCATCTCTAAATTCTGTTAAACACTCACGCAGACCTTTAGCCACAACCTCACTACAAACCTCGTCATGATACGAGTATATATTAATGTAGTGGTAAAAATACTTAAGATTCTCCATGATGACAAGATTTACATTCTCAGCTGCAGGCTACGAGTACTGGATATGATGCAACATGATATAATATCGCTTGTCGCACCACTCATCAACAAGACTCACTAACCATATCCGTTGCTTCTCTTCTGCATGTTTCTTCCACTTCACGGTATATGTAAGCTTTTATAAAGTTTAGTCCCACAACATAGTTCAATGCCTCACTTATTCCGCAAAATCCTGCAATGCTCTCGCCACAATAGCCGTAGAGTACTTGTACCTCTTGTTCCTTCGCACGATTCAATGTAGCGTTAAAAGTATCAAAGGAGGGTGGAATAGGGAGCCATTCAGTAACCTTATCTTCACACTTTGCCAAATACCACTTCATAAACGTCGAACACGCAATATTAAAGGTAGCCATTACCATTTTGCTTTACGTGGGGAAATGCACGTCTGAGACCCAGGGCTTCCAGCGGTCAACTGAGCACGCAGGGAAGAGATATGCCCAAGTAGTAGCAGGAGTCACGTGACCGATCATACAGGTAGGCGGAGCTTAGAATTTTCGCTTGTATATACGCACACACACAAATAGGAGAAAGTGAAACGCTAATTCAAACACGATTTATTTAATAAACAAAATATTCAAGGTGTATATATATTTACAAATACGTGTAATAAATAAATATATCGTTAATAATAAACATATATAACAATCAAAGATTATGGTATCCAAAGGGTACGGTATCATAGGTACCAGGCACCTGGTAACATTTCCTATAGGTGTTACGGCACAGCTTCGTACCCCTAAGTTCCTTCACGCCCCCCTAGCTTTTGCGCCCGAAAATTGTGGGTACGTACAGTTAGTTGGGATGGCTGGTTGCCTTTATCATCATCCAAGCACACTAGATCCTTCAATGAATCAAAGTTAACGACCCGTCGATTCGCCTGGTTGAGCGTGATGCACTTAGCCTTCACGATATATTTCTTATCTTCCCCCACCCACACCCGTTCCCCATAAGTTTTTGACCTGTTGAGACAAAAGAGTCGGCGTATGCGATGTCTCCATACTCATCCTTGATCTCATCAGTCAACTGTCCGAGGAATTCACCAATAGGAGGCATGTATTCACCCTCCCTCGCTGTGAATATCATACTATCTGTATCGATCGGCGTACAAAACCCTCCGACCAAGAGAATGCTATTGACCACAAAGTTTGATGTGTGCGTAGGACGTTGTGAAGTTGGCTACAGGTATGTTTGTAACTCGTGAGGTATCTGTGGCCAGTTCGGTAATGTACTTTATTATGTAAGTATTACCTACATTCACGATCTCCATGACTTCTTTATGGGGAGCGTTGGTATATTCCCAGATTTCACTATAACTTTGTGTCAAATGAACATTCCCTTTGCCAGTATTCTGTGCAAATTATCCCCAAAGACTGTTTAGACACAACTTTGCACTAAAGTGCTTGCCTGGGTTCTTCACAATTTGGGAACGGTCAAGCTGTATCACTTCACGTTTACTGTAACGTTGAATATAAACTGATTTTTCATCTTCGGTATCAACTCCTGGGGGATACCCTGATGTTTCGACCTTATCCTTCAAAAAAGCGTTTGTATATGGCGTGAAAAGGTTGGGTAGCTTCTGAAACCTCCACACCTCATGTATCTTCAATATTCTGTAGCCATGGCGAACGGATAGATCCAGCTCAGGGCCTGTATATACATCTCTGATCTTACGCTGGTTGGTTGTATGATTACAATCCCCATTGATCTCCTCTGCGCACTTCACGCACAGGGAAAACATGAGCTTATGATCGATAACGACGGATAAGATCGGCATCCATAAATCGCGAGAGGGGGAGCACATCTACGAAAGAAAGGACGAAATAGTACCCGTTCAAATTTGTTGAGAACACCTCGATGGTGGACAAGTCAGGTCCCACCAGTTTTTCAGGTGCACCTATGGGGTACGGATTGTTCTTCATCACGTAGGGATATAAAGAACAGAAGTCATTGTAATGGAGTTTCACGCCCTCCGTAGGCGGAAAGTATAGCTTAGAGCGATTTGTACGCCCTCCGAACAAGCTATCACCACATTTGAGAGGATCCAACACCATTGAATGCTTGATCGTGTTTATTTCTTCATGGTACTGTCTATCTGTTTCCATCCGTGCATCATACTCATGCTCCCACAAGACTTTGTGAGTGAACTGGGAGCCTATAAGTTGATCGCGGGTGCGGGTCCACGCAAGACTTTCGGCAGGAGATCTACCGTGGATATCTCCTACGATTCCACACCCAGGACGGGGACATCCGTGCCACAAGCAACCGTTAAAGGAGTACGCAGTTTTCTCACCAGTGGCAGGGTTTTCGCTTAGGACACCAACCCAAAAAGACACGACCATTAACCTTAATGGATACTTCCCCCGTGTTGCGGGCATGCTTTATGTATACACCTGTCTGCTGCTGTGTGTGTATGATCCAGTAAATAGCCTTGTGCCCATAACTGCGTGGATTGTTTCTGTGAATAACAGCTAAGGTGTCTTTAGGCATGAAGTTATTCTTCAACACCGTAAAACATAATGAGGCGATGGTGGTTGCGACTTGCAACGGATCGCATTTCAAACAGCATATGCACATCCTTCTAAACGCCTGGAAACATACTCTAAGCACACGCACATCATTCACGCAATAACGCTCACATTCATCAGCTATATTATAAGGATTAGATTCATTAAAACTGTTGTAGGAGCGGTCAAAGTCTTCACGTTCATCTTCACTCATACATTCATAGTTAATGTAATGTTTGGGTGGAGGCAGTCCTACGTAATTTAAAGTTTCGCTCGTGAGGAATGTGTAAGGGAAATATCCTTTTGAAACTTCAGCGGCTACCCCCATCACCTTGGGTAGCTTTGCATCTGTATTAGTTTGTTGCCTCTTTTCAAGGGATCACCTGTAAATATCTCAGAGACTCGTGCTCACGCAGCTCCTTATAAAGGAACTGTGTCAAATTTTGCCCCGTTTTGTGCAAGAATATACACAACTGTTTTTTTGAACTTGTCCGCTAAATTGACAATATAGGACACAAAAAGTTTCACAGGGCTATCTTGGGCAATCGTTTTAGGAACGTTTGTCCGTTTACCACATTTGTGAAACTGAGCACACTCGATCTCCATACACTCATCACACATAGTCTGGCTTACAAGTAAATGTGGAATAACCTCTTTGGTTTTAGCGTTCGTGTATATTTCTATATCGTAGTGCACTGTTACACAAGGGCTATTTTTAGGCTTAGCGTCTTTTATATAACATACATGCTTTACTCCAACCGCCTTATATTTCTCATGGCATGTAGAACAGTGAATTTCATCACATTTATGGTTGAATTTTCCCCAATTATCCATCATGTGAAACATACCACATTCACAGATTCTCATTTTCCTGCAGGTGCCAATTGACTTAAGGAGCTCAAAACAGTTATTATTGAAAAATGTACGTCTACACACATCACAATCCCTCTTCTCAGCTTCAACTACACAGCTTTCACATTTGGAGCTTTTAAACTGCTCACATACCATGTGGCAATCTTTACGATGTTTCACTATATCATCCTCAAACTCGATACATCCCTTACACAAATCATGATGTCGTCCATATTTTCGACTTTTATCATAACTCGCGTAAAGGTCCCTTATATTACGGATGGGAGATACGTTGTCCCTGACAGCCTAAAATAAGTAGGGGTCTTGTACGATCTCTCACACTGCTTTTAAAAACATACACAGTCCTACAACGATCATCCATTCCAAATACAACTATACGAGCATTCATTTCCTGATCTACCCTTCTCAGCTCTTCAGGACCCATATTACAGTCAAACTCAAGTTTACAGTCTACAGCTAGTTTATGGGTACGCTCCACTACCGTAGGCAACCAAATTTTTTGAGTACGTGTATTTAGTACAGTAAACATACGAGCTAAGACTACTGCTATAAAGCCGCAACCACGATCGACGTTTATATGCCATCTATAAATAGCCTTAGAATTGAAGTTAAGGGTATACGGTGTAGCACTATGACCCACAACACGGAATACACAGTTAATATTTACCATGAAGTTGTCCATATTGAAGGCTATACTACTCTGAGAGGCATGCATTATACGGCCTAATATATACTCTATATCTTCAGCTGCCAAGCGTCTGAATGTTATTATTACCCAAAAATCATCTACATCACCGTCATCTGACCCGAACTCGAAGGGCAGCCTCGCCCTGACTTCACGTTCGTCGCGGTTCTGAAGGGCAAACCCTACAATATGTTCAACTATGCGCCGTAGTCCGTGTTCAGCACCATTGCTATACATGGATCTAGGATCAACCCTGATTATATACCGATTTCTAATCAAGGCTGGGGTAGGGGTAGCGTGCGCACTAACTCAAAAGTTATACCATCCTCTACAGAACGAGAAGCTGCTGCGGCTGTGGAAGATGTGACCGGAATTGAACAGGAATAAGTGGGTATATTTGAGGAAGGGACTATTGTGGGGGTTGTGTCGTAAGACGTAGAAAGATGGGGCTCTATTACTGGTGGTCTAACACCCGGCGCAATCCTGGCACGCTTTATACCTGACGTGGAGGGCTCTTCGTCATGCCTCCGCTTTGAATTGTCCCGTGCTACAGGTATCGTTGGTGTGGACTCGAAAATTGGGATGGATTCTGTGATCACAACTATACTGTCGTCGGGATCATCTGTAATATCGATGATGGGTTGCTGTACCTGATCGTCATTTGCGGTTCTGTGAGAGAAGAGAAAAGCAAGACTAGAATATTTTATTTTGTGATATTATATTTTGTAAATGACCCACTTAGGAGTGTGACTTGTTAGAAATGGATTCTGTAGAAAAATTCAGGTTCATAAGCCCATCCACATGTATTATAACTGGCCCTACAGGATGTGTTAAAACTGTATTTATGCTTAAAATAGTTAAAGAAAAGGGAGAGATGTTCTCAGAATTTGTGCATAAAGTTATATGGTGCTATTCGACGTATCAATCAGTGTTCAACCAGTACCAAGATGATATTTTGTTCCACAAAGGTGTATATGACGTTAATTCGTTAAAGGGAAATGAACATACAGTCATTGTAATTGACGATCTCATGATGGAGATGGATAAAACGTTTGCCGAGACATTTACAGTGTTCTCCCACCATCTTAACATAAGCGTGTTCTTCATTAATCAGAATCTATTTATCAAAAATAGATGCAGGCGCGATGTGTCGTTAAATACACAATATCTAGTCTTATTTGCGCAACGTAGAGATGTATCACAAATTGGGGCATTAGCTAATCAAATGTTCCCGAATCAGCGTAAGGAGTTTTAAAAAGTTTATAAAGAAGCTACAAGCAAGCTTTACGGTATTTGCTTTGCAACCTTCATCCGCGAAACACGTTTAGGGTGTTTCTATGAATGTATATATTTCCAAACGAGCGTGAAACGGTGTATATTCCAGAATGACAAATAGGCTAAAGAAATACCATGAATTAATACAAATCTATCATCGACTGCCCCGGGCAATACAGCAGATGTTTGCTAAAAATATTGACTCCGACTTTTTAAAATGCATCTGTGAAATCTGTCTTAACGTTAAAAATTGCAATGTATCAATGAAACCTAATCAGGAGGTTCGCCTACGCCGTTACAAGAACATAATACGTGCACTCGCTCGTAAAAGTCAAACTGTAGGGAAGAAAAAAACGAATTATTGTACAAAGAGGAGGGTCATTCCTCCCCATCTTATTTTCAGTTTTGGGTCCTTTACTGACTAGATTAATATAATGAAGAAAGTAGTAGTGATTCCACACGAAGTGTATGCTTCACTGCAAAGTTCAAAGAATCCAGACACGATTCTAGAACCCCGTAAAAGCAGGCTTAAAAGAATGGAAAGCGAATTGTTAGCCCAATTAAACAGTGAAAAACACCTGATGAGAAAAGAATCTTATACCAAGAATCTCTGCAGAAATTTCTTCATGAGTACGAAAACTATAAGAATCCGACAGAGATTCCCGTGATGATTAGGCACAGCACGAAGAACGATGGGCATGGTGACGTAGGGCCTATGTCCGACGATAGAGCTCACAAACCAAAGATTAAGTGATCGGCCACAGAACATATCAAGCATGTATTAAAAAGCACCATCTCACGTACATTGAGGAATAAAGGTTTAAGGCTTTATAATCTATTGAATGAGGATCTCAACATACAATGGACCGATGCAGGTGAGATCACTGTGGAAAGAGCAAACGTACAGGGATCGAATATCGTAGACACCGTCCATGATCTGGTGAGAAAGTGGGATAGGCCCTCACAAATCAGGATGGAAGCATATTAAAGCAAGACTACAACAAATAAATGTCCCCAAAACAATGAAAGGAAACCTGAACAGGTTAAAAGACTTGGAACATGCATCGCACGTGACATAATTCAGAACGCCATCACCCCCGGCGGTAACACCTCTGAAGAGGAGAAAGAAGAGGATAAACAACGATCAACCCTACCCATGTGCCTGTAAAATACGTAAATGGTTAACATAAGCACACCGGACAAAAAATTAGTCACCCCTAATAGCACCGATAGTAGGAAGTTCAAGGTCACACAGAGGGCGCTGATGTAGCATTGGTAAGTGACAAGTAGCTGTGACGTAGCACACAGGATCAGATCTGTTTCGTGAGGTGGTGAAGAACAAAGTGTGTGTTGGATATAGTCTGCAAAATGGGTCGTGAGGCAGACGTTACTCAATGGCAAAAAGGTGCCATCGTGTTTGGCAGAGCCCACGGACACAAAATGTCTGAAGTAGCCCAATTTGTTGGTGTGTCAACGCGTACTGTCCAGCGAGTTTACAAAGAGTGGTAGTTCGCAATCAACTGACAATCGACGGCGTAACTGTGGCCGGAAAACAATTCTCGACAAAAGGGGCCGCCGCCATGTTTCTCGTCTAGTAACTGCAAATCGTTTTCAAACCAGAGAACAATTGCTCCAAGAAACCAATGAGGTTCTCCAGCGACCAATTTCCGAACGGACATTGCGACGAGAACTGCATGCGATGGACATCTGGAGCAGGGTACCATGGAAGAGGCCGCTGTTAACAGCAAGTCACAAATTGGCACGTTATAAATGGGCTCAGAGGCACAAAAACTGGACTGCGGCAGATTGGAAACGTGTAATTTGGTCCGATGAGTCCCATTTTTGTTTGTTCTCCAATGATGGGAGGCGACGAGTACATCGCAGGTCCAATGAAGCCTTTAATCCTGAATGCGTCGAAGGTGTTGTTCAGGCTGGAAACAGAAAGTGAAGCGTAGGAATAGACACCCACGGACTCTGGCGGAACTTCGGGACCGGCTGATGAACGAGTGGCAGCAAATCGATGTTCAGTACATGCACAACCTCGTAGAGTCTCTGCCTCGCCGGATTCGTGCGGTTATCAAGGCCAGAGGCGCCGTCACACGTTATTAGGTACATTCTGAGAGGGGTGACTAATTTTTTGTCCGGTGTGCTTATTAAGAAGACGCTATTATGGTATTTCTAGCCCAGCCTCCTACGGAGGCGTAGATAGAGTGTACAGAAGTGTTTACACTGCTGGAGTAGAGGAAAAAGATGTTGAGAGTTTTCTGCTGGAGCAGGATGCTTATACACTTAATAAGCCTGTGAGAAAAAGGTTTAAAACAGCCAAGACAACAGCTGCTTCGATTGACTCTATTTGGCAAGCAGATTTAACAGACATGCAAAGATATTCAGTGTGTAACGATGGTTACCGCTACATCCTATTCATAATAGATGTATTCTCTAGATATCTGTGGCTAATTCCTCTGAAAAATAAATCGCCTGAAACAGTTGCTAAAGCCACCAAAACGTTGATGTTGAAAGAAAACAGGGTTCCTGGCTATTTTCGTACCGATATGGGGAAAGAATTTAGAGGCCGAGCTTTTCAGAACATGTTGTTAGTTTAATATCAGCTACTAAATTACCAATTCTATACATAAGGCATCTTTAGCTGAAAGAGTTCAACGTACAATAAAGGAACGCATGCACCGCTATTTTACATATAAAAACACATACAGATTTCTAGACATTCTGGAATCATTGGCCTCATCCTACAACCGCTCACACCATCGCACGATTGGGACAACACCTAACGAGATTTCAGAAAGAGGTACCCGTAGAACCTGATGTGAGAAGAGATGGAACACCACCACCACACTCTGCGCGTTTCAAAATCAATGATTATATAAGGCTTTTGAGTTCGGAAAATAAATTCGCGAAGGGATTTGAGCAAGGATCGACACGTGAGATTTTTAAACTTAGGGCTATGAAATCTAAAGACGAGATAATGTTGTATTGTGTAGAAAATTTGAATGCGGAAGAAATCGCAGGAGACTTTTATCGGGAGGAGTTGCAGAAAGTAACATTTAATCTTGGAAAAATGTGTTTAAAATTGAGAAAATTTTAAGAAGCAAAGGTTCAGGAAAGAGAAAAATGTACCTGGTGAAATGGCTAGGATACCAGAAAGCTTCAACACCTATATAAAAGCTGATGCAATAATGAAGCTTAAATAGTATGCAACATAGCGCCTAACCATTTCTACGTCACACTCCCTTTCTGTTCTCCTCGTCCCTGTCTGTACACCCTAACAACACACTAGCCAACTTTGTAACAAGGACCCATTGAACTGGGTCGTGATACGTATGAGGTGGGTATATGCGAAATTCAGTTGATTACCCTTTTTTTAAGTGTTGATTATAAAGAACCCATTTTTACGATTCTTAGAGACTGTAATGAGTGTCAAAAGGCCGGGGTAACTCGGGATGAAACCATGCGTACCGCCCTGACTGGGGATGTACGGTATTACAGTACAGAAGTAACACTATGACCGGGTCACTATGGTGCGGTCGAGGATGTTGTGAGAGACTTAAACGTAAGTTTAAAAAGCTCACATCTTACGGGCAATTTATTTACAGCAATATAGTGGAGCACCAGTTTGTTGAGGATACTCAGGCACGCCTGCTGCGCATAGCGCACATTCCCAACCATGGAAGAAGTTTGAGTATTACATATGACAGGCCCCATTATGTGAATGTCGCAGCTAATCTAATAACCAATATCTCTCAATATATAAGAACGACTAAGGGAAAAAGTTTCCCATTCGGTAACGGGAGCTTAACAGTGAAGCTGCCCTTTCGACGCACTGAGTTATTATGGACAGAAAGCCTTTCACATTCTATCGAGGTATGAGATACCAGCGTGGTTGTGGACTTGGATCCATTTTTTCAACCACACTACTTACGGCTGTTCCCTTGCTGAAGATGGGTGCCAGATACCTCGAGAGGAAAACGTTACAATCAGGTCTTAACACGGCAGAAGACATATTGGCTGGGGCTAAACCTAAACAAGCTCTAAGAAGACACTTAAGGCGTTCAAGGGACGAAATCGTCAAAGATGCAAAGAGAAAAATGCGTGGTGGTGGGAAGAAGAAGAGGGCTGTCCGGAAGAAGGGATTACCACCACGTAGCATTAAACGTAAAAGGATATAAAAAATGAAGTATTCTAAGCTAATGAAACCTATGGTTGACCATTTTTTTTAACTGATATAAGCTAAGGATATTGATCTCATGAATCATAGTTTGTTTACTACTTGTCGCGAGAGGAGGCACTATTTCTAACTCGACATGGCACGCTTCATCCATCCGTGTAGTTCACAATGTTGTAAATCGGAGCTGTCCCTCTTTGACATGCCTCGAACTCAAGTTTCTATTGAACACAGCGACTTTATTACAATTAACCCTTTAAACACAATTAGTTCCCCCGAATGCCCAAATAGAATTCGTGATACCCAGCTCAGGCTCTTACTTTTTTGATCAAGCTGTGTGCACATGTACGCTAAACTACATATAGCCCATTCTGATGGAACGGACTCTGATGACAAATATGATGTATACCCTGAAACAAACTTTCTGCACTCCTTATTCAACCAGTGTGACGTATATTTAAATCAGTTCAACATATCGGCAGGAACGGGGTACTACCACCTACGATCCTATCTGGAAAATGTGCTGAACTTTTCCAAAGAAGCGAAGGATACCTTTTTAAGTGCCGAGGGGTATTTTCAAGCTAAAGACGAAAGTAGTATAAAGGACAAATTTTAAAATTCTAAAAAGAAGATATACGAGTGTTTTGGACGCCTGCATACAGACTTCACATTCCAGGAGAAGTTGCTTGTGAATGGGGTGGATATGAAAATAAAGCTCACCCGCACGAATCCTGAGATATGTTTAAATCTGGGAACTGATCAAGAAGAGGGAACAAAACCCGTTGCGATTCACATTATGGAGACATACCTCCGCGTACGGCGAGTGAAATTAAGTTCACCAAAACAAATAGAAATTGAGAAAAATTTACTACACGCCACAGTAAAATACCCACTTAACAGAGCACAGATCAAACTATGCACGGTGCCAGCAGGGTTGGCTTCGAAACAGATAGAAAACATCGCCCTGGGAAATCTACCTAAAAGGATATTAATTGGAATGCAGGACCATGCTTCGATGAATGGAAAATATAAAAAGAGTGCCTTTAAATATGAGAATTTCGGCCTTAAAAATATAACTCTATACGTCAATGGCATTGCGTTGTGCGAGGCTATGGATATGCATTATTCATCAGACGCTGTGTTCCCGTTTTGCGCGAGAGCATATAGTAATCTGGCCCATATTGCAGGTGATTTTGATGAGGTTGGGATTGGGGCAACGCAGAAAGAATTCATCGATCAATTTAACCTTTATCCGTTTGACATCACACCTGCCTTATCTGCTAGTGTAAATACACACTTAAGTCCACAACAGAGTGGAAACATCTCAGTCAGATTGGAATTCGCCAAGCCTACAGACGCGTCTATAAGTGTACTAGTTAACGTCGAGTCACAAGCCCTATCAGAAGTAGACAAATTTAGGAGCGTTGTCACTGACTTTTAAAACGGATGCGAATACACTTCAGAGAATAATGAATGGTGAACGAATCACACGTTCCAAATTTACCGGTGTGTTTGCGAAGAAGGAAACATTGAAATTGCCAAATACGAGAGATTGCGGTAGCCTTATTGTGAACACAGATGTTATTAATAGTGAAGGGATTCATTGGTTTGCAACCTATTTTAAGAATAGGGACCGCATGTACTATTTTGATTCACTCGGTACTCAGCCCTGGAGTGACCCTGTTATTGTAAAATTTCTCGATCAGATGCATATCCCCGAAGTTGTATGGAATCCCTTCCGGCTACAAGAATATTTTAGTAATACTTGGGGGATATACTGCCTTTCATTTCTCATGCATATGTCACGTAGTAAGGAATTTATAAATTTTTAAAAATTATTCGACCCGTGTCACACTCAACGAAACGACGAAATGGTATGCAGACAGATAAAAAACCGTTTTCCGATTGTGCGCACTCTTTGTATTGTATGATGTTTTGTCCGTGTATATATATATATATATATATATATATATATATATATATATGTAAAAATGAAATGAATAATCAATATTCATTTTTACATAAGAACCAAAATCGCTTAACGCGAGTTTGGATAATAATTTTACTTGTGGCTTCCTATTTTTGATCGTGTCAAAACCCTACGATCTACCATACCTATGGTTTAGTCGTATCCATTTTCATTTGTTATAGAAGTTATTAATTAATTATGATTGTCTTGCATCTTACCCTCGTCCCTAGATTATGCATACACATTGCATATAACAGGATTGGAACCCGCAGTTGTACTTCTTAGTCATTAATACCCACTCTTGTCTCTAATTCGTTCTTGTAAATCTTCCTAATAATGATTTGTATTATACGTGCAAATTCAATAACTATGACGTCATAAAGTAACTTAATTCTCTTCACGTTTTCCATACCTTGAACACTGAATCACGTGTTTAGTATTTGGACATCTTCCGTATTGAATGTATGGTAAATTCCTTAATAATAATAATAATAATAATAATAATAATAATAAAAGAAAAAGAAAAAGAAACCATTCTCTATACATCATTAGTTATGTTGTTTCCTACCTATTGTCTACTGATACCTATCAACCTATCAGTCCATATTTTACGCGTCTCTATATTACGCACACAACCTATTGGATTATGTACATGTAAAATACGTCCACATATATTTTTTTTATTATTTTTTTTTTTAAGTGCGTTCAACTCTCACAAGGCATTCATTAGGCTTACAGTAGTTAAATGCTCAAATTCGCGAATCAGCAGAACCGAACGTTTCTAAGATAAACAACATCTTTCGCTCTGATCCAAATTTATAACATATAATGTATATAACATATTATGTTGTATATAAATTATCTTGTCATGTCTCATGTACTTGTGTTGTACTAATAACCATATATAAACCATATAATCTGACCATAATCGGACCATATAATCTGACCATATAATCTAACCATATAATCTAACCATATAATCTAACCATATATATATATATAAAACACTGTAAGAATGGTAACGACGTAATGTACTTCAATGAAACTATAATTGAATGTAATGACTTTATATATAATGTAAGAATGTACTTTAATAGAATTGTAAGGGACAATCATAAGCGAATGGGAAGTAATCCATAATCGAAATCATAATTGTAATAAACCCAAACAAAAATGTACTCAGTCATGTACTTCAATTGTACTGTGTACGACTATGAAATGAAATCGCCTCAGAAATGAAGACGTGGCAAAAAAAAAAAGATTATTTTTTTTTTTATTATTTTTTTTTTAAATCTTTATTGGAATCTTTCAAACACCTGATCGTGTTTAAAAGGGGGGAAACTTAACCTCCAACTGCCATCCCCCAACATTCAGGCATATTTTATACATGTATTTGTAAAATGAAGGACACTTCATTACGAGACTCTGCTTGGTAACTGCTAAGAGACTCCCCTTGTTAGCAGCTTCGCTGCGGGGAGGGGCGGAGGCCCCTTGCCTCCTTAATATTTTTAGATTCCGGCCTGAGCTATGGTCGAAAGAGGTCGAACCTCTACCCCTGTAAATTCAGAGCAGTACCTGTATATTTTTAAGAAGTAAATTTACAGTAAGAGAAACTTTTTATTTTCCCCCTCGAGTTGGGCTATCGTCAGAGGAACTTAGTAAAGTCGATAAGTTATAAAGTATCAGAGAAAGAATTAGAAAAATTATAGAAGAAAAGTAACAGAAGAAATATCCGTTGCTTGCACCCGTAACAAGAACCCCCCGTCGAATCCGAACCGAAAAAGGGCCATAAAAGGGGGGGTTAACAGCTGGCGACCCTTTACCAGGATAAGAAGAAGATTTATAAAAGAAGATTTATAAAAGAAGATTTATAAAAGAAGAAGATTTATAAAAGAAGAAGATTTATAAAAGAAGAAGATTTATAAAAGAAGAAGACTTATAAAAGAAGACTTATAAAAGAAGAAGACTTATAAAAGAAGACTTATAAAAGAAGATTTATAAAAGAAGATTTATCAGGATAAAACCATTTGACCGGCGTGTCACGACTTCTAGTTCGTAACATCCACCCTTGACCGGTGTGTCACGACTCCAAGTTCTTCACGCCTAGTTTTCATCCAAGAAGAAGTAGCCAACAAGACGTCTTCAGGACACGTCTCAAGGATTTCCCCATAGAAAATTTTGTTAAGTACATTTTGTTTTCTTAAGTAATTTATAAACACTTGAAAAGTCAGTATTATTAAGAGTTAATAATGAGTATTAAGTCAGAATTTACAAGAAACACAGTGAACACTTCAGACACTAGTGATACATTTTTCTTAGTGTAACAGAGAGTTAATTGTAACAGAGAGTTAATTGTAACAGAGAGTTAATTGTAACAGAGTTAATTGTAACAGAGTTAATTGTAACAGAGAGTTAATTGTAACAGAGAGTTAATTTCAAAAGAGAGTTAATTTCAAAAGAGAGTTAATTTCAAAAGAGAGTTAATTTCAAAAGAGAGTTAATTTCAAAAGAGAGTTAATTTCAAAAGAGAGTTAATTTCAAAAGAGAGTTAATTTCAAAAGAGAGTTAATTTCAAAAGAGTTAATTTCAAAAGAGAGTTAATTTCAAAAGAGTGTTAATTTCAAAAGAGAGTTAATTTCAGTTATTTTCACTGTTATATTCAGTATAGAATAATTTTATTTTATGTATCAAACATAATAGTATCGTACCTTCGTGTACATTAGAGTGAAATGTCGTTTACATTTTATATTTTTGTTTGCAAATTTTTTTCAATTACTGAATTGAATTGACTTGCAAATTAAGAGAGAGTGTTTATAGAGAGTTTATAGATTTAGAGAGATATTTGAAGTCAGTTTTAGTTGCAAATAAGTTGCAAGTCAGTTTTGAAGTAAGTTTTAGTTGCAAATAAATTGCAAGTCAGTTTTCGTTGAAAATAAGTTGCAAATAAGTTTTGAAGTCAGAAGGTTGCGCCAAGATGGACAACCGCCCCCAGAGACATAGAAATACTTGGCAAGAGGTCAAGTCAGAAGGTTGCGCCAAAAGGGACAACCGCCCCAGAGATTTATAGAAATACTTGATAAGAGGTCAAGTCAGAAGGTTGCGCCAAAAGGGACAACCGCCCCAGAGATTTATAGAAATACTTGACAAGAGGTCAAGTCAGAAGGTTGCGCCAAGATGGACAACCGCCCCCAGAGACATAGAAATACTTGGCAAGAGGTCATGTCAGAAGGTTGCGCCAAAAGGGACAACCGCCCCAGAGATTTATAGAAATACTTGATAAGAGGTCAAGTCAGAAGGTTGCGCCAAAAGGGACAACCGCCCCAGAGATTTATAGAAATACTTGATAAGAGGTCAAGTCAGAAGGTTGCGCCAAAAGGGACAACCGCCCCAGAGATTTATAGAAATACTTGATAAGAGGTCAAGTCAGAAGGTTGCGCCAAAAGGGACAACCGCCCCAGAGATTTATAGAAATACTTGATAAGAGGTCAAGTCAATAGGTTGCATCCAAGAGGGACAACCGCGCCAGTTTTGAAGAAGCCAGTTTTGAAGAAGCCAGTTTTGAAGAAGCCAGTTTTGAAGAAGCCAGTTTTGAAGCAGTTAGTTTTGAAGCAGTTAGTTTTGAAGCAGTTAGTTTTGAAGCAGTTAGTTTTGAAGCAGTTAGTTTTGAAGCAGTTAGTTTTGAAGAAGTTAGTTTTGAAGAAGTTAGTTTTGAAGAAGTTAGTTTTGAAGAAGTTAGTTTTTAAGAAGTCAGTTTTTAAGTCCCAAGTCATTTCAATGCAGTCAATTGAATTCAACTTTTTCTTTGTAAGTTAAGAGAATTTAATTTAAGAAAATGTAATTTAAGAATTTAATTCAACCTTTTTTTGTGTTGTAAAGAGAACCTTTCTTTGTTTTGTTGTAAGAGGGAAATGGACCGATTTGTCTTTTCTTTTTTATGCCATTGTTGCGTATAAAAATATATAGGTAAAATGACATATTTTATTGTTGGCAACCAAAACCGTTTTTACAAATGTTGGTAACGAGTTTTATAATTATTGCGATTATATGATGACAGAAATAGTGTAATAATTAATCGATCATGTACCTAATTTATCTTGCTGTATGGTCGGGAAATTTACCCGTAGGACCGCACATGGCCCTAAATTTCAGTTGTGTTTATTCTTTTTTGTCATTTAATTTTAATAAAACTTCTACACAATAAAACATATGTATTTATCATATGCAAACAAGTTTTCAGACTAAAATATCAAATAATTCAAATTCTATCAACATTCAACGAAAGAGTATGATTTTTCTAAACATGCAAAAAAATTATTAAACCTTTTTAATATTTTTTTTTAGTATATAAAAAAATAATTTTTAATGTAAAATTTACCTGAAATTATTAAAAGAAAAGATTGTTCGAAATGCTTTCCTTCCATTTCAATAACACTTTTTATTCTTGGCCGAAACTCATCTAAGGTTCGATTTACTTTTATTTTTAATAATATTATAAAATTATGTTTAGCTCATTAAAATGCATAAATTGATTTATATTTTTAATTTGTATTCTTAACTTTCTTAATTCAATTATCGTACCGATACTTCTGGTTAATGTTTATATAGTTCATATATAGCTAGGAATGTTACTAGTCGAATTTAATTCCATCTTCAAAAATTCAATTTTTAAACCGTGAGATTTACTTTCATCAATTGTAAGTCCTCTAAGTACATTTCTTTTTATTACCTTAATACGTGTAACTGATTTAATTAAATACTTAAATACTACCTTGAACTTAAAGGATTTTATGATAATAATGATAATAATAACAACAATACTTGACTCAAAAGATTTTATAACCCTAAAACCCATCTTAAATTATTATACATTATTTTTAAACTTTGTTAATTCAAAAACCTTCCAAATCTCTACACATACACACGCATGTATGCACACTATATATACTATATATACAAACCTTATTCTAAAATCATTCGATATCACAAACTATTTCATAGCGTGTAGGTGCTAACTCTGCTATTTATATAGTCCTAAGCCTTTTTGCTTACTATATATAAATTTTTGCTCAGGCATTTATTCAGTTAATTTAAGAATCCTCTCCGCTAGTCTGTCCCTCAAAGTTATGATACACACTTTGTATCTAATACACACAAATACACACTAGACCACAGGTCTATACATCATCCATTACGTAATTCGATTTTTTACCTACAATAGTCAATAAAATTAGTTATAGACTGCACGATCAGGGTAACTTTGGAAAATAATTTATATTTTTTTCCTTTTACCTACTATTCATTATGTACATAATTTTTTCCCACGGAAAAATAAAAATTTTGTAAACAATATCTTTCTTTGTCTAGCGTAATTGTTTGTCTAAAATTGAAGTATTAATCTTTGAATTTTTTTTATTATATAATAACTCACTTGCTCTGTATAAAAATTTGTAATGTAAAGAAAAAAATTCGTCATCTAACTTGAAGTAGTTAGGATGTTATTTTCTCATTTGTATTGTATTAATGGTACCCTATTAGATTATTGTATAAATATCGTTTTTTTTAAAAGGGGAGAGCAATGTAAAAATGAAATGAATAATCAATATTCATTTTTACATAAGAACCAAAATCGCTTAACGCGAGTTTGGATAATAATTTTACTTGTGGCTTCCTATTTTTGATCGTGTCAAAACCCTACGATCTACCATACCTATGGTTTAGTCGTATCCATTTTCATTTGTTATAGAAGTTATTAATTAATTATGATTGTCTTGCATCTTACCCTCGTCCCTAGATTATGCATACACATTGCATATAACAGGATTGGAACCCGCAGTTGTACTTCTTAGTCATTAATACCCACTCTTGTCTCTAATTCGTTCTTGTAAATCTTCCTAATAATGATTTGTATTATACGTGCAAATTCAATAACTATGACGTCATAAAGTAACTTAATTCTCTTCACGTTTTCCATACCTTGAACACTGAATCACGTGTTTAGTATTTGGACATCTTCCGTATTGAATGTATGGTAAATTCCTTAATAATAATAATAATAATAATAATAAAAAAAGAAAAAGAAAAGAAACCATTCTCTATACATCATTAGTTATGTTGTTTCCTACCTATTGTCTACTGATACCTATCAACCTATCAGTCCATATTTTACGCGTCTCTATATTACGCACACAACCTATTGGATTATGTACATGTAAAATACGTCCACATATATTTTTTTTATTATTTTTTTTTTTAAGTGCGTTCAACTCTCACAAGGCATTCATTAGGCTTACAGTAGTTAAATGCTCAAATTCGCGAATCAGCAGAACCGAACGTTTCTAAGATAAACAACATCTTTCGCTCTGATCCAAATTTATAACATATAATGTAATATAACATATTATGTTGTATATAAATTATCTTGTCATGTCTCATGTACTTGTGTTGTACTAATAACCATATATAATAACCATATATAATCTGACCATATAATCTGACCATATAATCTAACCATATAATCTAACCATATAATCTAACCATATATCTAACCATATATATATATATAAAAACACTGTAAGAATGGTAACGACGTAATGTACTTCAATGAAACTATAATTGAATGTAATGACTTTATATATAATGTAAGAATGTACTTTAATAGAATTGTAAGGGACAATCATAAGCGAATGGGAAGTAATCCATAATCGAAATCATAATTGTAATAAACCCAAACAAAAATGTACTCAGTCATGTACTTCAATTGTACTGTGTACGACTATGAAATGAAATCGCCTCAGAAATGAAGACGTGGCAAAAAAAAATAAGATTATTTTTTTTTTATTTTTTTTTTTTAAATCTTTATTGGAATCTTTCAAACACCTGATCGTGTTTAAAAGGGGGGAAACTTAACCTCCAACTGCCATCCCCCAACATTCAGGCATATTTTATACATGTATTTGTAAAATGAAGGACACTTCATTACGAGACTCTGCTTGGTCACTGCTAAGAGACTCCCCTTGTTAGCAGCTTCGCTGCGGGGAGGGGCGGAGGCCCCTTGCCTCCTTAATATTTTTAGATTCCGGCCTGAGCTATGGTCGAAAGAGGTCGAACCTCTACCCCTGTAAATTCAGAGCAGTACCTGTATATTTTTAAGAAGTAAATTTACAGTAAGAGAAACTTTTTATTTTCCCCCTCGAGTTGGGCTATCGTCAGAGGAACTTAGTAAAGTCGATAAGTTATAAAGTATCAGAGAAAGAATTAGAAAAATTATAGAAGAAAAGTAACAGAAGAAATATCCGTTGCTTGCACCCGTAACCAGAACCCCCCGTCGAATCCGAACCGAAAAAGGGCCATAAAAGGGGGGTTTAACATATATATATATATATATATATTTGTATCCAATAATGTTAGTTTGTATATTCCGTAGTTTATTTAAGATGGTTATTGTACTAAAAACATGATTTCTTTCATTTAATAAATCGATGACAATATGAAGGTATCTTTGAACCGCTCAGAGGAGTTCCTTTAAGAGAAAATGCCGAATAACATTTATTACGGAAATTATAAAATTATTTAAAACATGTAAAAGATTGGTATAAAAAATTCAATGAATCAAAACAGGACTTTAGCATAATAGTAATTGAAAACTAATCTATAATTGCGGATACCTAAATGAAGCATTTTTAATGCGATGAGATGAATTACTACAACCCTCCATATATATATATGATAAAATAATCCAGAACAGCGCTCTTTTCCCTAATGACAGGCACATTAAATAAATAACCAGTTCGCGAATAATTGGCTACAAGAATCGTTGAAAATAATCCATTCCGATCGGCTGCGTTAAAAAGATTAATTGTGGACAACGCTTCAATGTCATTATCTTGATATAAATCGGGTAAACTGTAAAGTTCTTGATTCATGGCGGAGGGAATGTTTATTCACTGGTGAAAATAACTACTGTGACTCCCAGCTGAAAATATTTCCTTTTATATGCATAATCCCCAAGCACCACCCCAAAAGACTAAAAGGCGGTTCGTAAGTTTGATGATTGGTTGTCAATGTAACTGGGTGTGGGTTATGTTAAATTTTTTGTACCATTCGTAACACCGATATAACGGGTCCACGCTTTGGACGTCCTGATTTGATGACTAATGGTATCTTTATCTTCTTTCCGTAAATTTAATGCTGATATCTCAAGGTGTATTGCCACTTGCAATTTCTACCACGATGGTTTCAAATATTTGCATTAATATTTGCGCCCATACTAGTCTCGGTTTTCCCATTTTAGAACCCACCCCTTTGCAACATTGATCAACATTTCCATTTGCAATCTCAACCACGACAATATTTTTCATTATTATCATTTGCGGTCATACTATTCGATCCTCAACTTTCCCATTTTGGTTAGAACTATTCGACTTGACTTTCTATTTGCCAATTCTCGCGTAGGAGTGTGATTAAATTGCGTTTAGTTCGTGAAAATGAATGTCTGGTTGGGCTGATTGATAAGTGGGCACCCTAGGTATCCTAGTGGTTAAGACGCTGGGGTGCTGATCGGAGGTTGAGAGATCGAGTCCGGACAGTGACATTATAATTTCTTGGTACATACAATCCCAGATGAGCCGGGTGTACCTATGTGAGTTGGAAAGTAAAAGAAGCCAACGCACTACTTCATCAGATCAACTCGAGAGGAGGGGCGATAAGCTTAATCTTCGTGAAATGAGGAATCATCGTACGTAATAATATTAATAATAATAATAAACCTTTCCATATTTTATTCATTTTCATTCATTCATTTCATTTCATTTCATTTCAATAACAGAGACAATGTAAAGTTTTAACACAACTATGAAGAAGATACCACACAAATTACACGCAAAGAAAATTAAAATATAAAATAGATTTATATATAAAATAAATGTCTGGTTGGGCTGGTAGATAAATGGGCACCCTAGGTATCCTAGTGGTTAAGACGCTGGGGTGTTGATCAGAGGTTGAGAGAGCGATTCCAGTGCTGGAGCGTAGTTCGGATTCAACGTTAAACTGTAGGTCTAAGGGGGGTGCCAAGCTTGATCTTTGTCAAAATGATCATTTCGGGGAGAAGGTAAACCGATTTAGCTTATTATTACTACTGTAACTTGCACCACCATATATATATATATATATATAATAATATAATTGTTGCATATGGAAATATGATAAGGAAATTCATTACTTAATCAAAGACTAATTTAGCCTATAAATAATTAATTTTGTTCATGGTAAACACTCACGTGATGCTTATGTGTATATATAATACAATTTAAGATTAGAATTACAATATTGAAAACAATAAATAGGAGTCGACAGAGGTTCTGCCTGTGTGGTCTTGGATGGATTTAGGTCAAATGGACCTTTGCGGTCAACTTTCTTGACCGACGCTTCACCTGTTTCGAGTTTATGCCGTTAGATCTTCTTTCTTGGAATAAAAAAAGTTGTTTTCAAAGAAAGGATCGCGGACAAGTTTAGAGATTTAGAATGTATGAATTAAAATTTTTAGTTTTTCAGTATGTTTGTAAGATTTTTTCTTTTAAATGTACAAGTTCATTACATCATGAATAATATATATATATATATATATAATCATGCGGGTTGCTTCTACAGAGCTTCAATTTAATATTTAGGAGAAATCCAATGACAAGGAGAAATGTAAATGCCATGAAAAGTCTTCTTTAATGCGCAACGTTTCGAGCAATACGCTCATCTTCAGGCTGTTTAATAACAATGTGAAATTAAAATCAATATTGAATGAAAAACAAAACAGAAAATTTCTATAACCTATTCATAAAGGCAAATTTTACAAGACTGAGAAAAGAGTGTTAAATTCTAAGTTATACAGATTTACATATAAAAATTAAGAAGCTATTTTTAAATACATATAGTAAATGTGAAATTAATACACTGGAAAAATTAACAATAGTACACTGGAATAATGAAACTAACTAACCTTTCACTGCAATTTCCGAGGCTAACTGATTTAAGCAGAGGCAATACGGGAAAATAAGAGATGGCGAGGGCGATTGGGGAAGGGGGGATTATAAGGAATTGGGGAAGGAGGAGAGATTATAGCAAATTTAGGGGGACAGCTGATGAGTCAACATTTAGATTAGGGGACAATGTTTTAATGAAAAGCGATTCCAAAATTCTTAGTGAGTTGGGACAAGTATTACAACCAAGAATTTTAAAATTGTCTAAAGTGACATCAGTTTTACATTGTATACTGTGTTCCCGAATCCTCGAAACTTCCTTAGTTTTTAAAATTTTACCTGTTCGGCCACTTATTCCCATATGCGAATAAAATCTAGCCCTGAGAGAGCGAACAGTGCTGCCAATGTAATTCCCAAGGAGACACCTAGGGCAGGTAAATAAATATACAACACCGCTACGCAACGAGTCAGGGGTTCGATCCTTCGCTGAGAAAAAGCTACCTAAAGACGTTTTATTAATAAATATGATGCGGAAATCAGTATGATAAAAAAATTTCTTTAACAACTTTGTAAATTTAAGCTTAAATTCCTTATTCAAAGGACCCATTTCAGGTACCAAGAAATATTTTATATCCTTCAGCACTGTAATACATGGAAGTTGAGGGCTATAAACATTATTTAAGAAGGATCTAATTAGTTTGTCTACATATTGAACAGGAAAACTATTATTAGTAAAGTATGATCTTAGATTATTAAATTCATCATTAAGTAAGGTAAAACTAGAGGTCAAATTATATCCTCTGAACAGGAGAGTTTTAATACAAGACATCTTATAGTTGAAATCAGTAAAACTAAAAAAATTCATGCCCAAACGAGTGAAAGTGGGTTTCCTATAAACTGATGTAGTAATAGAATCACCGTTTTTCGAAATTAAAAGATCTAAGAAGGGGAGGGAGCCATTTTGCTCAGTTTCCATTGTATACGTTATATTGGGGTGCAAAGAATTTAAGAAGTTAAAGAATTGTTGCGCTTGTACCGCATTATCAAAGACTGCTATCGAATCATCAACGAAGCGTCGATAGAAAATTGGCTTGAGATGAGTGGGAGATTGTCTAAAAATTACACTTTCTAAATGAGTAGTGATGGGATCACCTGTCGGACCGTTAGCAGCTGATTTTTTTATGACTCATTTAGAAAGTGTAATTTTTAGACAATCTCCCACTCATCTCAAGCCAATTTTCTATCGACGCTTCGTTGATGATTCGATAGCAGTCTTTGATAATGCGGTACAAGCGCAACAATTCTTTAACTTCCTAAATTCTTTGCACCCCAATATAACGTATACAATGGAAACTGAGCAAAATGGCTCCCTCCCCTTCTTAGATCTTTTAATTTCGAAAAACGGTGATTCTATTACTACATCAGTTTATAGGAAACCCACTTTCACTGGTTTGGGCATGAATTTTTTTAGTTTTACTGATTTCAACTATAAGATGTCTTGTATTAAAACTCTCCTGTTCAGAGGATATAATTTGACCTCTAGTTTTACCTTACTTAATGATGAATTTAATAATCTAAGATCATACTTTACTAATAATAGTTTTCCTGTTCAATATGTAGACAAACTAATTAGATCCTTCTTAAATAATGTTTATAGCCCTCAACTTCCATGTATTACAGTGACGAAGGATATAAAATATTTCTTGGTACCTGAAATGGGTCCTTTGAATAAGGAATTTAAGCTTAAATTTACAAAGTTGTTAAAGAAATTTTTTATCATACTGATTTCCGCATCATATTTATTAATAAAACGTCTTTAGGTAGCTTTTTCTCAGCGAAGGATCGAACCCCTGACTCGTTGCGTAGCGGTGTTGTATATTTATTTACCTGCCCTAGGTGTCTCCTTGGGAATTACATTGGCAGCACTGTTCGCTCTCTCAGGGCTAGATTTTATTCGCATATGGGAATAAGTGGCCGAACAGGTAAAATTTTAAAAACTAAGGAAGTTTCGAGGATTCGGGAACACAGTATACAATGTAAAACTGATGTCACTTTAGACAATTTTAAAATTCTTGGTTGTAATACTTGTCCCAACTCACTAAGAATTTTGGAATCGCTTTTCATTAAAACATTGTCCCCTAATCTAAATGTTGACTCATCAGCTGTCCCCCTAAATTTGCTATAATCTCTCCTCCTTCCCCAATTCCTTATAATCCCCCCTTCCCCAATCGCCCTCGCCATCTCTTATTTTCCCGTATTGCCTCTGCTTAAATCAGTTAGCCTCGGAAATTGCAGTGAAAGGTTAGTTAGTTTCATTATTCCAGTGTACTATTGTTAATTTTTCCAGTGTATTAATTTCACATTTACTATATGTATTTAAAAATAGCTTCTTAATTTTTATATGTAAATCTGTATAACTTAGAATTTAACACTCTTTTCTCAGTCTTGTAAAATTTGCCTTTATGAATAGGTTATAGAAATTTTCTGTCTTGTTTTTCATTCAATATTGATTTTAATTTCACATTGTTATTAAACAGCCTGAAGATGAGCGTATTGCTCGAAACGTTGCGCATTAAAGAAGACTTTTCATGGCATTTATATTTCTCCTTGTCATTGGATTTCTCCTAAATATTAATATATATATATATATATATATATATATATATATATATATATATACAGCGTTTAAAGTGTGTAATTATTATTTTGTGTACATTTTCTTTTATTGTTAATTAAATATACTAGTGTGAAGGTACGAAATAATTTTGGATCACTTTAACATATTGCTTCCCAGGAACCTCTCTTCAACATATTGCTTCCCAGTCTATATAATTTTAACATATTGCTTCCCAATATTTAGGATAAGTTTATAGAGAACATTATTCACATAGGATAAAATTTGAAAGCCCGGTTAGGTGAACTCTACGCCCTTGACGATTGGTTAGGTTTAGTCGTGATATTTTCGTTAAAACTAACGAAAATATCACGACTAAACCTAACCAATCGTCAAGGCGTACAGTTGACCTAACCAGACATTCAAATTTTATCCTATGTAAATAATAGTTCTAAATTTATTTTATGTTTGCAATAAATAATAAATTGTTGGGATCACTTTAACATATTGCTTCCCAGGAAGCAATCTCCTAGATTACCAACCTCTTTCTAACCAACCAACCTTTCTCTTTTTAACATATTACTTCCCAGTATTAATCATTTTAACATATTGCTTCCCAGGAGGGGTCACTTTAACATATTGCTTCCCGAATGCTTTGGGAAGCAATATGTTAAAATGATCCATAATTTTAATTGAAAATAAATAAATAAAGGAATCCTCTTCTTCATTTCGCGGATTTTTTTTATAAAAAATATAGAAAATATATAGAAAGGTTTGTCAAAAGTAAATAGAAACTTTCGGTTTGGCTTTAGAGTAATTTTTTTAATTATATTTATATTCGTCGTTCGTATTTCTTATATTGTTATTAATTTTTTGATCATATATATTCCATCGTTTGTATAGAATGAACTATTGTATAGTATTTTCTATATATTTCGTGAAATTGATTCCAATAATTCGTCTAAATAAACAGAATGATGTTATGGTGTTTTATTTAATACGGTTTAATTGTATTTCTTTTATTGCTAATATTGGGAATCGTTTTAAAAATTACTTCTCTTGCTAAACAAATTTAAAGAAAAAGTCACTCTTGCCTTTAACAAAGAAGTAATTAAATTAAATGGTGTTGCATAGCAAATCATCCTAATAAGGTACACCTGAACATAATTAAATTAAAAAATAATACCTGGTAACTCATCTAAATAAAAATTAAAATAAATGGTACAATCTGACAATTCACCCTAATAAGGTACACCTGAATATAATTAAAATAAATGGTGGTATCTGGTAACCCTCCTTATATAACTAAATAAATAAATAAGTGGTAACTGGTAACTCCAGACCCTCTATATAACAGATGCGGATCCCCTGGACCCTCATTATGCGATGGACTCTGTGGAATAAAGAACTCTCTCCTCTCGCCTTCTTAGATTAAGGCTTAGGTTAGGTTTCCCTTTCGGGGTTGAGGACATCCCACCTTCTCCCCCAAAGGCCCTCCTCCTTCTTTCTCTCCCTCTCTTAGTTTAAGATTACCCCTTTGGGGGTGAGGTCATCCTCCCTTATCCCCCCGAAGCTCCCTCCCTCCCCCTCTGCAGCATTGATTTGTTGCATAACACCTCCCCTTTTGTTGCATAACCCTTGCAACAACCCCCATTTTGTTGCATAGCCCCTTGCAACATTGCAACATTCTTGCACTCCCATTTTGCAGTCATACTACTGAGAATGTCCTAAATGAGAAATCTACATATGGGAAAAAGAGCTTCTTCATTTGAAAAATCTTGTCAGTCTCACTCGCATTCACGATAAAGGCGCCAAATGAAAATCGCTAATATTTCCTAACCTAACCATAACTTGGACCAGAGTGGAAAGTCGTTGATTAGAATGAGAATTGCGTGAAATGGGAATAGACCGATTTGAGAATTGATTCCTTTTAAGATGTTCACTCGCGGAATTCTCACTCTTGGTCGAGAAATAAAGTGGGAATGACACTGAATTTAAAGATATCCCGTATTACCCGAGGAGAAGACTATTTTATTCAATTATTGCCACACAATAATTTCAGATTCTATACATAAATTATGTAAACATTCTAATTAAATCAGAACGACCGTATATTATTATATTAATATTCATGAATGAATTTTTTATCTTTCAAATTCTTGATTCAATTGGTTTATGTAATTAGCATCTTGTCTGTGGATAACTACAGTAAGAAACAGATTTGCATTTTAAGTTACCCACTTTAAAGTTATTTTTGTAAAAAACCTCAGATTTAATTTTATCTCTTTTAAGTGAATTATTCCTAATCCTCTCTCTCTCTCTCTCTCTCTCTCTCTCTCTCTCTCTCTCTCTATATATATATATATATATATATATATCGTATATTTGGGGAACAGCGTTTCCTTTAAGCATGTTTGGTTCAATGCCCGAACGAAGATTGCAAACTTCGAAGAAACGTGAGATACGTGGGCTCAACCACAACAACACTGTCAAGAAAGCTAACAATGCACTTACAAGAAGGAAGTCCGAAAGATCACATGTGGAACATACATACATGTGGAACTTTTAACGCATGTATTTTTTTCGTAGACGATTGCTTTCCGAATGAAAATTATATTTCATTTTTCTCTTAGAGCAAGTAAGTCGTGTTTACCCTTAATCTTTTCGAGCTGACCTGTTCCTTTGTTTTGAATGATGTGTGTAGTTTTCGAGTATAAAAATAATAATAAAAGAGATTTCCCCAAAATAAGCAATCAGCGAACCGGCAAGAGCGAATCCTCAACTTACACGTACGAAACTGACCAATCCCGTGAGTACACCTACACGAAACTGCGGGAAAACCTCCGAAATGAGCTATAAAAGAGAGTACCCTGACAAGAAATTATCATTCTACGCAGAACACCTTCGAAGATAGCTCCAAACGAATTCTCTGAAGATGCTCGAGGACAGAGCGAAACGTCAGAAAATTATGGAAGTATTATTTATAATTTACTAACATTATTGAAAAATGTCATAAGGAAAATTGAGAAAACCAATAATAAATTAATAAAAACTACGGTCGATTATTCAACCAAACACACACATATATATATATATATATATATATATTATAATATATATATATATTATATATATCTGTGTGAATAATATATATATATATGTGTGTGTGTATATATATATATATATATATATGTATGTGTGTGTGTGTGTGTGTAGTGTTCCCAAATTAAAGGCCCGACAAGGGACCTCTTCAACACTGAAGGAAAATAGCTTGGTTGGCAGGGAACCAAGACTTTTTAACCAACTTCCAAAAGACCTCAGAAACGTTGCAGGGGTCAAAGTTGAAGTCTTCAAGAGAAAACTAGATGCATGGTTCAGGACGGTACCAGATGAACCGGGTGCACCTGGCTATGTGCGGTGGAGAGCGCAAGAAAACATCTCGCTCCTCCACCAAGACAGGCCTAGAGGCGGGACCACCAGCTTCACCTTCCTGTGAAAGGAAACCAACACACGGAACATCAACGAGGTTATATATATATATATATATATATATATATACAGTATATATGTTATTTTTCTTTTGCGAATAAAGTTTTCCGTGTTTCGATTCCATAATTAGGAATGAAAACTTTTAATTGTGTGTGTAGTTGGTGTGTGTGTGTGTGGTAAAGATTGAACATTGACTAATGGTCGTTGCAAGTTATAAAGTTATGACAGAGGTAATGCCAAATCAAATGAATTTAGCTAATCTTTCTCCATCGGAGGACTTTGAAGCGCTCCTGCCGGAGACATTCCTTCGTCGGAAGAAAATTTTCACATTCAGGTTGATACACATGTAAAAATGTAATTAAATAAATAAAAGTCGAAACTGTTATCACTATTGTTTGTACATAAATATATTTCATTCATTCTAAGAAATATGTACGCTTTTTTTTCTGCTTTTGTTTAGCGTTAGCTATTGCGTTTCAACGTTAATTGTGTGTACGCAAAATACAAAAGCGTTTTCAAAAGTTATATATACACACACACACACACACACACACACACACACAGTATATATACGAGTGTGTATATATATATATATATATATATATATATATATAATATATATGTATATATACACACTCGTATATACAGCCTCTCGTATTCAACAACATAAAAGACTTTTAACGCATGTATTTTTTTCGTAGAAGATTGCTCTCCGAATGAAAATTATATTTCATTTTTCTCTTAGAGCAAGTAAGTCGTGTTCACCCTTAATCTTTTCGAGCTGACCTGTTCTTTTGCTTTGAATGACGTGTAGTTTTTGAGTATAAAAATCAGTGACGTAACACGAACAAGAAGACTAAAACGCTTTTCGAGCCAGTAAAATTTCACCGCACATATGTACCAGAAAGCTTGCGTTTAGATTGTGTTGTGACATGCAGGGACACCTTCCCCCCCCCCCCCATATATATATATATATGTTTGAGTGTGTGTGTGTGTGTGTATAATTCCATTTTATAGTTTGTTAATAGGGACTCTCAATTTAATGATAAATAGGAGAACTAAAGCTCTTAACATATTTTAATAATTTACTGCAGACGTTTCGGAATAAATTCCAAGTTAATTTACATTTTTAAAATTAAAGTTAAATTTATTCATTTATGTGGTGTAGCAATTATAAGTAAGGTTTATTTATGAAAGGAGAGGTTAAAAGAGGAAGTCTTGTTTAGGGTTGGTTTTTATCTAATATGTGTAATGATTCTAAAATATGTAAGTCAGTCAATTAGTTAATTAGTCAATTAGGCCCGAGGACCAGATGATGTGCCAGCAGAACTTCTGAAGAGTCTTGAAGGTGATGATAGATAAGAGGTGAATGTATTGTGCAGAAACATGTATGAAAGTGGAGACTGGCCTGTTGACTTTATGAGAGTCTCTATGATTACTATCCCCAAGAAACCGAGAGCCACCAAGTGTTCAGAATTTCGAACCATAAGCTTGGTCAGCCATGCATCAAAAATAATGCTAAGGATACTAACCAGAAGACTAACGAACAGAGCTGAGCAGTACATTGGAGAGGATCAGTTTGGATTTAGGTCAAAATGCGGAACAAGAGAAGCTATTGGTATTATCAGAATGATGAGGTATTATGAGAGTGCTGGAACATGATCAGGAAATGTTTGTTTGTTTTATTGACTTTGAAAAAGTTTTTGACAGAGTCCAATGGAGGAAACTAATGGAAATATTGAAGAATATTAATGTTGACTGGAGGGACCGTAGACTGATAAAAAATCTATATCTTCGCCAGACTGTGAATGTTAGAGTTGCAGCAGGAGAATCGGAGACCGGATTGGTTGGGAGAGGGGTCAGGTAAGGATGCTCCCTGTTCCCCGTGTTATTTAACATGTATGCGGAAACAATGATAATAGAAGCACTCTCAGATCTGGAAGAGGGAATCAGAGTGGGAGGTAAATTGGTCAAATCTGTAAGGTTTGCAGATGACAAGGCATTTGTTTGTAGTACTGAGGAAGGACTGCAAAGAATGGTCAATAGCTTGACAACAATGGCAGAAGAATTCGGAATGAGAATTAATGAGACCAAGACAAAGGTAATGAAAATTGTAAGAAGGAAAGGAGCAAAAGTGAACCTAACGATAGGAAATCGGACCTTAGAAGAAGCTGAGCAGTTTAAATATCTGGGAAGTTTATTAACCAACAATGGAGATTGCAATAAGGAGGTAAGATCTAGAATTGGTATGGGTAAGGTATTATTTAAGAGACAGAAAAGACTACTTACAGGTAAACTCAACTTGAAACTGAAGAAAAGGTTAGTAAAAAGCTTGATATGGAGTGTGGTACTGTATGGAGCCGAAACATGGACACTGAAAACAACTGAAAAGAAACTCCTGGAAAGTTTTGAAATGTGGATTTGGAGAAGAATACTAAAGATAAGCTGGAGGGAACACCAAAGTGATGAGAAAGTACTGCAACAGGTGAGGGAGGAAAGAAGACTCATTAAGGTGATAAGAGAAAGACAGAAGAAATGGATCGAACATGTGTAGATAGGAGAAGGATTGTTGAAGGAGGTGATGGAAGGTAGATATGAAGGTAGAAGGCCGAGGGGAAGGAAAAGGAAAGCAATGTTGGATGATTTGAAGACAAGCAGGAGCTACCATGAGATGAAAAGGATATTTCAAGATAGAACACTTTGGCGGGACACATGAGTTGGACCTGTCTGATAGGCAGAACACGATGGATGGATGGAAGAGAGTCAATAATTTTGAAATATGAAGTGTGTAAAGGGTGATTTTTTGAGCATGAATGGTTTCTGATGGAAGATTTTGATGGTTTACAGTATGTAAAAGGAGGGATGTTCTTGTTGAAATGCCAAGGTGTTCCTTTACTCTTAGTTGTTATTGGCGGCTAGTTGTACCAATGTAATTCGATTGGCAGCGAATACAATTAAAAAAGAATGTGATAAACGAAATCAAAGCATTCGGAAGTTTCTGAATATGAAATGAAAGTTCATTTGTGGGTATAGTTTTGTTAATAGTGAATTAAAGTGTTTTTTTGTATATTAAGGCTAATCTAACCGTAGCGTGAAAAGCTGAAATATTTGGTCGTTATTAACTGTTGGAATGTTGTATAACGGTTAGTAAGTGTTATTTAAAAATTGTTTTAGTACTTGTTGAAAAATGTTCTTGAGATACAAGTTGTCTGTAAAGAATTTCTGAAAATATATTATTTCACTCTGGAAAGATAAGTAAGCTGAAAAAAGGTAAATTAAATTTTTGTTACTAATTTTATATATTTTTGGTATATCACTGAAATAATTGGTACCTAAATTTGTGTGATTGGGCTTTCTGTAGATAAAAGTCTGAAATTTGTTTTCTTTTTCAGTAATTTTAATGTCAACAAAGAGTAAAGTTTGCTTTGTTTCTTCATCTTTAGTGAATCCGATATGTGGATGTTGTCTGTTTAAACAGTTAAAACAGTTAAGAAAATTGTTGGAATTCTTTTGGTTTGTGAAGAGTAGAATAACGTATATTGAGTATAATTTAAGTTTAATGTTGTTGGGACAGTTTTGTAGCCAGATTTTTACTTTATGGCAGAAGAAAATGTTGGCCAGAGTTGCGCAAGAATTGTAGTTAAGTTAAAGAAATTAGATTCCTCATTTCCGTGTAGTTTACTTATTCTTCATTGATGGGTAATTATTGGGTATGTTGGTATAAAGTGATGTGATTCGTTAGCAAAACTATTCATGACGAAATTGTTGGCATCGTTCCTCGAGATTATTTCCTTTACAAACTTAAACAAATTTAAAACTGAATGTTCATTTCTTGATAATTTAGATATGTGATGCGTGGGATTATAAATTTATTTAGTTTATAATTATGCGTAGCGTATGGTGAAAGGAGTGGTCGAACTGCAATATTTGTTTTATGTGTTTTTGGAAAGCCATAAAGAATTCCTGGTGCAGATCCCGAAGTATGGATGGAAGAGCAAATTTTCTTTGTTATTTTATTTTGTTGCAGTAGTTTTTTTGAGAAATCGATTTAAAATAACAAAGGAAATTTATATATCCATTTTTATTTATTGAAAAAGTGGAAAATATTAGAAAAATAAAATTCACTTTCGAAAGGGCAACAAATATGAATTTGGACTTTTTTACGTTAAATTTCAATTACTGAAAGATGGATCAATAAAAAGTGCATAGATGTAAAGTCGATAAATTGTAAAGACAACAAATTGTAAACATAGTTAGTTTACAGGAATTATGGCTAATACATGGCTCGCACTATGGCTCATAAAGCATCAATAACATCAGGTTCGGTGGCAACTGGGCGACAGCCAACTAGGCGACAGGACAACTGGGCGACAACCAACTAGGCGACAGGACAACTGGGCGACAACCAACTAGGCGACAGGACAACTGGGCGACAACCAACTAGGCGACGCCAAGGTGGCTGTCAACCAGTTGCCACCGAGCAGTCGAGTGTACTGGTAGGGTTTAGTTTAAACTCAATTGAAATTTACTTTCTGAACCCTAACCATGGCTGAATTCGTAACCTCCACGATACCCAATTGAGATGTGGAATATGTATGAAAGAACAATGGCAGATGAAGCCAGAACTAATAATGCGGTAGAAGGCTGGCACAACAAATTTAACAAAATGGTAAACAAGAGGAGAGTGTCGATGTTTTCATTGCTGGACGAACTATGGATGGAACAGCATGACACTGAGGCTGCTATACTTCAGGTTAACACTGGCCAGCGAAACATAAGGCAAAACCTATGCAAGAAGACTGTAGCAAGAAATGAACGAATAAGGAATGTGGTTGCACGTTATCAAGAATTCAAGGACAATGGTCAGATTCTACTCTATCTAAAGGGTGTGGGGCACAATTTTGTTCCATCTGCATAACAATTATATAATCTGCCCCAATTATATAAATCACGTTTTATAATTCTTTTATCTTAATGATTTATCATATTTTATTTTATGTGTAATAAAGTCTTTTCAAACTTGGACCTTTAATTTCTATCTAATGTATGAATATACATAATGTATAAATAAATAAATAAATATATATATATATATAATAAATAAATATATATATATATATATATATATATATATATATATATATATATATATATAGGTTGTCGCCTAGTTTGTTGTCGCGTAGTTGGCTGTCGCCCAGTTGTCCTGTCGGCTAGTTGGTCGTCGCCCATTTGTCCCGTCGCCTAGTTGGCTGTCGTCCAGTTGTCCCTGAACCATAACATCAGTATACAAGTGAATTGCTGTTTGAAAAGTCTTTGTATTTTTTTAGTCCCTACCCCATAAGATTACAGAAAACTACTTTTGTTTTTATCCATCACATCACTGTTCTCCAGAATTAGGCAATCATTATTTGGACCAATATGCATATATATAAGCTCAAATATACCTCATTCTATGAAGTAGAAAGCCCAATTTCTTGCTTGCTAAAACAATAACTTGTTTGTTTTTTATTAATTTTTTTATTTCGTATTCAAGAATTCACTTCAGATTAACGGATTCACTTCACCACCAATGTCTAAGTCCCTTTCTGCTAAAACAGTCAGATTTGTTTGGTTATATATGTGGTAATTTGCAATCAGTAAAGCAAAAGCAGAATATCAGAGAATTTGTAAGAAAATCATATCTCGTTTATTTCGGTGTAAAGCTTGGTGATCAGGATAAGTCATGGGCTCCGCATAATGTATGCCGATCATGTGTGGAGAATTTGAGGCAATGGGTTCAAGGCAAAAGGAAGTCTTTACCTTTTGGTATACCTATAGTTTGGCGTGAGCCCAAAGATTATACCCAAGACTTATTTCTGTTTGTGTAATATCAAGGGATTCAGCTCCAAGAATAACTCATCCATTGTGTATCCATTACTGCCATCTGCCATCTGTCCTGATGAACACAGTGATGATGTTCCCATTCCTGCATGCCCCAAATGCCCCAAAGAACTTGAAGTTTCTGAATCTGATGCAGAATTTAGCGATCACAGTGACTTTGAAATTGATGATAAGAGTGCTAAAGACCCACAGTTATTCACTCAGGCAGAATTGAATGATCTTGTATGAGATCTTGACCTACCGAAAGATGCTGCCCAACTCTTGGGATCCAGGCTGAGTGAAAGAAATTTACTGGCTGCTAGAAATTCATATTCCTGTTAGGGGAGCAAAGAACAAGAATTTGTTCAATTTTTCTCTATGGATGGTTCTCTAGTATTATGTACTGACATACCTGGTCTTATGAATACTATGGGCATAGACAATGATCCAAAAGAGTGGAGATTGTTCATTGACATTTGCAAAGTCAAGTCTAAAAGCTGTTTTGCTGCATAATGGCAATCAACTGGCATCCATTCCCATTGGCCACTCTGTCTACATGAAAGAAAATTATGACAATATGAAATTCCTTTTAGATAAAATAAAATAGAGTGATCATAACTGGATCATTTGTGGAGATTTGAAGGTAATATCCATGCTTCTTGGCCAACAATCTGGATATAAAAAGATGACTTGCTTCATATGTGCGTGGGAGAGCACAGCAAAGGCTGATCATTGGGAAAAGAAGGATTGACCCCAGAGAAATAATTTAACACCAGACAGCAAACATTTTGTCAACGAACCTCTTGTGACACCTGCAAAAGTGTTGCTACTACCATTACAAATTAAACTGGGCCCAATGAAGCAAATTGTAAAGGCTTTGGATAGAGATGGTAACTCTTTCAAATACATTTCTGACCATTTTTTTCTCTAAGTGAAGAGAAAATAAAAGCTGGGGTGTTCGATGGCCCCCAAATACGGAAACTAATGAAAGCTGACAAATTTCTTGATTCAGTGTCAAATGTGGAGAAAGTAGCTTGGACATCATTCAAAAATGTTGTTGAAAATTTTCTAGCAAAAAGTAAAGCCAAAGACTATAGGACAATTGTTAGTCACATGTTGAAATGCTATGAAAAACTTTTTTTTATGCAGGAAGGAGGGGACAAGAGCGAATGTCCGCAAAAGTGCACCCCCCGCCATAGAAGAAGAAGAGAGCCAAAATCAAGGTCCAGAACTATCGAGATGCCTAGACACTCTGCGTTTGAAAGATTGGAGGTGATAGACAGGGGTAAAGATGGATTGAGGAAGATTGTTCCAGAGTTCACCGGTTCAGTAGATGAAGGACTGGAAATACCGATTAACCCTTGCGTTAGAGAGTTGGACAGAAAAGGAATGAGAAAGTGTAGAAAGTCTGATACTGCGTGCTCTCCTTAAAGAAGGAGGCATGCAGTTGGAGAGTTCAGAAGAGCAGTGTCCGTTATAATAGCGATAGTAAAGAGAGAGTGAGGTAACATTGCGGCGAAGAGAGAGAGAGATTGAAGATAATCAGTAAGAAGCGGGGAAGTGATGAGACGAAAGACCTTTGATTCCACCCGGTCAAGTAGAGCTGTGTGGGTTGAGGCACCCCTCACATAAAAAGCATACTCCATACAGGGGAGGACAAGACCCCTGCACAGAGACAGCAACTGAGCTGGGGTGGAGAAACTGCGAAGCCGGTACAGCACACCTAACCTCTTGGAAGTTGTTTTGGAAAGAGAGTACCGTATATGTGATCTTTGCAGGAAAGATCACGAGAAAAGGAAACGCCAAGAATGTTAAGAGAAACGAAGGATTGAGTTGTGTATTGTTGAAGGTAAGGGGATAGTCGTATGGAAGATTGTGACGAGTAGACAGGTGGAGGAACCGAGTTTTTGAGGCACTGAAAGCCACATGGTTTTTCTCTGCTCCAATCAGATATAGCAGAAAGATCAGAGGTCAGGTGCCCCATAACCGTACTACGCGAATCATGGAGTGACTGTTGAAAGGGATGCTTTGTGAAGCGGGTGGAGAAGTGAAAATGGGAATCATCGGCATAAGAGTGAATAGAACAGGAAGTGCGAATTGAAAGATCGTTAAAAATTAAAAGGAAAAAAGTAGGTGAGAGAACAGAACCCCGACGAACATCACTGTTGATAGCTTTAGGAGAAGAACAGTAGCCATCTACAACCGCAGCTATAAATCGGCCAGAAAGGAAATTACAGATGAAGGCACAGATAGAATGAGAGGAACCGAAAGAGAGCAGTTTGAAAATTAAAGATTTGTGACAGACTCTATCAAAAACTTTCAATATGTCTAGCGCAATAGCAAAAGTTTCACCGAAATCCCGAAAGGAGGATGACCAAGAGTCAGAGAGATATGCAAGAAGATCGCCAGTAGAGCGTCCTTTGCGGAAACCATAATGACGATCTGAAAGAAAATTGGAAGAAGAGAGGAGTTTAAGAATCTTCCGATTAAGGATAGATTCAAAAACTATAGAAAGGCAAGAAATCAAAGCAATTGGACGATAGTTGGAGGGTTGAGAGTGGTCACCCTTCTTTAGGACAGGCTGAATGAAAGCGAACTCCCATCACGAAGGAAAAGTACCAGGTGAGAGACAAAGACGAAAGAATTTGCCCAGGCAGGGTGTCAGCACAGGAACACAATTCTTAAGAGCAACAGGAGGAACACCATCAGGACCGTACGCCTACCCAGAGTTGAGCCCAGATAAGGCAAAAAAAACATCTTTTGAAGAGAGTCTAATTTCAGACATAATAAAGTCAGAGGAGATGGAGGAACAGCATTGGAATCGTCCAGGGTGAGTTAGAGGCGAAAGTTTGAGCGAAGAGTTCAGCTTCGTCAGGAGAAGAGACGGCAACTGAGTCGTCAGAATGGGAAAGAGGAGGGAAAGAAGAGGAAGTAAAGTTGTTGAAGAGGTTCTTAGCTAGATGTCAGAAAGAGTGAGAAGAATTAGTATTGGATAAGTTTTCTCACTTTTGTCGGTTGAAGAAATTTTTGGCGAGTCGAAGAACAGGTTTTGCACGATACCGGGCAGAAATATAAGCTGAATGAGAGTCAGGAGTTGGATGGCGACGGTACCTTCTGAAAGACTCCACTCTGTTGCGGATAGCAGTAGAACAAGTAAAGTTAAACCAAGGTTTTTTGCATTAGTGGTAAGAATAGAATATGGAATGTACGCCTCCATGCCCGAGAAAATCACTTCTGTACTGCCGTCAGCACACTCGGAAGGGCCTCGGCCACGGAAGCAGTAATTATTGCATGGGCTTTCGCAGAAGTACTGCCTAAGGGCCTCCCAATCAGTGGCACCAAAGTGCCAAAGGCGCCTCCTCTTGAGAGGATCCAAAGGCCGAATTGGAGTGATGGGACAGGAAACAGATATAAGATTGTGGTCGGAGGAGGCCAACGGAGAAAAAACTTTCACAGAGTAAAGAGAAGGATGAGAGGTCAGAAATATATCGAAAATGTTGGGCCTCTCTCCAAGACGATCGGGTCTACGAGTAGGGTGCCGTCCAACTGTTCTCGGTCATTTAGGATAGAAAATTTGTAAGCTAGTTCACCAGGGATGTTAGTGAAATGAGAAGAAATCCAAAGGTGGTGGTGAACATTGAAATCTCCTAAAATGGAGATTTCAACAAAGGGAGAGCAAGATAGAATATATTCCACTTTAGAATTTAGAATTTTGCATAGTTAGTAGACTTAGGAGATTGGTAAACAGCGCAGATGTATTTAGTTTGAGATTGGCATGTAAGCCGTAGCCAGAGGGTATAGAATTTGGAAGATTCGAATTCTGGAATACTTCTACATTGGTTATACGACGAATACCGTCCGCTTATGAATGCAACAACATAAATACAAACCAAGGAAGATATATGAACACAGAGAAACTAAACACGAAATTACCTTCAATAATTCCCAAATTATACAACGAACTGAGCAGTTCTATGATGTACGAATACCCGAATCACTTTTAATTAAGAAATTTAAACAAGACATTAATAATGAATATAATGAAATGCTAACCTTTCTAAACATCTTCCGTTAAAATATCAGTTCAATATCCAAAATCATTGAAGAAAATGTTTGTAATTTTAAATTCTATATTCTTATGTAAATGGGATTAGTTTCACGCGTTTATTTTTTTTTTAGCTCTTTTTCAATATTTTATTTCATTTTAAATTTTGAAAATGTAACATTTCTTTGAAATGTATGAAGTGTACGAACGAAACGTTGGATTGAAAATCAACAAAGCAAGAATTATTCAAGAATAGTTCCGAAGATATCTTTTGTTGAAAGAAATATGTTTTCGAACTTTATAGGCGTCAAAATGTATATTAAAGTAGAAGCTTATATAACCTTCCTACAATTATTGACTCTATTAACACCAATCAATTGACAGACATACATATTTTAGAACTGCTACGCGTATTACATAAAACCCCCAACCCTGAACGACTACATTTATTATAATCGCAACACCGCATGAATGAATATATTTAATTTTACAAATTAATAAAATGTAGATTAATTTGACCTATAATATATTTTCATTAATTTTAATTAAGAAATTTAAACCAGATATTAATAATGAATATAATGAAATGCTAAACTTTCTAAACATCTTCCGTTGAAACATCTGTTCAATATCCAAAATCATTGAAGAAAATGTTTGTAATTTTAAATTCTATATATTATTTCAACAAACAAAGGTTCTGGCACAGGACAGGGTAGCGTGGAGGAAGTCATGATATGGACCTGCCAATGAGGAGAGCACTTCATCCTCATCATCATATTTTCATATATGTATTTTTAAATAATCATTAGATTTAACATTACACTAATGAGGAAAGTTATTCCGAAGCATTTGCTGTAAATTATTAAAATACATTAAGACCTTTAGTTTTCCTATTTATCATATTATATATGTATATATATATATATATATATATATATATATATATATATATATATATATATATATATATATATATACATATACAGGGTGTCCGAGAATTATCTGTACAATTTTTGGCTGTTATTAAAAGTCAACCATGAAGTGTAGAAATTCCAGTGTTGTCCTATTGTACAGAGAATCTCATTAAGTTTTTTCTGATATCACGTTTTGACAAGTTTTTTAGAAATGTACGCGGGTGACAGACATTGATGATTTAAAAGCAAGAATCACAGCTGCTATTGAGCGAATTGATGTGGATATGCTGCAGAGTACATGGCAACATTTTGAGTATCGATTGGATGTTTTGCGAATCACTAATGGTGCACATATCGAATGTTTGTAACAACGTTACTTTAATAAAAGAAACTTTTGAAAATACAGATTCTAAATAATCTTGTTTAAGAATTTTACGTGTGTTATGAAGAATTTTATTAAAAGATGAAATTGTACAGATAATGTTCGGACACACTGGAATTTCTAAAAAACTTGTCAAAACTTGGTATCAGAAAAACTTTATGAGATTCTCTGTAAAATGGGACAAGACTGGAATTTCTACACTTCATGGTTGACTTTTAATAACAGCCAAACATTGTACAGATAATTCTCGGACACCCTGTATATATATATATACAGTATATATATATATATTAGGGCGGGTCGAAATTTTATATTGAAAAGGTACATATTGTGAGGGGTTTGAATAGAACACAGGAACCCCCTCATAAAAATTATTTTCGCTGTTTAAAGCCTCTTATCTCTGGCACAATTTTTCACTTTTTGACCTATATTGAATAATATTCCATTTATACGAGACTTACTCTACATTCAGGTTTTTTGATGACATAAATCTTTATTAACGTATAATATTTTATTTAATAATGTACAGTATTAAGAAAATTAATTAACTACAACAATACAGTATATTCAGAAGAAAAAATTAGAGGCATAATAAATGTGTTAAAATTCAATTCACTTTTTCATTGTTCCTTATCACATCAAAAGGGGAGAAATTTTCAATATCATTAGGAAATTTTATTTCATATGTTTCTTACTCATTCCATTGGGCCTTCCATTCAAATTAGGGCAGTTTTCGCCTTGATTCTAATGAGTTTAAGATAAACTTTTGACGGTTGTCATATCCTATTCTTTCCTGACCTGCCTTTGTTACTAGGTTCATTGCCCTTTCCACACTTTGACTGTGGCATGGAAAAGAAGCTATCTCCAGTGGCTTACATCGAGCCTGTAGTAGCTCATCGTCGCTAAAATTGCTTAGCAGCGATGGAGGAGTAATGATCTCTTTTTGCCAAGCGATCATCTCGGTGTAGTCAGTAGATTGGAAATTGAGGGTTCGAGGCAACTCAAAGTTTCTGGTACCTGAAAATCCTGTTCTTGAAAGGATGATTTTCTGAATAGCTTGCTCCCTAATTTCTAGTCTCTTGTCAGTTACCATTGATATGAGTATATTTTCAGGGTGGGTAAAGTAGGCGTTATTCTTTAATACTGGTTCTGTGATTGATCTATGTTGTTCATCTAAATTTCGAAGCAAGCACATTAAATGCCAAAAGTTATATGCACCATCAGTTGCATTAGGATGAGATTTTATCCAAAACCACCCTGGAGCATAGAAATGCATAATAATCTTGAGTCAAGATTCTTGACTATATCTTGAAGGTTTTTATCGGGATTTGGCGTTGAGATATATAATCGAAGGACCCTGTTGGCTAGAATTAGCCAGCGAGCATGGTGAAGGGTACCTGGGGATCGAGTGGACAAATTTTGAGAAGTGTCTCCAGTAGGGTGTCTCATTAATACATAGAAATTTTTTTTTTCGATTTTCTCTTGCTCGCGAATGCTGCCCCGATTTCAATAGGCATAGAGGTTCTAAAAATCGAAAAATGATGGGAATCGAACAGTATTTAGAGGTCACTCAAGTTTAACACTTTCTTGTAGCTATTTAGGAAAAAAAAGAAATTTCTATCATTCTCTTATTCTCTTTATTTCTGAACAAAAATGAAAATAAACGAAATGCACCTTTCATTAATTGAAATAAGCGCGTATAAATGGATTGTTTTCATCATCAATCTGTCCTACACTACTTGATTTTACTCTTCAAGCTCTCCTTCGTCTTGACGGGGATCAACTTCTGGTGAGCCCGAACCACCTTGAGGACGAATTGCTTCTACTTCTCATCACGCGTGATGGTGGAATTGAATCTTTTCATCAAAGCGATACCACGCTCGGCGGCGTCATTGACCACCTTCAGGGCTTTCACCCTCTTTTGCGCCGTGATCCAATCCTGGTCATTGATCCAATCCTCTGGATCTTTCATGAGGAAGGTGGGAGACTCAGATTCTGGAAGGATCGCGCGGAAGAAGACTTCTTTTGTTCTCCGTGTGACGAAGAGCTCGATGGATTGCTGTGGATTGAAGTTCTTCGGATCGATCCGCTTGAGTCCTTTCTTCGTGGCGGGGGATTGAAGTCGTTGGACCATCTTTAGCTTCGTGTCCTTTGGAATGCGGTCGTCAAAGAAACCACGCCCCACGAGATCCTCTGAGAGGTACCACAGGTGCCTTTTCAAGGCCATGGATGCCGTGTGGCTGACTTCCTTGTCAGGGTAGGCCTCGAGCAGGCGAAGGAACTCTAGGTCGTTCAGTGGAGCTCGATTCGAGACCATTGCCTCATTCCACTGCTTCACGTACGCGAGGGAGATGAACAAACACAGCCGCCGAAGTCCTCCTTCTTCCCTGGCTGTCAGGTCCAGTTGGTGACGGAACATGAAAATCTTGAGGGCATAGATGGCTTTGGCCATCCATCTGGCGTGGTGATAGGCCCCAGGCTGACGAAATCCCCCTGGACCTGACCTGACCGCCAAGGAAGCGGTAGGAAAGGATGAGGAGTTCACGGTAGTCTTCTCGGGGATGTGTGCCGTGGGAAAGCGTCTGCTGCAGGTATTTCTTCATGGAAGACGCTTGATTTGCCCAGTTGTCAGTTGTTGTGGGATTGCTTTCGTCACCGATGGACAAGAATGACCCTTTGTCAATGGAGGCCCACCGCTGTTGAAATCTTTTGAAGAGGAGAATGTCAGGGGAAGAGGACGGCCCCAGACATCGCACGAAGACATCCTTGAGTAAGATCTCCAAGACGTGGTGACGGCAAGCCAACCACAACATGGGACGGCCAAACTCCTGCTCAATGCGAACGCAAGCACCTTGGATCATCCCAGCGTTCACAGCTGTGGTGTCGAATCCCAGTCCAATGATTTGCTCCGAAATGCCAAAAGCCTGGACTTCCTGGAGTACGGCTGCAGCCTGTTCTTTTCCAGTGCCGTCCACCGCAACGGGTACACCAAGAAGCTCCTCGACTCCATCGCCCGTCACCACAACAGCAATCCGGTCAACCTCCTTCTTCTCCTTGGCGATATCTTCCAACAGTTTCCCATCCCAGTGCAAGACTAAAGGACCAGAAGCTTCGAACTTTCGGGTCAACTCTTCTCCCATCTCCTTTCGGATCTTGTTCCGTGTTCGATGAACAGTTGCTGGCGAGATTACCAGGTCATCCAGGTCATGACCCAAACTCTGAGCTGCTGCTGCAAAGGACGACGTTGCTTGTCTCACGGACATGTTGTCGCGATCCCAAGCAGCGATGAGATTCGGGTCCGTGAGGGCATTCATTCGCCTTTTCTTTTGAGTCTGGGCCTTGCTGGTGCTGGGCACTTGGTACGTCTCGTCGTCATCATCCTCGTCTTCCGTGTTCATTTCAGTGCTGCTACCATCCACCTCCAAGATCGCTACCTCCATGAGCTGTGTCACCCCAGCATCCCATTTACTCTTCCTAGCCGTGGCTGCAAGATCCCTCTTCCGCTTCACAGCTTTCTTCTTCGCTGTCTTCTGGTCCACCCCCGGAAGACTTGACGACATCCTGTCTTCCCTCTGCGAGGTGAGAAAATCCTTGTCCTCCTGAGGGACCTTGGAGGAGGATAGCGCGGAGGAGTGAGCCACGTCAAACACGTCTTCCAAATCCGACTTGAACATCCCCTCCTTGTACCGGTAACCCTCTTGCGGCTTTGTCCTGTTCTTCTTGAGTGCGTCGTAGGTATCGATCAACTTCGCCAGCTTCTCCCCTGCGTACTTCTTGGTGGTAGTTGGTATGTTGGCCTTCTCCCAGATGGGCCAGATGGTTTCCACCACCAGGCGAATGCTCTCCGATTTGGTCTTCCTTCCCTCTTGGTCTTGGTGGTGGTGGAAGTAAAGGAGCAGGCATTGCTCCTTCGATGGAAGTCGTGGACAAACAATCGCTGCAATTGGGGCCTTGTCCAGCAACCACAACTGGTTTCCTGCTCTAGTAACCATCACCTGCGAAAGAGAAGAAAATCTTGTATAAGTGAAACAGAAGTGGCGAACTTGAGTGACCCCTAAAAATCCTCCTACAGCTTTCAAATTTTGTGATAACAATCCTTTATAAAGGTGTAATACGGGCAAGCGTCGCCCCGACCCGAAATCCTCCATTCGTATATTTGAGACACCCTAGTCTCCAGTTTGCACTGCCAGACACATATCATAGAGATATCTTTGATCAATGCTTAGCTCCTTCACAACATTTGTTGGAATTTCTTTAATGTTTCCCTTTACGCGAGAATATTTGACTACCTCCAATTTTGTTAAATCTTTTTTCAGTTTATTCCCAATTGAACCCACAAAAGTATTTGGACCTGTTGTTTTACCATCAATGGCGGCTTTGTAGACTTGCATAAAAGGGAGCTCATTCAAATGCAAGAGGCACACCAACTACTGCACTGGTCTGCTAAGATGAATTTCAACCAGTTTTATGGCTCCATCAATTTTTCCTGTATTTACAGGAGTACCATCACACAGTAAAGCTTTGATAGTATCTGTGTTGTTCGAGTTTGTAATAATAGTTATCAACTCTTCTGCTATGCAGCGAGCAGTTCCATTATCTGGTGTGACATGGTCTACATAGACGCTTCCAGGTTCTTTCACAATAACATAGTGTTCTTCTTTTATCTTTCCACTTTTAGTTAATGTGTTATCTTTCCTTCCATCAAATCCAAGGCACTCCAACTTCAGATTTTCGGATTTAGACCTTAAAATATTTGTTTCACCCATGCGATTTCTTTCTCTTTCTAATTTCTTTCTGTCATGCATGTTGGTTTGGTTAAGGATCCCCATATCTTTCAAAGCTGCATTGACTATTGCAGCTGCAGCTCTACAACTTACACGATACGATCTGCTGTTAATGCTAGGTTTTTCTAGGAGTGCCTGTTCTGAATATTCTCAGTCAATTCTAAATCGGCCTCATAATCTCCATCCTGACTCTGAATCTACATCCATGTCTTCGATATTTTCTATAAATTCCGATGGTAAAACATTGGTGGCTTCAGTCATTTTTTCTTGTGCTTTTAGTTGACGGTTTTGTGCTTCTTGGGCTCTTGCTAAAGATCTCTTCTTTTTTGAACTAGCTATGCGATCAATTGGTCCTAACTGATTTTTTCTTTGTTTTTGACCCACAAAAGATTCCCATTCTGCCACTGGTATTTTATCCTTACACCTGCAAGATTTCCTATCAGTTCCCTTATCATAGCATTCACAAGAAGATATATCAAACATTTCATCATACTGAGCTACTTTTAAGGCAAAACTTTCATTTCCTCGATGTTACGGCACCTTGTTCAATTTTGAGGCTTCTTCTATTAGTCGACTGACTTTAAGATAGATACCTTTGGAGTTAATCATAGGAGAAGAAAATTTCGTCCAAATGTCTTCAATATCTTTTACAACAACCCTATAACAATCATTAGCAGTTGCTGATCCTTTTCATTTAGCTTCTTCACGACGGCGCACAAAAAGGTAGTCTCTCACATCTGCTTTTGAAGGAGTCATGGTTGCTGGGAACTCCGTAGGATATCCAAAGGATCCATTTGAGGACTTGCTTCTAGTAGTTATAGTTTATGTTCAGAAGTAAAATCAAATTATATGTAATTTATAATTTATGATAATTCAAATTATAATTAAAGCAAATGCAAATTATTTCTATTTATCTGAAAAATTATTTCTATTTATCTGAAACATGAAAATATCAAGCATTAAACAAACAACTTATCATGTAACATATAACAACATTAAACATATGCAAATATGAAGGTAAAAAAGGGAGGAGGGGCATGTGATAGGGGTAGATAGGTAGCACATGCTTGAATTTTAATATTTTGTTAGTGTACTTTTTAAGAAATAACATTTTTTCCCATTTAAATATATGCAAATATGAGGGTAAAAAAGGGAGGGTATGTGCTATGGCTAGCACGGGTAGCACATGCTTGGTAATTTAATATTTTGTTAAGATGATAAAATGAAACTTCTCATATAGTGTACTTTTTAAGAAATAAAAAAATTTCCCATTTTCGACCCGGCTCAATGTAATAATGAACTTAAGAAACAGCGTTAAAACTTAAAAATAATACTGAGAATGCTGTAATACATATAGAAATAAACGGGAAATTTCCTAAAGCACTTAAGTGGAAGTACGTAAATGTGCTTTTGGAACTTTAACGTTCCAAGTATTAAAGGATTCCTAACAATGACCGTAAAGGTTACTTTTCGATACAGCTCTTTTGGTAAGGGGTGTTGCAAAAGTCGTGTGGTTTCTTTTTCAGAATTTCAGAATTTTTGACAGACCACCTCTGAACAGCGTTTAGTGAAATCTACAAAGTTTCGCTTATCCACTCCGGGTTAATGGGATTATTGAGTTCACGTCTGACGTTGCGAACGACATCGGCTAACAAATGCGACGCCACACCGAATGCAGCGCTTGCGATATAAGATTTTACTTCTCGGACACCATGAAAACTCTCGAGACTACGATAGTATGATGTAATGATAATGAATACGACGATGCGGCTAACAAACCAGATTTTTCTAGTTCTCTTTTTAAACAAACGATACTAACTTTACTTTTTCACTAGAAAAATATAACTATTGAAAAATTTGATTAAAAAAATGCTGCAAAGAAAACCACTGCGACTTTCGCAACACCCTTTAGTGTTGATGAAATCCCCAGTTTGTAATCTGATTCTGAGAGGAACCTTTCCTTAACCAAAAATTTGACCTATGGTTGGATGGTTGAATGGACACTCTCAAAGGTCGAAAACCTACGGATAGAGTTCTACTGTAAGTTCACATGAAACGGTTTTCCGCTTATACATTGGTATAAAATGATTACAAGCCACGTGAAAACCGGGGTTTCAGATAAATTAAATGTAATTTTCAAATAGATTTGCTCCGTCACTCGTCTTCAGTGCACGTGTGAGAAGTAATTTTAATTCCTTTTTGGATTACAGAAGTATGCAGGGAGTCCGGCACTGACTATAACTATAGAAGGAGCTCGGCACTGACTATAACTATACAGGGAGTCCGGCAGTGGTCGCAACCTTTTATTATTGTAATGAATTCAATTACAGTTAATCCTGAAGTCATTGCCTTTCTAAATTTTATACGTGCAGAGCCAAAGCTTTTGCTTCAGAACTAATGTGAAGCCTAATATAGATATATGAAAATTTATAAAGAATATATAAGGGTATTTTTCCTTTGTCACCTTTGATACACATAAACTTTATCTCATACACACACACACACACACACAATTTCTATAAACTTAAGATATTGAGAATTGAATAAAATTTTTATATCGGTTGTAACTCAAGAAGTGTATTAAACAATAACTCCCTTCAGATGAACATTTTACAAAATTATTGTATATGTATTATAATAAAGTGAACAGTGTGAAATGGAAGAACTGTTTTTCCTTCATATATTTCCCTTTTCAGGTTAAAAAGTTAATAATATCTTGCAAAATCCCTTCATTTTGAACTCCGATTTCATTTTTCCTTTCAAATGAAGGTCCGCTCTTTATAAGCGAAAATGATTTTTCTTTGGCGGAGACCATTTCATATAGTATTACAAAAGATGTGAGGGTTTTGCATTCTTTTCATTACATTTGATATATACGAACTAATTTTACGCTTCTCACATTCTTTATGCTGTAATATTTTAAATATTTGATTAAAATATACAATTCAAAGTATTTTGCACACTCCAGGAATAAAGTTGTCATAAATATATATGATGTATGGAAAATGAGAATATACAGTATGTACATTATAATTTAGTTTTTGTCAGAGCATATTTGCTACTGCAGTTTAAAGAGGCTACGATGCAGGACTCATTCGTGAGGAACTAGCAAGTCTCTTTATCATTAAAAGCCTTTTGAAAACGATGAATCATTTGTAAGTATATATATATATATATATATATATGAGAACAAGAGCTTGTATCATGCTTCAGTAATTTACTGCAAACGTTTCGGAATTTCTTCCATCTTCAGTGCTAACTTAATACTAATAATACTAATAATACGAACGCAGGTGGATTTTATTTGCGTTTTTTTAAATTTATTTTGGCTCCTCATTTGGCGCTTGAAAAAACTCTGAATTTTAATGCGTCATGACTAATATCCTTTTGTTCGATACAATATGCCATAGATTTTTTAATACAGCAGTGAGATAATTACATTCATTTGAAGTCACAGCAGAGTCCGACATTAGTATAAAATGATTACAAGCTACGTGAAAACCGGGATTTCAGATAAATTAAATGTAATTTATTAAGTTAGCACTGAAGATGGAGGAAATTCCGAAACGTTTGCGATAAATTATTGAAGCATGATTCAAGCTTTAGTTCTCTTATTTATTATGGATCAATCCCAGAATAGGCACCTGAAATCATTTTTAGGTGCTTAATCTGGGATTGAGGCAAAACACAGGTGCTTAATCTGGGATTGAGGAGAAAAAAATATAAACAGTTTTTAGAGATATAATTTCATTGTTTTTATCAATATTTGAAAAAATCAACTCTAACCTAACCTAACCTAACCTAACCTATATCTATACCAATTTATGTGGCAAGATAGATTTGCTTCAGATGGATTCAGAAACATTCGGGCTCATATTGCAGGAATTTATAATATCTAAAATTTTTCTTTATTCATTAAACCACTTTAAACCTTTTATAACTTTGCCTTTATTACATTTGTAATAAACTTTGTATAAACAATAAATTTTGTAATCATCAGCTTTTTTTTATTTAATTCCTTGCAAGGTGCCTATTCTGGGATTGAGGTTGAACGCAGGTGCTTCATCTGGGATTGAGGTACATCAGGTGCCTATTCTGGGATTGACCCTTTATTATTAAATTGAGGTTCCCTACGAACAAGACCTAAAATGAAAATAGATATATCAAGATCAAAAGAAGAAGATATATATATATATATATATATGATGAAAAGAACCACAAAGGAAAAGAAACACAGAATGGTGCTCAAGCGCTTTCGTCTAATGACATCCTCAGGAACACTAAAGTAAATAAAGAGTTCGAGACTATATATAGGTCACAAAAAATATATATATATATATATAATAAATATAGAAATAAAAATTGTGGGAGGAGCATACAAATTTGTAAGGAAAAACTACCAATTTTAGCGCTTTGCCCTTCTTGCCTAAATCCGTTCTGAACAAATTCAAAACAGGATTAAGTGGAAAAAGACCCTGGCTCATGTTAAAATTATTTGTAAGTTCAATAATAGCAGACTTAAGAATATTTCTATTAACAATGTTGCTAGAGTGAAACAAAACTGAAGCATTATTCCAATCAATACAGTGGGATAACTGACAAATGGACAAAAAGGGCACTGGACTACTGTCCCGTTCTAACGGAATATTGATGCTGTTTCACACGCGTGTGCAAATCCTTTCCCGTCTACCCAATGTAAAAGGAATCACATTGTTTACAACCAATTTTATAGATAATGCCTGAATTATTGGTGGGGCTATTTTTAACTATGATATTTTTCACAATATTGTTATATGAAAATACTACATTACTATTCAAAAGTTTAAGTACATTAGCAATGCCTAGAAAGCCTGGGAAAAATGGAAGTACTAAAATATTGTTTGACAAAGTGCGAGTGTTATTATTCATGCGATAGAAGGTTCGTTTTGCCTTGTTAAGACAAGATTCCATAAACGCAGGTGGGTAGCACAGATCACTTCCAATACCGTTAATTTTTTCTAATACGATATCCATGTATTCCGGACTGGCGATCCTAAGAGCGCGGAGAAACATTTAAGAAAATATGGCCTTCTTAATGGGGGTGTCATGTCCGGAGTAAAAGGGGACTTGATTATTTAACTGAAGGAGGAAGTCATACAGGTCAAGCTTCGTGGGCCAGATACACAAAATATCGTCGACGTACCGCAACCACGAGATGCCAACCCCCAGGATTCCCGGAATGTAAGTAATTTCGAAAAACTCCCTATAAATATTGGAGAGGAGGGGCGACAAGGGATTACCCATGGCCATCCCAAAAACCTGTTGATAATACTCGCTATTGAAAGTGAATTTACAGTCTTTGATGCAAAGTTTAATGAGTTCCAAAACGATGTGTGCAGGTAGTGGCAGATCATACTTATGTAATTCTCGGGAGAGAAAGTCACGCATATCGTCAATCAGCACTTTTGTAAACAATGAACAAACGTCAAAAGTGCTAAAACTTTGGTAGTTTTCCCTTATAAATTTGTATGTTCCTCTTACA